>JBAMJR010000245.1:175000-377500 GCA_038501785.1 Myoxocephalus aenaeus | reverse complement strand
ACGGTCCAGGAAGTAGCCAGGGCCACGGCCCAGGATATACCCAGGTACGGCCCAGGAAGTAGCCGGGTCCACCGTTTCTTTTTTGTCTTGGAGGAAATCCCCGCAGCGCTTAGAAGCAGTTACCAGTAATTACAATAATGGGAAAGTCTTTTATTCGATTTCTCGAATAAAAGCAGGTGCGTGTGATTAAAAACATGCTTTGACCTCGGTCACACGTTCAACAGTGTTTGTAGTTATCGTTTCAGAGCAACTTCAAGACAAGTGTCAGACAGATTGATGTATCCTTGAAACATTCAGTGGGAGTAACTGGCGCCTTGTGAGCAGATCTGACAGGTGGGACCTGCCGATGCTGCCTGGGGTTCATGGGGTCGTGTTTAGCTGAACAGGTGTCAGACAGATTACGTGTACTTGAGACATCGGTGTCTGTGGTTCAACATCCCCTGAAGCTGATCACACGTTCAACAGTGCACGTGGCCACAGCTACAAGAATACAGATTAAAAAAACACAAAGGTCAGCTGCAAGGCACAGGATCTACTATGACCATATTTAGACTTGTGTCATGTGATATATGAATGTCATAATAAACAGGAATGTACTACAGCGTATTAAACGTGATGGAAGACAATTTCACTCAAAACAATTAGCATAATGCAACATGATAAAAACTATTTCATTCAAAACAATTTAGTTATATTGCATATGTAGTTATAATGCAAATGAACTTAGAAAAGAAAAGAACTTAGAAAAGAAAAGAAAAGTATAGAGAAAGAACTCGTATTTTTTATAACCCTAATCCTCAACAGCTTCATGAGTTCATCGTTTAGTTTTGTTGACGATGTTCTTTCATATTTATAGTTTTGATCTTTTGGAAGAAAGAAAACCTTCAAACTGTTTCTTATTGTTTCTTCTCTTCCTCCTCTTCCTCCTCCAGCCACATTCTGCTCCAACTCTCAGTTCTTCATCCGTCTGGACGATGAAGACGAGGAGCCTCATGATGAAGAGGCCGGCTGCAGCATTCTGATTGGTCTGATGCAGAGAGACGCTCGCAGGGAGCGACGCTTCGGTCGAGAGCTCAACACCATCGGGTTCTCCATCTACCAGGTACACACATTATATATCATGTATTATATATCATATATCACACATTATATATCATTTATTATATATCATTTATTATATATCATATATTATATATTATATACCACACATTATATATCATTTATTATATATCATATATCACATATTATATATCACACATTATATATCATGTATTATATATCATATATTATATATCATATATCATATATTATATATCATATATCACACATTATATATTATATATCATATATCATATATTATATATTATATATCATATATCATATATTATATATTATATATCACACATCATTTATTATATATCATATATTATATATCACACATTATATATCATATATTATATATATGATATATCACACATTATATATCATATATTATATATATTATATATCACACATTATATATCATATATCACACATTATATATCACTTATTATATATCATATATTATATATTATATATCACATCATTTATTATACATCATATATTATATATCACACATTATATATCACACATCATTTATTATATATCATATATTATATATATATCATATATCACACATTATATGTCACACATCTTACATCATATATCATATATTATATATCACACATCATATATTATATATCACACATTATATATCACACATTATATATCATTTATTATATATCATATATTATATATTATATAACACATTATATATCATATATCACACATTATATGTCACACATCTTATATCTTATATTATATCTTATATATTATACAAAAAGCTCCTTGGTGTCGGGGGGATGAGATCCTGATACGCTGAAGGCGCTGGATGTCTTGGCTGACTCGTCTCTTCAATGTCTCATGGAGGTCAGGATCTCTAGGAGCAGCCGGGGGGAGAACGTCTGGTTCTGAGTCTCAGGATCTCCGTCCAGACCCTCACCTATGGTCACGTACAAGGAGATGAGTTTCCTCTGTAGGACTCTTAGAGATAGAGTAAGGAGATGAGTTTCCTCTGTAGGACTCTTAGAGATAGATTAAGGAGATGAGTTTCCTCCGTAGGACTCTTAGAGATAGAGTAAGGAGATGAGTTTCCTCTGTAGGACTCTTAGAGATAGAGTAAGGAGATGAGTTTCCTCTGTAGGACTCTTAGAGATAGAGTAAGGAGATGAGTTTCCTCCGTAGGACTCTTAGAGATAGAGTAAGGAGATGAGTTTCCTCTGTAGGACTCAGCCTTAGAGATAGAGTAAGGAGATGAGTTTCCTCTGTAGGACTCAGCCTTAGAGATAGAGTAAGGAGATGAGTTTCCTCTGTAGGACTCAGCCTTAGAGATAGAGTAAGGAGATGAGTTTCCTCTGTAGGGCTCAGCCTTAGAGATAGGGTAAGGAGATGAGTTTCCTCTGTAGGGCTCAGCCTTAGAGATAGAGTAAGGAGATGAGTTTCCTCTGTAGGGCTCAGCCTTAGAGATAGAGTAAGGAGATGAGTTTCCTCTGTAGGGCTCAGCCTTAGAGATAGAGTAAGGAGATGAGTTTCCTCTGTAGGACTCAGCCTTAGAGATAGAGTAAGGAGATGAGTTTCCTCTGTAGGACTCAGCCTTAGAGATAGAGTAAGGAGATGAGTTTCCTCTGTAGGGCTCAGCCTTAGAGATAGAGTAAGGAGATGAGTTTCCTCTGTAGGACTCAGCCTTAGAGATAGAGTAAGGAGATGAGTTTCCTCTGTAGGGCTCAGCCTTAGAGATAGAGTAAGGAGATGAGTTTCCTCTGTAGGGCTCAGCCTTAGAGATAGAGTAAGGAGATGAGTTTCCTCTGTAGGGATCAGCCTTAGAGATAGAGTAAGGAGATGAGTTTCCTCTGTAGGGCTCAGCCTTAGAGATAGAGTAAGGAGCTCAGACATCAGGAGGAGCTTGGAGTTGAGCCGCTGCTCCTTCTTGTCTAAAGGAGTCAGCTGAGGTGTTCAGCATCTAGTCAGGATGCCTCCTGGATTCCTCCATTAGAGGTTTTAGGACAGGTCCAACTGGAGGAGACCCTGAGGAAGACCCAGGCCACGCTGGAGGATTATATCTCAGCTGACTGGAACGCCTCAGGATCCCAGAATGAACTGAACATGTTGAGGGTGAGAGGGAAGCCTGGCTCAGCCTGCTGGCTCAGCCTGTTGGACCTGCTGCCACCAGACCGGACCTGGATAAGCGGCTGATAATGGATGGATGTTATATTATATATATATATAATATAATAAAGTGTTGACATCTGTTCTTGTGTTTCTCTTCCAGGTTCCTGATGAGGTGAGTTCAAAGGTTCAAAGAGAATATATATATATATATACACACAGGATGAAAACAATGTCATGTATTTATTACTGATTGATTTCATGAATGAACTGGTGCACAAAGTCTCTACAGCCGGATGGACGTCTTCTTCTGTGGTCAGTTTAAAGGTCGCAGTGACGTGCACCTGGGCCCGGAGGTGCTGCTGAGGAGGCCGGCCGTGGCCCGCAGCCAGAACTTCATCAACCAGAGAGAAGTATGCGACCGCTTCAAGCTGCCGCCGGGCGAGTACATCATCGTGCCCTCCACCTTCGAGCCGCACCGCAGAGGCAGCTTCCTCCTGCGGGTGTTCACCGAGAAGCCGGCCCAGGCCAGGTCAGTCCCCTCTATGTATATACATATACAGGACTGTCTCAGAAAATTAGAATATTGTGATAAAGTTCTTTATTTTCTGTAATGCAATTAAAAAAACAAAAATGTCATGCATTCTGGATTCATTACAAATCAACTGAAATATTGCAAGCCTTTTATTCTATTAATATTGCTGATTATGGCTTACAGCTTAAGAAAACTCAAATATCCTATCTCTAAATATTAGAATATTTCCTCAGACCAAGTAAAAAAAAAGATTGATAACAGCAAAACAAAATCAAACATTAGAAAATGTCCATTAATGCACTCAGTACTTGGTTGGGAATCCTTTTGCACGGATTACAGCATCAATGCGGCGTGGCATGGAGGCAATCAGCCTGTGGCATTGCTGAGGTGTTATGGATGCCCAGGATGCTTCAATAGCGGCCTTTAGCTCGTTTGCATTGTTGGGTCTGGTGTCTTTCAGCTTCCTCTTCACAATACCCCACAAATTCTCTATGGGGTTCAGGTCAGGGGAATTGGCAGGCCAATCGAGGACAGTAATGCTATGGGCAGTACACCAGTTACTGGTGGTTCTGGCACTGTGGGCAGGTGCCAGATCATGCTGGAAAATGAAATCCTCATCTCCATAGAGCTTTTCAGCAGACGGAAGCATGCAGTGCTCTAAAATCTCTTGGTACACAGCTGCATTTACTCTGGACTTGATGAAACACAGTGGACCAACACCAGCAGCTGACATGGCTCCCCAAACCATCACTGACTGTGGGAACTTCACACTGGATTTCAAGCAACTTGGATTTTGCTCCTCTCCAGCCTTTCTCCAGACTCTGGCGCCTTGACTTCCAAATGAAATACAACACTTGCTTTCGTCTGAAAAGAGGACTTTGGACCACTCTGCAACTGTCCGGTGCTTCTTTTCCATAGCCCAAGTCAGACGCTTCTTCCGTTGTCTTGAGTTCAGAAGTGGCTTGACCATGGGAATACGGCAGTAAATGCAGCTGTGTACCAAGAGATTTTAGAGCACTACATGCTTCCGTCTGCTGAAAACCTCTATGGAGATGAGGATTTCATTTTCCAGCATGATCTGGCACCTGGCACGGGAACATCACAGAGAGACTCATACTTTGATCTTGAAAGGTTGAGTGGGTGAAGACATGGTTGAATAAAATGAAATGGTAGGCTCCTCCGTGAATCGCCACCTTAACGTGGTGGAGGAGTTTGAGTGGCTCAGTGATCCTGGGAGCTATGTTGTCTGGGGCGTCAGCCCCTGGTAGGGTCTCCCAAGGCAAACAGGTCTCGGGGGAGAGCCCAGACTAAGAGCGGTTCAAAAAACCCCGATGAATTACGGCCCACGGATTGTAGCAACCTCGCCCGGACAAGGGAAACCGGGGCACCCTCCCGGAGCCAGACCCAGGAGGGGAGCTCGTCAGCGAGCGTCTGGTGGCCGGGCTTTCGCTCATGGGGCCCGGTCGGGCTCAGCCCGAAAAAAGATCATGGACCAGCAACCCTGTGGACTCACCACCCGCAGGGGGAAGCATCGGGGTCGGGTGCTATGTAGACCGGGCAGCGGGCCAGGCAGGAGACCTGGGCGAGCCGATCGGCGGCAGCATAGACTAGCTCTAGGGACGTGGAACGTCACCTCGCTAGCGGGGAAAGAGCCGGAGCTGGTGCAGGAGGTGGAGCGGTACCAGCTAGATATAGTTGGGCTCACCTCCACGCACAGCACGGGCTCTGGAACCAAGCTCCTGGAGAAGGGTTGGACTTTGTCCTTTTCTGGAGTTGCCCAGGGTGAGAGGCGCCGGGCGGGAGTGGGGATACTCACGAGCCCCCGGCTGAGCGCCGCTATGTTGGAGTTTTCCCCGGAGAACGAGAGGGTCGCCTCCCTGCGCCTACGGGTTGCGGGGAGTAAGGCTCTGACTGTTGTCTGTGCTTATGCACCGAACAGCATTTCAGAGTATCCGGCCTTCTTGGAGTCGGTGGGAGGGGTACTGGAAAGGGCCCCGCCTGCCGACTCCATAGTTCTCCTGGGAGACTTCAACGCTCACGTGGGCAATGACAGAGAAACCTGGCGGGGCGTGATTGGGAGGAACGGCTTGCCCGATCTGAACCCGAACGGTGCTTTGTTGTTGGACTTCTGTGCTAGCCACAGTTTGTCCATAACAAACACCATGTTCGAGCATAAGGTGGCTCATAAGTGTACCTGGTACCAGAACACCTTAGGCCGGAGATCAATGATCGACTTTGTAGTCGTATCATCTGATCTGCGGCCGTATGTCTTGGACACTCGGGTGAAGAGAGGAGCAGAGCTGTCAACTGATCACCATCTGGTGGTGAGTTGGATCAGATGGCGGGGGAGTCGGCTAGAAAGACCTGGCAAGCCCAAACGTGTAGTGAGGGTGAACTGGGAACGTCTGGCAGAGGATCCTGTCCGGGAGGTCTTCAACTCCCACCTCCGGAAGAGCTTCTCACAGATCCCGAGGGAGGCTGGGGACATGGAATCCGAGTGGACCATGTTCAAAGCCTCTATTGTGGACGCGGCCGTTAGGAGCTGTGGTCGGAAGGTCATCGGTGCCTGTCGTGGCGGCAACCCGAGAACCCGGTGGTGGACACCGGGGGTGAGGGAAGCCGTCAAACTGAAGAAGGAGGCCTTTCGGGCCTGGCTGGCACAGGGGTCTCCTGAAGCAGCTGACAGGTACCGGCAAGCCAGAAGGGCTGCAGCTGCGAAGGTCGCGGATGCTAAAACTCGGGCATGGGAGGAGTTCGGGGAGGCCATGGAGAAGGACTTTCGGTTGGCCTCAAGGAAGTTCTGGCAAACCATCCGACGGCTCAGGAAGGGAAAGCAGGGCCTACCCCAGGCTGTTCTCAGCGTGGGGGGGGAACTGCTGACCCGGACTGTGGACATCGTCGGGCGGTGGAAAGAGCACTTTGAGGAACTCCTAAACCCGGCCAACATGTCCCCTGGAGAGGGGGCAGCGCCTGAAGTCCTTGGGGTGGTTGCACCCATATCCCTGGCAGAGGTCACTAAGGTAGTCAAAAAGCTCCTTGGTGGCAAGGCGCCGGGGGTGGATGAGATTCGCCCTGAGATGCTGAAGGCGCTGGACATTGTTGGGCTGTCTTGGCTGACACGCCTTTGCAGTGTCGCATGGGGGTCGGGAACAGTGCCCATGGACTGGCAGACCGGGGTGGTGGTTCCCATCTTCAAGAAGGGGGACCGGAGAGTGTGCTCGAACTATCGTGGTATCACACTGCTCAGCCTCCCGGGAAAAGCTTATGCCAGGGTGCTGGAAAGGAGGCTCCGACCGCTTGTCGAACCTCAGATTCAAGACGAGCAGTGTGGATTCCGTCCCGGCCGTGGAACAGTGGACCAGCTCTTTACCCTCGCAAGACTACTGGAGGGGTCCTGGGAGTTTGCCCAACCAGTCTACATGTGCTTTGTGGACTTGGAAAAGGCTTTCGACCGGGTCCCTCGGGGGGTTTTGTGGGGGGTGCTGCGGGAGTATGGGGTGCCGGACCCGTTGGCACGGGCCATCCGGTCTCTGTACGCCTGCAGTAGGAGCTGTGTTCGTATCCTCGGTAGTAAGTCAGACACGTTCCCGGTGGGTGTTGGTCTCCGCCAGGGCTGCCCTTTATCACCGGTCCTGTTCGTGACTTTCATGGACAGGATATCTAGGCGCAGCCAGGGGGCGGAGAAGATCCGGTTCGGGAATCTCGGGATCGCATCTCTGCTGTTCGCGGATGATGTGGTCCTGTTTGCTTCCTCGGACCGTGACCTCCAGCATTCACTGGGGCGTTTTGCAGCCGAGTGTGAAGCGGCAGGAATGAGAGTTAGCACCTCCAAATCTGAGGCCATGGTGCTCTGCCGGAAACCGGTGGACTGCTCCCTCCAGGTGGGGACAAACTGCCTACCCCAAGCGAAGGAGTTCAAGTATCTCGGGGTCTTGTTCACGAGTGAGGGTAAGGTGGAGCGTGAGATCGATAGGCGGATCGGTGCGGCTGCAGCAGTAAAACAGGCGCTGTACCGGTCCGTCTTGGTGAAGAGGGAGCTGAGCCGGAAGGCAAAGCTCTCCATTTACTGGTCGGTCTACGTTCCAACCCTCACCTATGGTCACGAACTCTGGGTCGTGACCGAAAGAACGAGGTCTCGGATACAAGCGGCCGAAATGAGCTTCCTCCGTAGAGTGGCCGGGCTCAGCCTTAGAGATAGGGTAAGGAGCTCGGACATCAGGAGGGAGCTTGGAGTCGAGTCACTGCTCCTTCGTGTCGAAAGGAGTCAGCTGAGGTGGTTCGGGCATCTAGTCAGGATGCCTCCTGGACGCCTCCCATTAGAGGTTTTCCAGGCACGTCCAACTGGTAGGAGGCCCCGGGGAAGACCGAGGACACGCTGGAGGGATTATATCTCCCGGCTGGCCTTGGAACGCCTCGGGGTCCCCCAGGATGAGCTGGAAAGTGTTGCGGGTGAGAGGGAAGCCTGGGTCGGCCTGCTGAACCTGCTGCCACCGCGACCCGACCCCGGATAAGCGGTCGAAAATGGATGGATGGATGGATGGATCTGGCACCTGCCCACAGTGCCAGAACCACCAGTAACTGGTGTACTGCCCATGGCATTACTGTCCTCGATTGGCCTGCCAATTCCCCTGACCTGAACCCCATAGAGAATTTGTGGGGTATTGTGAAGAGGAAGCTGAAAGACACCAGACCCAACAATGCAAATGAGCTAAAGGCCGCTATTGAAGCATCCTGGGCATCCATAACACCTCAGCAATGCCACAGGCTGATTGCCTCCATGCCACGCCGCATTGATGCTGTAATCCGTGCAAAAGGATTCCCAACCAAGTACTGAGTGCATTAATGGACATTTTCTAATGTTTGATTTTGCTGTTATCAATCTTTTTTTTTACTTGGTCTGAGGAAATATTCTAATATTTAGAGATAGGATATTTGAGTTTTCTTAAGCTGTAAGCCATAATCAGCAATATTAATAGAATAAAAGGCTTGCAATATTTCAGTTGATTTGTAATGAATCCAGAATGCATGACATTTTTGTTTTTTTTATTGCATTACAGAAAATAAAGAACTTTATCACAATATTCTAATTTTCGGAGACAGTCCTGTATATATATAAACAACATATATGTGTATACACACTTTAATCTGGTCTGTTTGTTTCAGTCCGATGGAAGAAAACATCAACGCTGACGTCCAAGAGGTTTGTGACACTTTCATCAGATTTTAAGCTTTAGATTATTACATAATACCTCGTTAGAACAATACAATACCTCGTTAGAACAACACAATACCTCCTCAAAACAACACAATACCTCGTCAAAACAACATAATACCTCGTTAGAACAACACAATACCTCGTTAGAACAACACAATACCTCGTTAGAACAACACAATACCTCGTTAGAACAACACAATACCTCGTTAGAACAACACAATACCTCCTTAAAACAACATAATACCTCGTCAGAACAATACAATACCTCGTTAGAACAACACAATACCTCGTTAGAACAACACATTACCTCCTTAAAACAACATAATACCTCGTCAGAACAACATAATACCTCGTTAGAACAATATAATACCTCCTTAAAACAATATAATACCTCCTTAAAACAACATAATACCTCGTCAAAACAACATAATACCTCGTCAGAACAATACCTCGTTAGAACACCACAATACCTCGTTAGAACAACACAATACCTCGTTAGAACAACACAATACCTCGTTAGAACAATATAATACCTCCTTAAAACAACATAATACCTCGTCAAAACAACATAATACCTCGTTAGAACAATATAATACCTCGTCAAAACAACATAATACCTCGTCAAAACAACATAATACCTCGTTAGAACAATATAATACCTCGTCAAAACAATATAATACCTCGTTAGAACAACACAATACCTCGTTAGAACAATATAATTGTTAAACAGAGCTTGACTGCCAGATATACCGACTCAACACATGCAAACCTGGGAGAACAAACAACCTGCAGCGACTGGATCAAGTTCTGAGAAAACACCAACTTTATTCTGCGCAGGTGCATCAGCTTATATAGATAGTCACATGACACACTCACACCTGAAATGCATCGGCAATAATTGGGAGCACAATCAGTTGCTTCAATTAACAATAATACCTCCTTAAAACAACACAATACCTCGTTAGAACAATATAATACCCCGTTAGAATAATATAATACCTCGTTAAAACAACATAATACCTCGTTAGAACAATATAATTGTTAAACAGAGCTTGACTGCCAGATATACCGACTCAACACATGCAAACCTGGGAGAACAAACAACCTGCAGCGACTGGTTCTGAGAAAACACCAACTTTATTCTGCGCAGGTGCATCAGCTTATATAGATAGTCACATGACACACTCACACCTGAAATGCATCGGCAATAATTGGGAGCACAATCAGTTGCTTCAATTAACAATAATACCTCCTTAAAACAACATAATACCTCGTTAGAACAATATAATACCTCCTTAAAACAACATAATACCTCGTCAAAACAACATAATACCTCGTTAGAACAATATAATACCTCGTTAAAACAACATAATACCTCGTTAAAACAACATAATACCTCGTCAAAACGACATAATACCTCGTTAGAACAATATAATACCTCGTCAAAACAACATAATACCTCGTTAGAACAACAAAATACCTCGTTAGAACAATATAATACCTCGTCAAAACAACATAATACCTCGTCAAAACAACATAATACCTCGTTAGAACAATATAATACCTCGTTAGAACAATACCTCGTTAGAACAACACAATACCTCGTTAGAACAACACAATACCTCGTTAGAACAATATAATACCTCCTTAAAACAACATAATACCTCGTCAAAACAACATAATACCTCGTTAGAACAATATAATACCTCGTCAAAACAATATAATACCTCGTTAGAACAACACAATACCTCGTTAGAACAACACAATACCTCGTTAGAACAATATAATACCCCGTTAGAATAATATAATACCTCGTTAAAACAACATAATACCTCGTTAGAACAATATAATTGTTAAACAGAGCTTGACTGCCAGATATACCGACTCAACACATGCAAACCTGGGAGAACAAACAACCTGCAGCGACTGGATCAAGTTCTGAGAAAACACCAACTTTATTCTGCGCAGGTGCATCAGCTTATATAGATAGTCACATGACACACTCACACCTGAAATGCATCGGCAATAATTGGGAGCACAATCAGTTGCTTCAATTAACAATAATACCTCCTTAAAACAACATAATACCTCGTTAGAACAATATAATACCTCGTTAAAACAACATAATACCTCGTTAAAACAACATAATATCTCGTTAGAACAATATAATACCTCGTTAGAACAATATAATACCTCCTTAAAACAACATAATACCTCGTCAAAACAACATAATACCTCGTTAGAACAATATAATACCTCGTCAAAACAATATAATACCTCGTTAGAACAACAAAATACCTCGTTAGAACAATATAATACCTCGTTAGAACAACACAATACCTCGTTAGAACAATATAATACCCCGTTAGAACAATATAATACCTCCTTAAAACAACATAATACCTCGTCAAAACAACATAATACCTCGTTAGAACAATATAATACCTCGTTAAAACAACATAATACCTTGTTAGAACAATATAATTGTTAAACAGAGCTTGACTGCCAGATATACCGACTCAACACATGCAAACCTGGGAGAACAAACAACCTGCAGCGACTGAATCAAGTTCTGAGAAAACACCAACTTTATTCTGCGCAGGTGCATCAGCTTATATAGATAGTCACATGACACACTCACACCTGAAATGCATCGGCAATGATTGGGAGCACAATCAGTTGCTTCAATTAACAATAATACCTCCTTAAAACAACATAATACCTCGTTAGAACAATATAATACCTCGTTAGAACAATATAATACCTCCTTAAAACAACATAATACCTCGTCAAAACAACATAATACCTCGTTAGAACAATATAATACCTCCTTAAAACAACATAATACCTCGTCAAAACAACATAATACCTCGTTAGAACAATATAATACCTCGTCAAAACAACATAATACCTCGTTAGAACAACAAAATACCTCGTTAGAACAATATAATACCTCGTCAAAACAACATAATACCTCGTCAAAACAACATAATACCTCGTTAGAACAATATAATACCTCGTTAGAACAATACCTCGTTAGAACAACACAATACCTCGTTAGAACAACACAATACCTCGTTAGAACAATATAATACCTCCTTAAAACAACATAATACCTCGTCAAAACAACATAATACCTCGTTAGAACAATATAATACCTCGTCAAAACAATATAATACCTCGTTAGAACAACACAATACCTCGTTAGAACAATATAATACCTCGTTAGAACAACACAATACCTCGTTAGAACAATATAATACCCCGTTAGAATAATATAATACCTCGTTAAAACAACATAATACCTCGTTAGAACAATATAATTGTTAAACAGAGCTTGACTGCCAGATATACCGACTCAACACATGCAAACCTGGGAGAACAAACAACCTGCAGCGACTGGATCAAGTTCTGAGAAAACACCAACTTTATTCTGCGCAGGTGCATCAGCTTATATAGATAGTCACATGACACACTCACACCTGAAATGCATCGGCAATAATTGGGAGCACAATCAGTTGCTTCAATTAACAATAATACCTCCTTAAAACAACATAATACCTCGTTAGAACAATATAATACCTCGTTAAAACAACATAATACCTCGTTAAAACAACATAATATCTCGTTAGAACAATATAATACCTCGTTAGAACAATATAATACCTCCTTAAAACAACATAATACCTCGTCAAAACAACATAATACCTCGTTAGAACAATATAATACCTCGTTAGAACAACAAAATACCTCGTTAGAACAATATAATACCTCGTTAGAACAACACAATACCTCGTTAGAACAATATAATACCCCGTTAGAACAATATAATACCTCCTTAAAACAACATAATACCTCGTCAAAACAACATAATACCTCGTTAGAACAATATAATACCTCGTTAAAACAACATAATACCTCGTTAGAACAATATAATTGTTAAACAGAGCTTGACTGCCAGATATACCGACTCAACACATGCAAACCTGGGAGAACAAACAACCTGCAGCGACTGGATCAAGTTCTGAGAAAACACCAACTTTATTCTGCGCAGCTGCATCAGCTTATATAGATAGTCACATGACACACTCACACCTGAAATGCATCGGCAATGATTGGGAGCACAATCAGTTGCTTCAATTAACAATAATACCTCCTTAAAACAACATAATACCTCGTTAGAACAATATAATACCTCGTTAGAACAATATAATACCTCCTTAAAACAACATAATACCTCGTCAAAACAACATAATACCTCGTTAGAACAATATAATACCTCCTTAAAACAACATAATACCTCGTCAAAACAACATAATACCTCGTTAAAACAACATAATACCTCGTCAAAACAACATAATACCTCGTTAGAACAATATAATACCTCGTTAGAACAATACCTCGTTAGAACAACATAATAATACCTCGTTAGAACAATATAATACCTTGTTAGAACAACACAATACCTTGTTAGAACAATACAATACCTCGTTAGAACAATACAATACCTTGTTAGAACAATATAATACCTCATTAGAACAATACAATACCTCGTTAGAACAACATAATACCTCATTAGAACAATACAATACCTCGTTAGAACAATACAATACCTCGTTAAAACAACATAATACCTCGTTAGAACAATACAATACCTCGTTAGAACAATATAATACCTCATTAGAACAATACAATACCTCGTTAGAACAATACAATACCTCGTTAAAACAACATAATACCTCGTTAGAACAATATAATACCTTGTTAAAACAACATAATACCTAGTTAGAACAATATAATACCTTGTTAAAACAACATAATACCTCGTTAGAACGACATGATACATAAAGTATACATACTACATAAAGTATAAGTTATTGAGTCTCGTGGTAAAACTATGTTCAGACATTTTCCTTGTTCTTGCAGCCTGAAGCTGGACAGGAAGACGTGGATCCACACTTCAAGCATCTCTTCGTCCAGATCTCTGGAAACGTAACAACATGTCTTCACAAACTCGGTTCTTAAGTTACCAACTTCCTGTCTGATGTCACGCTTCATCGGTTCTTAAGTTACAAACTTCCTGTCTGATGTCACGCTTCATCTGTTCTTAAGTTACCAACTTCCTGTCTGATGTCACGCTTCATCGGTTCTTAAGTTACAAACTTCCTGTCTGATGTCACGCTTCATCGGTTCTTAAGTTACCAACTTCCTGTCTGATGTCACGCTTCATCTGTTCATAAGTTACCAACTTCCTGTCTGATGTCACGCTTCATCGGTTCTTAAGTTACAAACTTCCTGTCTGATGTCACGCTTCATCTGTTCTTAAGTTACCAACTTCCTGTCTGTTGTCACGCTTCATCTGTTCTTAAGTTACCAACTTCCTGTCTGATGTCACGCTTCATCTGTTCTTAAGTTACCAACTTCCTGTCTGATGTCACGCTTCATCTGTTCTTAAGTTACCAACTTCCTGTCTGATGTCACGTTTCATTCATCTGTTCATAAGTTACCAACTTCCTGTCTGATGTCACGCTTCATCTGTTCTTAAGTTACCAACTTCCTGTCTGATGTCACGCTTCATCTGTTCTTAAGTTACCAACTTCCTGTCTGATGTCACGTTTCATTCATCTGTTCTTAAGTTACCAACTTCCTGTCTGATGTCACGCTTCATCTGTTCTTAAGTTACCAACTTCCTGTCTGTTGTCACGCTTCATCTGTTCTTAAGTTACCAACTTCCTGTCTGATGTCACGTTTCATTCATCTGTTCATAAGTTACCAACTTCCTGTCTGATGTCACGCTTCATCTGTTCTTAAGTTACCAACTTCCTGTCTGATGTCACGTTTCATTCATCTGTTCATAAGTTACCAACTTCCTGTCTGATGTCACGCTTCATCTGTTCTTAAGTTACCAACTTCCTGTCTGATGTCACGCTTCATCTGTTCTTAAGTTACCAACTTCCTGTCTGATGTCACGTTTCATTCATCTGTTCTTAAGTTACCAACTTCCTGTCTGATGTCACGCTTCATCTGTTCTTAAGTTACCAACTTCCTGTCTGTTGTCACGCTTCATCTGTTCTTAAGTTACCAACTTCCTGTCTGATGTCACGCTTCATCTGTTCATAAGTTACCAACTTCCTGTCTGATGTCACGTTTCATTCATCTGTTCTTAAGTTACCAACTTCCTGTCTGATGTCACGTTTCATTCATCTGTTCTTAAGTTACCAACTTCATTGATCTGTCTTTACAGGACTCTGAAATCTCTGCCTTCGAGCTCCAACAGATTTTGGACAAAGTTGTTGCTCAGAGTAAGAAAAGTTCCACATTCACATGAATTGATGTGATGAAGTGGTGAATGAATATGTTTATGTAAACGAGTATGAATGATGTGATGAAGTGGTGAATAGTTTATGTAAACGAGTATGAATGATGTGATGAAGTGGTGAATAGTTTATGTAAACCAGTATGAATGATGTGATGAAGTGGTGAATGTGTTTATGTAAACCAGTATGAATGATGTGATGAAGTGGTGAATGTGTTTATGTAATAGATTATGAATGATGTGATGAAGTGGTGAATGTGTTTATGTAAACCAGTATGAATGATGTGATGAAGTGATGAATGTGTTTATGTAATAGATTATGAATGATGTGATGAAGTGGTGAATGTGTTCATGTAACAGTGTGAATGATGTGATGAAGTGGTGAATATGTTTATGTAAATGAGTATGAATGATGTGATGAAGTGGTGAATGTGTTTATGTAAATGAGTATGAATGATGTGATGAAGTGATGAATGTGTTCATGTAATAGATTATGAATGATGTGATGAAGTGGTGAATGTGTTTATGTAATAGATTATGAATGATGTGATGAAGTGGTGAATGTGTTTATGTAACAGAGTATGAGTGATGTGATGAAGTGGTGAATGTGTTTATGTAACAGAGTATGAATGATGTGATGAAGTGGTGAATGTGTTCATGTAACAGAGTATGAATGATGTGGTGAAGTGGTGAATGTGTTCGTGTAACAGAGTATGAATGATGTGATGAAGTGGTGAATGTGTTTATGTAAACAGAGTATGAATGATGTGATGAAGTGGTGAATGTGTTCATGTAACAGAGTATGAATGATGTGATGAAGTGGTGAATGTGTTTATGTAAACAGAGTATGAATGATGTGATGAAGTGGTGAATGTGTTCGTGTAACAGAGTATGAATGATGTGATGAAGTGGTGAATGTGTTTATGTAACAGAGTATGAATGATGTGATGAAGTGGTGAATGTGTTCGTGTAACAGAGTATGAATGATGTGATGAAGTGGTGAACAAAGCCACTGTGTTCTGAAGGATCTGATGTCAGAACCGACGGCTTCAGTCTGCAGACCTGCCGCGACATCGTCAGCCTGCTGGACGTATCCTGATGATCAGTAATCAATACTACTCATGATGATCAGTAATCAATACTACTCATGATGATCAGTAATCAATACTACTCATGATGATCAGTAATCAATACTACTCATGATGATCAGTAATCAATACTACTCATGATGATCAGTAATCAATACTACTCATGATGATCAGTAATCAATACTACTCATGATATATTTATAGATATGTTTGAACTATTGATCAGGAACCAGGTGCATTGATGTTGATAATATAATTATTGATCTCTGGAGGACTCAACTGATGTTTCTTCTTCTACACTTTGAACATTAAAATGTAGAGAGAGAGAGAGAGACAGAACCATAGACAGACAGAGAGAGAGACAGAACCACAGACAGACAGAACCACAGACAGACAGACAGACAGAACCACAGACAGACAGACAGAACCACAGACAGACAGAGAGAGAGACAGAACCACAGACAGACAGACAGACAGACAGAACCACAGACAGACAGACAGACAGAACCACAGACAGACAGAACCATAGACAGACAGACAGACAGACAGAACCACAGACAGACAGAGAGAGAGACAGAACCACAGACAGACAGACAGACAGAACCACAGACAGACAGAACCACATACAGACAGAACCACAGACAGACAGACAGAACCACAGACAGACAGACAGACAGAACCACAGACAGACAGACAGAACCACAGACAGACAGACAGACAGAACCACAGACAGACAGAACCACAGACAGAACCACAGACAGAACCACAGACAGACAGACAGACAGAACCACAGACAGAACCACAGACAGACAGACAGACAGAACCACAGACAGACAGAACCACAGACAGAACCACAGACAGACAGATAGAACCACAGACAGACAGACAGACAGAACCACAGACAGACAGAACCACAGACAGACTGACAGAACCACAGACAGACTGACAGAACCACAGACAGACAGACAGAACCACAGACAGACAGAACCACAGACAGACAGACAGAACCACAGACAGACAGACAGACAGGTCAGTGTGTCCTCTGGATCCTTGACTGGTCTTCAGATGGACGGTTCTGGTAAACTGGGTCTGCTGGAGTTCCACCAGCTGTGGAAGAAGATCCAGAAATACCTGGTGAGGAACAACATGGCCGCCTGTGAACCAACATGGCCGCCTGTATATGTATATGTATACTGTACACAATGTCCGTGTACAGTGTAAATATACATATATATATATATATATATATATATATATATATATATATATATATATATATATATATATATATATATATGTGTGTATATTTACATGTACATTTGTAAACAGGAGATCTTCAAGGCTCACGACTCGGACGCTTCTGGGACGATGAGCAGTCACGAGATGAGAGCCGCTCTGGCTGAAGCTGGTGGGTCAACATAAGGTCTGAGGGCCAGAACCGTGTCCTGGTGGGTTCAGGGGTCAAACATAAGGTCTGAGGGCCAGAACCGTGTCCTGGTGGGTTCAGGGGTCAAACATAAGGTCTGAGGGCCAGAACCGGCCAGATGAAGGGTCCTGGTGGGTTCCTCAGGAGAACCAGACCCGTTCCTGTTCCAGGATAAAACATTGCTGTGTGTGTGTGTGTGTGTGTGTGTGTGTGTGTGTGTGTGTGTGTGTGTGTGTGTGTGTGTGTGTGTGTGTGTGTGTTCAGGTTTCCAGGTCAACAGCTCTGTGATTCATCAGATCGTCGTCCGCTTCTCTGATCAGAGTTTCTCCATCGACTTTGACTGTTTCATCGGCTGTTTGATCCGTCTGGAGCTTCTGTTCAGTGAGTCACTTCCTGTCTGTTCAGTGAGCCACTTCCTGTCTGTTCAGTGAGCCACTTCCTGTCTGTTCAGTGAGCCACTTCCTGTCTATTCAGTGAGCCACTTCCTGTCTGTTCAGTGAGCCACTTCCTGTCTATTCAGTGAGTCACTTCCTGTCTGTTCAGTGAGCCACTTCCTGTCTGTTCAGTGAGCCACTTCCTGTCTATTCAGTGAGCCACTTCCTGTCTATTCAGTGAGCCACTTCCTGTCTGTTCAGTGAGCCACTTCCTGTCTGTTCAGTGAGCCACTTCCTGTCTGTTCAGTGAGCCACTTCCTGTCTGTTCAGTGAGCCACTTCCTGTCTGTTCAGTGAGTCACTTCCTGTCTGTTCAGTGAGTCACTTCCTGTCTGTTCAGTGAGCCACTTCCTGTCTGTTCAGTGAGTCACTTCCTGTCTGTTCAGTGAGCACTTCCTGTCTGTTCAGTGAGTCACTTCCTGTCTGTTCAGTGAGCCACTTCCTGTCTGTTCAGTGAGTCACTTCCTGTCTGCAGCTTTCTGCCACACCCACTGTCTTCATCACATGTCCTCAGTGTCCCCAGTGTGTTCCCAGTGTTCCCAGTACAGAGTTGACTCTGTTTCTTCCACAGAGATGTTCAGAACCCTGGACAAGAAGAACCAAGGAACGATCCAGCTGGACCTGCAGCAGGTAAAGGTTCTGCTCCTGTTCTGGTCCTGGTCTGGTCCAGTTCTGGTCCTGGTCTTGTCAGACCCTACAGGCAGCAGCTGCTCTCTCATTGGTCCCTCCTCATCCTCATCCTCTTCCTCTCCTCCTCAGTGGGTCTCCCTCGCCATCAACTGACCGCCGCTCCAGGTGCATGCTGGGAGATAACAGCTGTGGAACATGAGGAACAGCTGTTGTTGTTGTTGTTGTTGTTGTTGTTGTTGTTGTTATAAATAAAACATGGATCATCATCAGAAACAGGAAGTCGGTTTAATGTGTTCAAACTCTGGAAACTTTATTCATCGTCACATAAAACTAATCTGAACACTTTTCTGATATTAGTTATATTATATGATATTATATGATATGATATGATATTATATGATATGATATTATATGACATCATATTATATTATGATATAATATAATATCATATAATATCATATCATAATATCATATTATATGATATAATATAATATGATATTATATAATATGATATAATATAATATGATATAATATAATATAATATATTATGATATAATATGATATAATATAATATCATATCATATCATAATATCATATTATATGATATAATATAATATGATATAATATAATATGATATAATATAATATAATATAATATAATATATTATGATATAATATAATATCATATAATATCATATCATATAATATGATATAATATAATATAATATCATATTATATTATATGATATTATATTATATCATATTATACTGTATAATGTAATATGATATGATATTCTCCCTCTAGTGACAGACTTTGAGGCTCCTCCCCCTCCGTGAGTCTCTCAGGTCCAGTCCCAGGCTCCACCCTTAAGGACTCTGAGGCTCCTCCCCCTACGTGAGGGTTTGGTTCTGTCCCATTGTCACATGTGGAGTGTTTGAGTCTCTCAGACATGTTGAGCCTTTATGATCCCTTTAGTAAGTCAGCATTAGATGCAGACTTTGCCCAAGGGAATTACCCACAATTCATAGCAATGTGACGTTAAACACGCAGT
The DNA here is from genome assembly GCA_038501785.1 of Myoxocephalus aenaeus. NCBI lineage: Eukaryota > Metazoa > Chordata > Actinopteri > Perciformes > Cottidae > Myoxocephalus > Myoxocephalus aenaeus. The sequence goes on along the minus strand of JBAMJR010000245.1, from coordinate 357,603 downwards.
TACCATGGAAGCATGGAGAGGTAAACAAAGGTAAACAAAGAGGCACGAGGTGTTTACATTAAGATTAAAGATGGACATAAAACACATGAAACACACATATATATATCGGGGTCTGAGGGGTCTGGGGTTGAGGGGGTCGGGGTCTGAGGGGTCTGGGGTTGAGGGGTCAGGGCATGAGGGGTCTGGGTTTGAGGGGTCTGGGGTTGAGGGGGTCAGGGCATGAGGGGTCTGGGGTTGAGGGGGTCGGGGTCTGAGGTGTCTGGGGTTGGGTCTGGGTTTGAGGGGTCTGGGGTTGAGGGGGTCAGGGCATGAGGGGTCTGGGGTTGAGGGGGTCGGGGTCTGAGGTGTCTGGGGTTGAGGTCTGGGTTTGAGGGGTCTGGGGTTGAGGGGGTCAGGGCATGAGGGGTCTGGGGTTGAGGGGGTCGGGTTCTGAGGGGTCTGGGGTTGGGGTCTAGGTTTGAGGGGTCTGGGGTTGAGGGGGTCAGGGCATGAGGGGTCTGGGGTTGAGGCGGTCGGGGTCTGAGGGTCTGGGGTTGAGGGAACTGGGTTTGAGGGGTCTGGGGTTGGGGGTCGGGGTCTGAGGCCCTAGGGGGCACTGGCACTGGGCCTCAAAGTGAACTGAATCATCTGAAACAGGAAGTGATGTAACGAACATAATTGAACAGATATAATTTAAAAGTTGTGTATTATGTAGAAACATAGACCAACAACTTCTGATAGTAAACATAAAAAGATGAATGCAGTCTTTATTAAATATGAAGAGTTTTATTGTGTAATGAAATAATTCAGTAAAGTGAATAAAAAGCACTTTAATACCTTCATAAGATAAGATCATATAAGATAAGATAAGATCATATAAGATAAGATAAGATAAGATCAGATAAGATAAGATAAGATCATATAAGATAAGATCAGATCAGATAAGATCAAATAAGATCAGATAAAATAAGATAAAATAAGATAAGATAAAATATGATAAAATAAGATAAAATAAGATAAGATAAAATCAGATCAGATCAGATAAGATAAGATAAAATAAGATAAGATCAAATAAGATAAGATCAAATAAGATCAGATAAGATAAGATAAAATAAGATAAGATAAGATAAAATAAGATCAGATAAGATAAAATAAGATAAGATAAAATAAGATAAGATAAGATAAAATAAGATAAGATAAAATAAGATAAGATAAGATAAAATAAGATCAGATAAGATAAAATAAGATCAGATAAGATAAAATAAGATAAAATAAGATAAGATAAAATAAGATCAGATAAGATAAGATAAAATCAGATAAGATCAAATAAGATAAAATCAGATAAGATAAAATAAGATAAGATAAAATAAAATAATCCTGTATTAGTCCCGCATTGCAGGATTACAGCAGCAAGAGACACATAGTAAATAAATAATAAAATCAAGTCATATAAATAAACAGTAAACAGTATTAAAAACAGTAAAGAAGAATACAGTAGCAATATTAAATATACAGACGGAATGAAACTGTATATAAAGTACTTAAATGTATTTATATTGCACCGGATGAGTGTAGTTAAAGTGGATTTTAATGTGTCTCGGTTACGCAACATGTTAACTATCCGCAGGGATAACGCAATCACGTTTTATTGTGAAGGTCCTCCCCGGAAGTCTCACCTGTGCTCTTGACTAGGACACGCCCTTCCGGCCATCACTCACCTGCAGCCGCAGCTCCAGTCTCACCGTGTCGAAGCAAACTTTCCAGGACCGCAACGATCCTTCAGACCCGGACCGGACCAGACCAGACCAGACCAGACCATGTCGGGCATCGCGGCGTCCCTGCAGCACCGCCGGGACCAGGACCAGGGTCTGGGCTCGTGCGGCCAGGCCGTGAAGTACCTGAACCAGGACTACGAGGCTCTGCGGCGCCAGTGCGCCGAGTCCGGGTCCCTGTTCCAGGACGAGACGTTTCCGGCGCTGGGCTCCTCGCTGGGCTTCAAGGAGCTGGGCCCGGGGTCCCCCAAGACCCGGGGCGTCTCCTGGGAGCGGCCCCCGGTCAGTGACGCAGCGGGGGGTAGACTTCAGAGGCCGGGAGGGAGCGAGGCTTCCGGGAGCTGCAGAACCCGCTAGTCCGGTTCCTCCGGTTCTGCAGCTGCAGAACCGGAGGAACCGGTTCTGCAGCTGCAGTGAGATCAGATCCCAGAGCTGAGGGTGATATACAGATGAAATATTATGACTACAGATGAAAGTTTATGACTACAGATGAAAGTTTATGACTACAGATGAAAGTTTATGACTACAGATGAAAGTTTATGACTACAGATGAAATATTATGACTATAGATGAAATATTATGACTACAGATGAAATATTATGACTATAGATTATGACTATAGATGAAAGATTATGATTATAGATGACAGACTGAGTTTAGGTTCTAGGGAACGCTTCCTGTAATGTGATCAGTGTGCTGCTCCGCCCACTGGAGCTGTGGTTAGACTGGCCACGCCCACTGGAGCTGTGGTTAGACTGGCCACGCCCACTGGAGCTGTGGTTAGACTGGCCACGCCCACTGGAGCTGTGGTTAGACTGGCCACGCCCACTGGAGCTGTGGTTAGACTGGCCACGCCCACTGGAGCTGTGGTTAGACTGGCCACGCCCACTGGAGCTGTGGTTAGACTGGCCACGCCCACTGGAGCTGTGGTTAGACTGGCCACGCCCACTGGGATGTTGACCGTTTGGGTGGAGCCGTCATCAGAACAAAGAGTTCTGGTTCACTCCTTAGAGAATCAATATTATGAATCATTTCAGTTTGGTCATTAAATTCACTTCGTCAGACTAAGAAGTACAACATATTTATGTCTAGATCAATAACTTACATCATGAGGTAGTCTATGTATTGATGATGAATCAATAACTTACTTCATGAGGTAGTCTATGTATTGATGATGAATCAATAACTTACTTCATGAGGTAGTCTATGTATTGATGATGAATCAATAACTTACTTCATGAGGTAGTCTATGTATTGATGATGAATCAATAACTTACTTCATGAGGTAGTCTATGTATTGATGATGAATCAATAACTTACTTCATGAGGTAGTCTATGTATTGATGATGAATCAATAACTTACTTCATGAGGTAGTCTATGTATTGATGATGAATCAATAACTTACTTCATGAGGTTGTCTATGTATTGATGATGAATCAATAACTTACTTCATGAGGTAGTCTATGTATTGATGATGAATCAATAACTTACTTCATGAGGTTGTCTATGTATTGATGATGAATCAATAACTTACTTCATGAGGTAGTCTATGTATTGATGATGAATCAATAACTTACTTCATGAGGTAGTCTATGTATTGATGATGAATCAATAACTTACTTCATGAGGTTGTCTATGTATTGATGATGAATCAATAACTTGCATGAATGTGATTAATGGATCCAAACATAAACCTCACGCTCGTTCTGTTTCCTGTTCAGGAGTTGACCTCTGACCCCGAGTTCATCGTCTCTGGAGCCTCCAGGACGGACATCTGTCAGGGAGCTCTGGGTGAGAAGCACGGCCTAGTTTTAGTCTAGACTAATGAAGGAGGCTGAGGTTTAGTTTTAGTCTATACTAATGAAGGAGGCTGAGGTTTAGTTTTAGTCTAGACTAATGAAGGAGGCTGAGGTTTAGTTTTAGTCTAGACTAATGAAGGAGGCTGAGGTTTAGTTTTAGTTTAGACTAATGAAGGAGGCTGAGGTTTAGTTTTAGTCTAGACTAATGAAGGAGGCTGAGGTTTAGTTTTAGTCTAGACTAATGAAGGAGGCTGAGGTTTAGTTTTAGTCTATACTAATGAAGGAGGCTGAGGTTTAGTTTTAGTCTAGACTAATGAAGGAGGCTGAGGTTTAGTTTTAGTTTAGACTAATGAAGGAGGCTGAGGTTTAGTTTAGACTAATGAAGGAGGCTGAGGTTTAGTTTAGACTAATGAAGGAGGCTGAGGTTTAGTTTTAGTCTAGACTAACGAAGGAGGCTGAGGTTTAGTTTTAGTCTATACTAATGAAGGAGGCTGAGGTTTAGTTTTAGTCTAGACTAATGAAGGAGGCTGAGGTTTAGTTTTAGTCTAGACTAACGAAGGAGGCTGAGGTTTAGTTTTAGTCTAGACTAATGAAGGAGGCTGAGGTTTAGTTTTAGTCTAGACTAATGAAGGAGGCTGAGGTTTAGTTTTAGTCTAGACTAATGAAGGAGGCTGAGGTTTAGTTTTAGTCTAGACTAATGAAGGAGACTGAGGTTTAGTTTTAGTCTAGACTAACGAAGGAGGCTGAGGTTTAGTTTTAGTCTAGACTAATGAAGGAGGCTGAGGTTTAGTTTTAGTCTAGACTAATGAAGGAGGCTGAGGTTTAGTTTTAGTCTAGACTAACGAAGGAGGCTGAGGTTTAGTTTTAGTCTAGACTAACGAAGGAGGCTGAGGTTTAGTTTTAGTCTAGACTAATGAAGGAGGCTGAGGTTTAGTTTTAGTCTAGACTAATGAAGGAGACTGAGTTTAATAAATGAAGAGACTGAGGTGGTTTAGTTTTAGTCTAGACTGTAATGAGGAGACTGGGGTGGTTTAGTTTTAGTCTAGACTGTAATGAGGAGACTGAGGTGGTTTAGTTTTAGTCTAGACTGTAATGAGGAGACTGAGGTGGTTTAGTTTTAGTCTAGACTGTAATGAGGAGACTGAGGTGGTTTAGTTTTAGTCTAGACTGTAATGAGGAGGCTGAGGTTTAGTTTAGACTAATGAAGGAGGCTGAGGTTTAGTTTAGACTAATGAAGGAGGCTGAGGTTTAGTTTTAGTCTAGACTAACGAAGGAGGCTGAGGTTTAGTTTTAGTCTATACTAATGAAGGAGGCTGAGGTTTAGTTTTAGTCTAGACTAATGAAGGAGGCTGAGGTTTAGTTTTAGTCTAGACTAATGAAGGAGGCTGAGGTTTAGTTTTAGTCTAGACTAATGAAGGAGGCTGAGGTTTAGTTTTAGTCTATACTAATGAAGGAGGCTGAGGTTTAGTTTTAGTTTAGACTAATGAAGGAGGCTGAGGTTTAGTTTAGACTAATGAAGGAGGCTGAGGTTTAGTTTAGACTAATGAAGGAGGCTGAGGTTTAGTTTTAGTCTAGACTAACGAAGGAGGCTGAGGTTTAGTTTTAGTCTATACTAATGAAGGAGGCTGAGGTTTAGTTTTAGTCTAGACTAATGAAGGAGGCTGAGGTTTAGTTTTAGTCTAGACTAACGAAGGAGGCTGAGGTTTAGTTTTAGTCTAGACTAATGAAGGAGGCTGAGGTTTAGTTTTAGTCTAGACTAATGAAGGAGGCTGAGGTTTAGTTTTAGTCTAGACTAATGAAGGAGGCTGAGGTTTAGTTTTAGTCTAGACTAATGAAGGAGGCTGAGGTTTAGTTTTAGTCTAGACTAACGAAGGAGGCTGAGGTTTAGTTTTAGTCTAGACTAATGAAGGAGGCTGAGGTTTAGTTTTAGTCTAGACTAATGAAGGAGGCTGAGGTTTAGTTTTAGTCTAGACTAACGAAGGAGGCTGAGGTTTAGTTTTAGTCTAGACTAACGAAGGAGGCTGAGGTTTAGTTTTAGTCTAGACTAATGAAGGAGGCTGAGGTTTAGTTTTAGTCTAGACTAATGAAGGAGACTGAGTTTAATAAATGAAGAGACTGAGGTGGTTTAGTTTTAGTCTAGACTGTAATGAGGAGACTGGGGTGGTTTAGTTTTAGTCTAGACTGTAATGAGGAGACTGAGGTGGTTTAGTTTTAGTCTAGACTGTAATGAGGAGACTGAGGTGGTTTAGTTTTAGTCTAGACTGTAATGAGGAGACTGAGGTGGTTTAGTTTTAGTCTAGACTGTAATGAGGAGACTGAGGTGGTTTAGTTTTAGTCTAGACTGTAATGAGGAGACTGAGCTGGTTTAGTTTTAGTCTAGACTGTAATGCGTCTGTCTCCAGGTGACTGTTGGCTGCTCGCCGCCATCGCCTCTCTGACCCTGAACGAAGAAGTTCTGGCTCGAGTCGTCCCACAAGGACAAAGCTTCAGCAGAGGAGAGTACGCCGGCATCTTCCACTTCCAGGTACAAATACACCTAGAGTACTAGTCATGTTTAAGAAGGTACACAAATACACCTAGAGTACTAGTCATGTTTAAGAAGGTACACAAATACACCTAGAGTACTAGTCATGTTTAAGAAGGTACACAAATACACCTAGAGTACTAGTCATGTTTAAGAAGGTACACAAATACACCTAGAGTACTAGTCATGTTTAAGAAGGTACACAAATACACCTAGAGTACTAGTCATGTTTAAGAAGGTACACAAATACACCTAGAGTACTAGTCATGTTTAAGAAGGTACACAAATACACCTAGAGTACTAGTCATGTTTAAGAAGGTACACAAATACACCTAGAGTACTAGTCATGTTTAAGAAGGTACACAAATACACCTAGAGTACTAGTCATGTTTAAGAAGGTACACAAATACACCTAGAGTACTAGTCATGTTTAAGAAGGTACACAAATACACCTAGAGTCCAGTGGTCTCATGTCTCCAGTGGTCTCGTGTCTCCAGTGGTCTCGTGTCTCCAGTGGTCTCGTGTCTCCAGTGGTCTCGAGTGGTCTCATGTCTCCAGTGGTCTCATGTCTCCAGTGGTCTCATGTCTCCAGTGGTCTCATGTCTCCAGTGGTCTCACGTCTCCAGTGGTCTCATGTCTCCAGTGGTCTCATGTCTCACGTCTCCAGTGGTCTCGTGTCTCCAGTGGTCTCGTGTCTCCAGTGGTCTCATGTCTCCAGTGGTCTCGTGTCTCCAGTGGTCTCGTGTCTCCAGTGGTCTCATGTCTCCAGTGGTCTCGTGTCTCCAGTGGTCTCATGTCTCATGTCTCCAGTGGTCTCGTGTCTCCAGTGGTCTCGTGTCTCCAGTGGTCTCATGTCTCGTGTCTCCAGTGGTCTCGTGTCTCCAGTGGTCTCGTGTCTCCAGTGGTCTCGTGTCTCCAGTGGTCTCGTGTCTCCAGTGGTCTCATGTCTCATGTCTCCAGTGGTCTCATGTCTCATGTCTCCAGTGGTCTCATGTCTCCAGTGGTCTCGTGTCTCATGTCTCCAGTGGTCTCATGTCTCATGTCTCCAGTGGTCTCGTGTCTCCAGTGGTCTCGTGTCTCCAGTGGTCTCGTGTCTCCAGTGGTCTCGTGTCTCATGTCTCCAGTGGTCTCATGTCTCATGTCTCCAGTGGTCTCATGTCTCATGTCTCCAGTGGTCTCGTGTCTCCAGTGGTCTCATGTCTCCAGTGGTCTTGTGTCTCCAGTGGTCTCATGTCTCGTGTCTCCAGTGGTCTCGTGTCTCCAGTGGTCTCGTGTCTCCAGTGGTCTCGTGTCTCCAGTGGTCTCATGTCTCGTGTCTCCAGTGGTCTCGTGTCTCCAGTGGTCTCGTGTCTCCAGTGGTCTCATGTCTCATGTCTCCAGTGGTCTCATGTCTCATGTCTCCAGTGGTCTCATGTCTCATGTCTCCAGTGGTCTCGTGTCTCCAGTGGTCTCGTGTCTCATGTCTCCAGTGGTCTCATGTCTCCAGTGGTCTCGTGTCTCCAGTGGTCTCGTGTCTCGTGTCTCCAGTGGTCTCGTGTCTCCAGTGGTCTCGTGTCTCCAGTGGTCTCGTGTCTCCAGTGGTCTCGTGTCTCATGTCTCCAGTGGTCTCATGTCTCCAGTGGTCTCATGTCTCCAGTGGTCTCATGTCTCATGTCTCCAGTGGTCTCATGTCTCCAGTGGTCTCATGTCTCCAGTGGTCTCACGTCTCCAGTGGTCTCATGTCTCATGTCTCCAGTGGTCTCGTGTCTCCAGTGGTCTCGTGTCTCCAGTGGTCTCATGTCTCCAGTGGTCTCATGTCTCCAGTGGTCTCATGTCTCGTGTCTCCAGTGGTCTCATGTCTCGTGTCTCCAGTGGTCTCGTGTCTCCAGTGGTCTCGTGTCTCCAGTGGTCTCGTGTCTCCAGTGGTCTCGTGTCTCCAGTGGTCTCGTGTCTCCAGTGGTCTCGTGTCTCCAGTGGTCTTGTGTCTCCAGTGGTCTCGTGTCTCATGTCTCCAGTGGTCTCGTGTCTCCAGTGGTCTCATGTCTCGTGTCTCCAGTGGTCTCGTGTCTCCAGTGGTCTCGTGTCTCCAGTGGTCTCGTGTCTCCAGTGGTCTCGTGTCTCCAGTGGTCTTGTGTCTCATGTCCCCATGTCTGTCTGTCCCGTCTCAGTTCTGGCAGTTTGGTGAGTGGGTGGACGTGGTGATCGACGACCGCCTGCCGGTCAAAGACGGAGAGCTGATGTTCGTCCACTCAGCGGAGGGGCGGGAGTTCTGGAGCGCCCTGCTGGAGAAGGCCTACGCCAAGTAAGATTTATATTTATTATATTATGTATAGATAACATATGACCCGCCCCCTGCTGGAGAAGGCCTACGCCAAGTAAGATATATATTTATGATATTATATATATAGATAACATATGACCCGCCCCCTGCTGGAGAAGGCCTACGCCAAGTAAGATATATATTTATTATATTATATATATATATATATATATATATATATATATATATATATATATATATATATATATATATATATATATATATATATATATATATATATATATATATATATATAATAATTAGGGCTGCAACAACGAATCGATAAAAATCGATTATCAAAAGAGTTGGCAACAAATTTCATCATCGATTCGTTGTCGCGCGATTATTACGCCTTCAATAAGAAGAGGAGAAGAAGAAGAAAGAGCAGAGCAACTGGCCGCCAGCGTGTCTGAGATTGGAGTGAGACACGGAGAAAAGATGAGGTCTGATCTTCTCAATAGAACATCTTTGATGTGATGAGTCGAGTCTTGGCCAATCAGCGTTAAGATGTCTCCAGCGTCTTCATTTCCCTCCAACTTGTTTGTAATGGAAGCTAGTCAGCTTGCTATCACGTTAGCTAACGTGTTTGGGTTGTGTATTGTCGTTAAAGTTACTTTATGTTCCGTTACAGTTCAGTCTTGCTTGTAAAAAACGTAACGTGATGAAACATGGCGTCACCCCCGGTCTGGTTCAGTTCACCAGTCACTCGTTAACGTTAAACCGGAACACTGGAGGATCTGGATAAAGGTTTTTATTTACTCAAAGTAGAATGAATCAAATCGTGTAGTTGGGCTTAGCCAACAACGTGACGTCGTGGTCATCAGAGATCCAGATATTGATCAGATGATGTGAATGAAAGAGTTTCAGGAAGAGGACGCTCTATATGCAGCGCAGCTTGATGCTGAGATGAGGAGGAGCTGGGCCTGAAGGTGGAGGTCAGACAGACGTGAGAGGAGCAGTACAGCTTCCTCTGTCCAGTGTTTCATACATATTGATAAAGCAGGGCATGTAAAGCAGCCTCTGCTCCAAGGAGATCAATTACAGTAAAAAGGACTCACATTTGGCAGATGTAAAGCATACATGTGTATGTTTTTAGTGTTAGTCCATTTTTGTTTTTTAATTAACAGCTCAGGGATGTTCAAGGTGCACTTTCTGAAGATGTTTGCACTGTCAGTTCTGTTTTTGAATAAAGGGTTGGCAATTAATGCCTTTTTTTTTTTTATCCGATTCATCGATTAATCGAAAAAATTATCAACCGATTAATCGAATATTAAAATAATCGTTAGTTGCAGCCCTAATATACAGGTGTGTGAAAAAGTGCATGCCCCCTTCCTGATTTCTTATCTTTTTGCATGTTTGTCACACTTAAATGTTTCAGATCATCAAACAAATTTAAATATTAGACAAAGATAACACAAGTAAACACAAAATGCAGTTTTTAAATGAAGGTTTTTATTAAGAAAAAAAAAATCCAAACCTACATGTCCCTGTGTCAAAAAGTGATTACCCCCCCTGTTAAAACATAAATTAACTGTGGTTTATTACATCTTTGGAAAGCTGAGTTCAATTTCTCTAGCCACACCCAGGCCTGATTACTGCCACACCTGTTCTCAATCAAGAAATCACTTCAATAGGACCTGCCTGACAAAGTGAGGTAGACCAAAAGATCCTCAAAAGCTAGACTGCTGCGATCCAAAGAAATTCAGGAACTAATGAGAAACAAAGTCATTGAGATCTATCAGTCTGGAAAAGGTTACAAAGCCATTTCTAAAGCTTTGGGACTCCAGTGAACCACAGTGAGAGCCATTATCCACCAATGGAGAAAACATGGAACAGTGGTGAACCTTCCCAGGAGGCCGGCCGACCAAAATTACCCCAAGAGCGCAGCGACGACTCATCCAAGAGGTCCCAAAAGACCCCAGAACAACATCAAAGAACTGCAGGCCTCACTTGCCTCAACTAAGGTCAGAGTTCATGACTCCTCCATGAGAAAGAGACTGTATGGCCTGATGGCAGAGTTCATGACTCCACCATAAGAAAGAGACTGTATGGCCTGATGGCAGAGTTCATGACTCCACCATGAGAAAGAGACTGTATGACCTGATGGCAGAGTTCATGACTCCACCATGAGAAAGAGACTGTATGACCTGATGGCAGAGTTCATGACTCCACCATGAGAAAGAGACTGTATGACCTGATGGCAGAGTTCATGACTCCACCATGAGAAAGAGACTGTATGGCAGAGTTCATGACTCCACCATGAGAAAGAGACTATATGGCCTGATGGCAGAGTTCATGACTCCACCATGAGAAAGAGACTGTATGGCAGAGTTCATGACTCCACCATGAGAAAGAGACTGTATGGCAGAGTTCATGACTCCACCATGAGAAAGAGACTGTATGACCTGATGGCAGAGTTCATGACTCCACCATAAGAAAGAGACTGTATGGCCTGATGGCAGAGTTCATGACTCCACCATAAGAAAGAGACTGTATGGCCTGATGGCAGAGTTCATGACTCCACCATGAGAAAGAGACTATATGGCCTGATGGCAGAGTTCATGACTCCACCATGAGAAAGAGACTGTATGGCAGAGTTCATGACTCCACCATGAGAAAGAGACTGTATGGCATAGTTCATGACTCCACCATAAGAAAGAGACTGTATGGCCTGATGGCAGAGTTCATGACTCCACCATAAGAAAGAGACTGTATGGTCTGATGGCAGAGTTCATGACTCCACCATGAGAAAGAGACTGTATGGCAGAGTTCATGACTCCACCATGAGAAAGAGACTGTATGGCCTGATGGCAGAGTTCATGACTCCACCATGAGAAAGAGACTGTATGGCCTGATGGCAGAGTTCATGACTCCACCATGAGAAAGAGACTGTATGGCCTGATGGCAGAGTTCATGACTCCACCATGAGAAAGAGACTGTATGGCAGAGTTCATGACTCCACCATGAGAAAGAGACTGTATGGCCTGCATGGCAGAGTTCCAAGACGAAAACCACTGCTGAGCAAAAAGAACATAAAGGCTCGTCTCAGTTCTGCCAGAAAACATCTTGATGATCCCCAAGACTTTTGGGAAAATACTCTGTGGACTGACGAGACAAAAGTTGAACTTTTTGGAAGGTGTATGTCCCATTACATCTGGCATAGCAGTAACACAGCATTTCAGAAAAGGATCCAAACAGTAGGCCAGTAAAACATGGTGGTGGTAGTGTGATGGTCTGGGGCTGTTTTGCTGCTTCAGGACCTGGAAGACTTGCTGTGGTAAATGGAACCATGAATTCTGCTGTCTACCAAAAAATCCTGAAGGAGAATGTCCGGCCATCTGTTGGTGACCTCAAGCTGAAGCGCACTTCTGCAGTAGGACAATGATCCAAAACACACCAGCAAGTCCACCTCTGAATGGCTTAAAACTAAATGAAGCCTTTGGAGTGGCCTAGTCAAAGTCCCGACCTGAATCCGATTGAGATGCTGTGGCATGACCTTAAAAAGGCGGTTCATGCTCAAACCCTCCAATGTGGCTGAATTACAACAATTCTGCAAAGATGAGTGGCCAACATTCCTCTACAGCGCTGTAAAAGATGAGTGGCCAGTTATCGCAAACGCTTGATTGCAGTTGTTGCTGCTAAGGGCGGACAACCAGTTATTAGGCTTAGGGGGCAATCACTTTTTCACACAGGGCCATGTAGTTTTTTTTTTCTTTTTTTCCTTTAATAATAAAAACCTTCATTTAAAAACTGCATTTTGTGTTTACTTGTGTTATCTTTGTCTAATATTTAAATTTGTTTGATCTGAAACATTTAAGTGTGACAAACATGCAACAAGATTAAAAAAATCAGGAAGGGGGCATGCACTTTTTCACACAACTGTATATATAACATATGACCCGCCCCCTGCTGGAGAAGGCCTACACCAAGTAGGGATATGAGTTTCCTCTGTAGGGCTCAGCCTTAGAGACGTGTTAATGCTGAGTCCTCGGGTGTTAATGATGTGATGTGGCTGCAGGATGAACGGCTGTTACGAGGCTCTGTCTGGAGGCTCCACCACTGAGGGGTTTGAGGATTTCACTGGAGGAATCGCTGAGGTCCACGACCTGAATAAACCGGATCCACATCTGTTCCACATCATCAAGAAAGCTGAGAACCGAGGGTCCCTGATGGGCTGCTCCATCGACGTAAGCCCTGAGAACACGGGGGAACCACAGGGGTACCAGAGGGGCTATACAGGGTACTACAGGGTTCCAGAGGGGCTGAGGAGGGTTCCAGAGGGGCTGAACAGGATACTACAGGGTACCAGAGGGGCTGAAGAGGGTTCCAGAGGGGCTGAACAGGGTACTACAGGGTACCAGAGGGGCTGAACAGGGTACTACAGGGTTCCAGAGGGGCTGAACAGGGTACTACAGGGTTCCAGAGGGGCTGAACAGGGTACTACAGGGTTCCAGAGGGGCTGAACAGGGTACCAGAGGGGCTGAACAGGGTTCCAGAGGGGCTGAACAGGGTTCCAGAGGGGCTGAACAGGGTACCAGAGGGGCTGAACAGGGTACTACAGGGTACCAGAGGGGCTGAACAGGGTTCCAGAGGGGCTGAACAGGGTTCCAGAGGGGCTGAACAGGGTTCCAGAGGGGCTGAACAGGGGTACTACAGGGTTCCAGAGGGGCTGAACAGAGTACCAGAGGGGCTGAACAGGGGTACTACAGGGTACCAGAGGGGCTGAACAGGGTACCAGAGGGGCTGAACAGGGTACCAGAGGGGCTGAACAGGGTTCCAGAGGGGCTGAACAGGGGTACTACAGGGTTCCAGAGGGGCTGAACAGGGGTACTACAGGGTTCCAGAGGGGCTGAACAGGGGTACTACATGGGTACTACAGGGGAACTACAGGGGTCCAACATAGGGGAGCCACAGGACTACCATAATAAACCCTTATGAATTCATCATAGTACATTACAGCCCTAGACGTCATGCTGTTAGATATTTACATATTATCTTTAATCTCAGTTATTTGGGTGAAAATGAATAAATTCGCATACTAATTTACACGGAAGCTCAACATTTGTATTTAAGCAGTTTTTTTATATTTAAATCTTTTGTTTCAGATCACAAGCTCATCCGACTCCGAGGCCGTTACCTCTCAGAAGCTGGTGAAAGGCCACGCCTATTCTGTGACAGGTGCAGCCGAGGTGAGGACATGCCCACTGTATTTTCCTGTCTGAACACCTGAAACATGATTTCATATAAATGTGGATATTTCACCACAACATAAAACTACATTTCCCATGAGTCAGTAGGAGCGGCTAGCTGGAGCCTTTGAGTACTAAAAGTTATTTATTTCAAACAGCTGATCCTTGTTCTCTCAAACACCTGTCTCACCGGAAGGGGGCGAGACTTCAGCGCTTTAATAGTCGTCCTTTCAGGTGTAACTGTGCTCTGCGTCTGATTGGCTGCAGGTGGAGTACCGCGGCAACATGGAGAAGCTGATCCGGATCAGGAACCCCTGGGGTCAGGTGGAGTGGACCGGAGCCTGGAGCGATAAGTGAGTATGTTGTAGAGGGAGGGGTGAGGTTTCTTCTCTTGTTCATACCTCGGTGCAACATGAAACACAGGTTTGTATTGGTATCACCTCTGACTCTTATTCTGAAACTACTTCCTGCTCCGACAGCTCGGCTCAATGGCGTCAGATCAGCGACGAGGACCGAGACCGTCTGAGTCATCGCTCAGAGGACGGAGAGTTCTGGTAAAACTCACTTTTTATCTCAAACTACCTGAACTCGTCATCAAGGAAAGCTGGGGATGAAAACCCTCTGCTCTGTCTTCCAGGATGTCTTTCAATGAGTTCCTACGACATTACTCCCGGCTGGAGATCTGTAATTTGACGCCCGACGCCCTGAGCGACGACTCCGTGTCCAAGTGGTCTCTGTCCAAGTTCCATGGCAGCTGGAGGAGAGGATCCACCGCCGGAGGCTGCAGGAACTTCCCCAGTGAGTGATCCTGTCAGACCGAGAGGAGGGTCCCACGGTCACAGCTGGTTTCATCTGGTTTTGTTTTCAAACCGCAGACACCTTCTGGACGAACCCTCAGTTCGTGATCCGGCTGGATGAGGAGGACGACGACCCGGACGACGGAGAGAACGGCTGCAGCTTCGTGGTCGGTCTGATCCAGAAGAACCGCAGACGCATGAGGAAGATGGGGGAAGACATGCACACCATGGGATTCGCCATCTACGAGGTGAGACCGGTTGTGGGTTTGGTCTCTGGAGGTTAATCCACTGATGGAGGACACAGCAGTTCAAAGAGTCGGGTTGAACCGGTTCAGACTGAGACGAGTAGGGCTGCAGGAAACTGGACTATCCGGTTCTCGGTGTGTCTGGTCTGGGATCAGCCCGTCTGGGAGGTGAATCTTGGAGCTTCTCTAAGCTGTTTTCTAAATGCTCCGAGAGGAACCAGGAAATGGATCTATGGGCTAGTTCACCATCATTAGACTCTTCTTCTCTTCAGAAGTCGATCCTCCAGTCTTATAATAGTGGTCTCGTGGGGGCAATGGTTTAGACCAGGGGTGTCAAACTCATTTTAGTGAAGGGGCCGCATGCTGCCCATTTTGACCTCAAGTGGGCCGGACCAGTAAAATCACAGCATATTAACGCATATATAATGACAATATGTCTCTCTGTTTAAATCATTGGTGAAGGTTTTTGGATGATAAACCCTATTTAAGGTCTTTCTTCAATAAACTAGAAACATAAAGACCAACAATTAAGACATCAGCCCACTGTTTACCTGTCTGGGCTCTCCTCTGCAGATTCCCTCGCAGTTGGGCAATATCTTTAGTAAAGTCAGTGTTGTGATCAATTGCATCTGTGGCTCAATGGTTACCATGCACGTTTTACAATCAGAGGATTAGTGGTTCAAATCCTGACTGAGGTAGTTTTGTATTTTTTTTCAAATTTTTTTTCCTTCACATTTTTACAATTATCCCGCGGGCCGGACTGGACCCCCTGGCGGGCCGGATCCGGCCCGCGGGCCGTATGTTTGACACCCCTGGTTTAGACCCTGGTTCAGGTCCATCTGAGGACATTTGTAAATCTCTAAAACGAGTAGAAGGATCCTCTGAGCACAAAGGCGGGGATCCGTCGTCCTCTTTGGTCCACGTCACAGACCTAATCCAGAATTGGATCATAACCATTGACGAACAAAGTGAACTCTGAAGGTTTAAGTCTTCTTTCTTCTGTTCCAGGTTCCTGAGGAGGTATGAGGACCACCAGCTTCCTGCTGCTCAGCGTTTGTTGCTCAACATTTGGTAGTTTACCTGAGGTTCAGCTTCATACTCAGTGTGACGTCCCCGTTGTGTCTCCGTCAGTCCCGCGGTCAGAGGAACGTCCACCTGGACCGGAACTTCTTCCTGCGGAACGCCTCCGCCGCTCGCTCCGAAACCTTCATCAACCTGCGAGAAGTCTGCAGCCGCTTCTGCCTGCCACCGGGGGAGTACCTGATCATCCCGTCCACCTTCGACGCGCAGAAGAACGGAGACTTCTGCGTCCGCGTCTTCTCCGAGAAACAGGCCGAGTTCCAGTAAGTTCAACTACACTCACTGTGACCTGTGAAGAAGATCAGGAACTCTGCTGAGAGCAACACCAGGAACCAGGTGTTCTCTACCTGGGCGACGATTGTCCTCTGAAGCTGCTGTGTTTGTCTCTGCAGAGAGCTGGACGACCCCATCGAGTCCCGAGTGGAAAAGGTGAGACTTCCCTCCCAGAACTTTACCTGGTGAACTTCATCCTGGCTGGAGAAATAACAGACGGACCCTGGTTTCAGATCGAGATCGATGAAGACGATGTGGACGATCGGTTCAGAGGTCTGTTTGGACAGCTGGCTGGAGGGGTGAGCTGTTCATGTGGAACGTGTACAAGTATACCTGAGTATACATCTATATACCTGAGTTATACCTGTGTATAAATCTATATACCTGAGTTATACCTGAGTCTCTGCTGCAGGACTGTGAGATCTCCACCTTCGAGCTGCAGAAGATCCTCAACAAAGTGGTGACCAAACGTGAGCGACTAGGAAGATTGTTTTTTACCTTCGGGTTCAGGTTTATCTCCAGGTCTGAAGGGGTTCAGGTTTATCTCCAGGTCTGAAGGGGTTCAGGTTTATCTCCAGGTCTGAAGGGGTTCAGGTTTATCTCCAGGTCTCAAGGGGTTCAGGTTTAGCTCCAGGTCTCAAGGGGTTCAGGTTTAGCTCCACGTCTCAAGGGGTTCAGGTTTAGCTCCAGGTCTCAAGGGTTTACTGTTTGCCTCTGAAAGGTTCGGACATCAAGACCAGCGGCTTCAGCATCTCAACGTGTCGCCACATGATCAACATGCTGGACGTATCCTTCATGAAACAGTGTTTGTAGTTCAGGTGAGAACTGGTTCCGGTGAGAACTGGTTCAGTAACAGAAAGCTGCAGCAGTGGCTGCTGGGTAAAATAATTCAGGTGTCACTTCCTGAACTGTTGCTGCAGAAAGACGGCAGCGGTAAACTGGGTCTGGTGGAGTTCAAAGTGCTGTGGACCAAAATCGAGAAGTACCTGGTGAGCCTCGGATCCAGAACCTGGTTTCTGGTCCATGTGAAGTCCAGCGGAACTAAAACCAGTTGTAGGTCCTCCGGGACCCCAGGAACCAGGTCTTTCTAAAGTCTGTCCCCTCTGTGTGACAGAACGTCTACCGTGAGAAGGACGTGGACAACTCGGGCACGATGAGCTGCACGGAGATGAGGATGGCCGTGGAGGAGGCCGGTAAGACTCTTCATCAGGAAGTCTTCATCGCCACCTGCTCATATTCATTTCACTTCTATGCACACAATATGTATATCAATGTGTTGCACTAGTTATAATTGTTATTCATTATGTGTTCAAAACACTTTAAATAGGTTGACAACAATTGGTATTCATTATTAGTATACCTGTTTGTACAATAACACGGTATTCCAATGCAGTTCACCCCTGTGACCTCTGACCCCTGTGCCTCCTGCTGCAGGGTTCAGGCTGAACAACCCGCTCCACCAGGTCCTGGTGGCTCGTTACAGTGACCCAGATCTCACCATCGACTTCGACAACTTTGTGAGCTGTGTGGTTCGTCTGGAGAACATGTTCAGTAAGTCCTCCTCTTCATCACATTACATTTAGCTGATGCTTTTATCCAAGTGCATTCAACCATGAGTACAAACTCAGAACAACAAGATCAAGAAAGTACAATTTCTTCAATAAGTTAAACTACAAAGTGTTATCAGTAAGAGACATTTAAGTGCTGCTAAAGTGCTACTACGGCGCTACCTTCCTTATTCAAGGTGTAGTTTGTGTTTTTAGTTTGCGACGGAAGATGTAGAGACTTCCTGATGTCAATGGGGAGCTCGTTCCACCATTGAGGAGCCAGGAGACAAACAGCTTTGTTGAGCGTTTAGCTCACAGTGACGGAGTGAACGAGCTGTAGATCCTGCAGTCGGGGTCGGTGCCAACACTGAGTTGTTGAAGGTAATAGTGAGGTTGTGGGTGGGAGAGCCTTTTCCTGGAAGGAGAAGTAGTTCAGTTTTGTCAGGGTTAATTTTCAGGTGGTGTCAAAGGCAGCAGAAAGGTCTAGAAGGATAAGAACAGAGGAGAGAAGGATAGAAGGATAAGGACAGAGGAGAGAGAGGCTGCTCTAGCAGTGTGAAGCTGCTCAGAGACAGCAAGGAGGGCAGTCTCTGTTGAGGCCTTGAATCCAGACTGGTGAGGGTCCAGAAGGTTGTTCTGGTCTCTGTTGAGGCCTTGAATCCAGACTGGTGAGGGTCCAGAAGGTTGTTCTGGTCTCTGTTGAGGCCTTGAATCCAGACTGGTGAGGGTCCAGAAGGTTGTTCTGGTCTCTGTTGATGCCTTGAATCCAGACTGGTGAGGGTCCAGAAGGTTGTTCTGGTCTCTGTTGAGGCCTTGAGTCCAGACTGGTGAGGGTCCAGAAGGTTGCTCTGGTGGAGAAATGAGGAGACTTGGTTAAAGATAGTTTGCTCCAGAGATTTGGAAAGAAAGGGAAGGAGAGAGACCGGTCTGTAGTTGTTGACTTCAGATGGGTTGAGGGTGGGTTTTTTCAGTAGAGGGTTAACTCTTGCCTCCTTCAGAGAGTCAGGATGCAGGAAGACAGTAAGAGTAACAGGTCAGATGACTTCTGTCTGAATGTTAAAGTCACCCAGAAGGATGAGCGGGGGGCATTTTCTGAGAAGTTTAATAGGAGGACGTCTAATTCTTCCAAGAAATCTCCGAAGGAACCGGGTGGACGGTAGAGAACAACAATGTTTAGTTCAACCGGATGAGTAACGTCACAGCATGAAACTCAAAAGACAGTGGGGTAAACAGTGGAAGTAGAGAACAACGCCATCAGTCTTGACTCCAACGAAAGACCCCTGTGTCTTTATCCTCTGAGTCTTCATACAATGAGTATTCACTGACGCTTCAATCCCCCACCTGGTTCTAGTTGAGATGGTTAGATACAGCTGTGTCGACTCCGCCCCCAGCTCGTTAGTGGAATGACCAGCAATCAAAACCACTGGGCTCAGGATAATAGCAGGTCTTCCCTTTTTAATCAGAAGTTTCAAAAAATTGATTAAGGGCAAAGGTCTGTTTACCTCAAAGGTAGAAAGTAAAATAGAGCTTAGTCCCTAGTAGAATTGGATTACAGAACAAATACTTTACCCCTAGCTGGTTTCGTTGCATTTCAGTCATCAAGCAGGATCCAAGTGGTCCAGAAGTCTGAGGTCTCACAGGTAGAGATGCACGCTGAAGAATGGCTCTCTGAGGCTGGCTTAGATGTCGACTCCGCCCCCAGCCCGTTAGTGGAATGGCCGCCAACCAAAACTACTGGGCTCAGGACAATAGCAGGTCTTCCCTTCTAATCAGACAAGTTTCAATTTGACAAGAATAGCTCATTCTTGTTAAAACTGATTAATGGTGGCTCTTCTTCATCATGAGGAGGAGGAGGATGATGATGATGATGTTTCCTCTCCACAGACACGTTCGACACGCTGGACAGAGATAATTCAGGAACTGTTGAGTTCAGCCTGATGGAGGTAAGAAGCTTCACTATGCAAGTTGAACACATGACTGGGCCCCGGAGGCTGTGGGGGCCCCTGGTATGTTTTTACACTGCTGGACCACAGAGGACGTAGGTTCTTTGTACACTCACTGAGTTTGAATGTTCAGCGATGGTTTAACATGAATGCGGTTCTTCTGCAGTGGCTGAATGCGACTCTGATCTGAGGAGCCTGGACCAGCCTGATCCGGGTCACAGTAGAACTATTGTCAATGTGGTGAATGTTGAATAGTAATCATGAGGGATGTTAGTGACCATGATGCGCCACCTCATGTCGGATATGTAATCAATGGTTTATTATGCTATAGTGTTGTGTAATCAATGGTTTATTATGCTATAAGAGAGCTAGAAGGGTGTTTATCTGTTGTTAATC
This sequence comes from Myoxocephalus aenaeus, assembly GCA_038501785.1. NCBI lineage: Eukaryota > Metazoa > Chordata > Actinopteri > Perciformes > Cottidae > Myoxocephalus > Myoxocephalus aenaeus. The sequence continues at coordinate 337,759 of JBAMJR010000245.1, read as the reverse complement.
CCTTAAAAATAAAGACAATTAAGTAAATGAGTCTGAAGTGATTTATTGAAAAAAGAAAATGTAAAGTTTAGATTTATAAATAATAAAGTCAGTAGTAATGACTTCATGAATTTCTTCATTGGTAAGATTCTGGCTATTAGAGACAGGATCGGTGATCTCCTGCCCTCGACTACTGCCGGTCCATCCTCAGGTGGGATGGCCATGGAGGAGGCTGTGGGCCCTGTTGTGTGTCTGGATAGATTTTCTCCCATCAACCTCGACCAACTGTCTTCAATGGTTTCTACTTCTAATTCTTCTACCTGTCTCCTAGACCCTGTTCCGACGAAGCTGTTTAAAGAAGTTTTACCTTTAATTAGCACCTCTCTACTAGATATTATCAATGGGTCTTTACTAATGGGTCATGTACCACAGTCTTTTAAAGTAGCTGTAATTAAACCTCTTCTTAAAAAGCCCACTCTGGATCCAGAGGTGTTGGCTAACTACAGACCTATCTCTAACCTTCCCTTCCTCTCTAAGATACTGGAGAAGGTAGTCGCAAATCAGTTGTGTGACTTTTTACATAACAATGACGAATGGACTTGTCTCTGTTCTGGTCTTGCTAGACCTTAGTGCTGATAAAGGACTTGTCTCTGTACTTGTCCTGTTAGACCTTAGTGCAGCATTCGACACCATTGACCATGACATCTTATTACAGAGACTAGACCAGTCGATTGGTATTAAAGGTACAGCACTAAGCTGGTTTAAGTCGTATTTATCAGATAGATCTCAGTTTGTATTTGTAAACGATGAGGCCTCGACGACCACCGCCGTTCGTCATGGAGTTCCACAAGGTTCTGTGCTTGGACCAATTTTATTCACCTTATATATGCTTCCCTTAGGCAATATTATCAGAAAACACTCCATAAACTTTCACTGTTATGCCGATGATACTCAACTATATCTGTCAATCAAGCCAGATGAAATCCACCAGGTCACTAAACTTCAAGCGTGTCTTAAAGACATCAAGACCTGGATGACCTGCAACTTCCTGCTGCTGAACTCTGACAAGACTGAAGTTATTCTACTCGGCCCAGAACACCTCAGAAATCAACTATCTGACGATATGGTTTCTCTGGATGGCATCGCTCTGGCATCCACCACCACAGTAAGGAATCTCAGAGTTATTTTTGACCAGGACCTATCCTTTGGCTCCCACGTGAAACAGATCTCAAGGACTGCCTTTTTTCACCTACGGAACATCTCAAAGATCCGGCACATCCTGTCTCAAAGCGATGCAGAAACATTGATCCACGCATTTGTTACTTCAAGACTGGATTACTGTAACTCCGTATTATCAGGCTGCTCCGGAAAGTCCCTTGGGTCTCTCCAGCTGATCCAGAATGCTGCAGCTCGTGTACTAACAAGGACTCGGAAGAGAGATCACATTACTCCTGTACTAGCTGCTCTCCACTGGCTTCCTGTAAGATCGAGAATCATATTTAAAATCCTCCTCCTCACCTATAAAGCCTTAACTGGTGATGCACCATCATATCTTAAGGAGCTCATAGTGCCATATTACTAGTGATGGCGAGATGAAGCTTCCTGAAGCATTGAAGCTTTCCATCCAATTGGTTCGCTCATGGGCCGAAGCTTCATGGGGCTTCATTTGCTCCACTGCGCCACCAAGTGGACATACATGTAAAACAGGCAGAGTGATCACAACGACACCATGGCTTTGGTGTGTGAAGCTTTGAATTTAATACATTATGTTTGTGACGCCAACACATCAGTTATTAACTTATTAATATTGTGTCTATCTTTATGATGTAATGGCGGGGTCAAAATCAAAGGTGGAAACAAATTGGGAAAAAAGTTGTGATGTGACTGTGGGTCAGTGGTTAGATTACCCGTCTTTCAGTCAGAGGATCGGTGTTTCGAGCCTCGGCTCCGCTAGTCCATGTTGATGTGTCCAATTTTTTTTTTTTTTAAATAAGAACTTTTCCACAGTGCTGGGCTTTTTGAGACTATTTTGCCTGCTTTATAAAATACCCTTTCACAGGCACAGATGACGCTGGGGTACAGAGAGGAAGGGGGAAATCCATTGAGTTTCGCTGCCCCTTATATTTCAAATCGCACGGCAAACCCACGAACCATTTTCTGAATCAGTCACGTGGTACGGCCGGCTCAGAGGCTTCGAACGTCACCACATACGTCATCGACACAAGCCTCGATACGCTTCACCAAAATCTACCTGATTACGCGACACGCGCATCGAAGCCTCGACACGAAAGGACACATCACTACATATTACCCCACCAGAGCGTTACGCTCACTGAATGCAGGGTTACTTGTGGTTCCCAGAGTCTTAAAAAGTAGGTTGGGGGCTAGAGCTTTCAGTTATCGGGCTCCTCTTCTGTGGAATCAGCTTCCACTTTCAGTCCGGGGGGCAGACACAGTCACCTCATTTAAGAGTAGACTTAAGACTTTCCTCTTTGATAGCGCTTATACTTAGGGCTGTTTCAGGCTTATACTTAGGGCTGTTTCAGGCTTATAGTTAGGGCTGGCTCAGGTTTGCCTGGTCCAGCCCCTAGATATGCTGCTATAGGCCTAGACTGCTGGGGGACATCTTAGGATACACTGAGCTCCTCTTCTCCTCTTCTTTCTCTCCTTCTGTATGAATTATTGTCTCTTCAATGCACATTACTAACTCTACTTCTTCCCGGGAGCCTCTGTGCTTCCTCGCCTCAAGTTTCCTTGGATCGTGGCTGTCTGGAGCCTCCTGCCTCCTGCCATGGCCCTGCTGATGCCCCCCCTCCCTCCCTCCTCTCTACCTCCTTCTGCTTCATGGATCGTGGTTATCTGAATCATGGACCATGCCTACTACTCATTATATGAATAATCTCTGTCATATTCATGTAATGTGCTGTAACTCTGTTACGTTGTTCATTCTGGCCACATGACATCTATTGCTTCTGTCCATCAGGAGAGGGATCCTCCTCTGTTGCTCTCCCTCAGGTTCTTCCTGTTTTCCCTGTGAAAGGGTTTTTACTATCTTTTTAGGGGAGTTTTTCCTGATCCGATGTGAGGTCCCGGGACAGGATGTTATGTTACAGATTGTAAAGCCCTCCGAGGCAAACTTGTATTTGTGATGTTGGGCTATATAAAATAAACTGAATTGAATTCAGTTTATTTTGTATAGCCGAAAATCACAAATTATCCTTAGAGGGCTTTACAATCTGTACACAAGGGGTGCATCCCAAGTCTCTTAACTGCATCCCCGTTTCCTTCACTTGCGTCCTTTCCTTGCGAATGAGTCCCTCCCAGCAGGGATGCACGGAGAGACCAAGGAAACCAAGTGAGGAGAGAGGACACTGCTCACCTGAGACATGAGACGTCCTTTCCTCTGAAGCGTCACGAGAAGCGACGTCTGTTTCTGATGACTGAAGCTGATCACATGTGATCACATGTGATCACATGTGATCACATGTGATCACATGTGATCAGCTTAACAGCTGAGGAGTTTGTGTCGTAAGCATGATCATCGGAACAGAGTTGTTTTCTGCTCCGGAGAGTTTTTAGTGAACATTCCAATAAAAATATTGATAAAGATGATCGTAATGTTTTCAGTTGATTTAATGAGTTAAACTACTACTTATATTAATAAAGACAAAGTTATCATTAGTGTCAGAGTGGAGATGTTTTCTCTGTCGTCTGTTACCGTTTAATAAACTGTATTGAGTATTTATACACAGTGTGTGTATTTATACACAGTATGTGTATTTATACTGTGATGTCCTGCTTATACTGCAGGATCCATTTCTACCGGCGGAATGCGTCTTATTTATTTATTTATTATTTACGTCGGTATGTTTTTAATTGTGATTGTGACATCATTATAAAATAACAATATAAATATAGTTTCTCTTCAACACTGGAATATGTTTTTAGGATCAATGTTTCAGGTTAAACTTAAATGAAATAACAGTCAGGAAGATGATGTAAAATAAGTTTTAACCAGATGGAGAATAAGAAAAGATATAATATATAACTGAGTTTAATCTGTGATCGTCTCTGGTATGAAACTCCAGTCCATCAGCTGCAGCGTCCAATCACACAGCAGATGAACAGTGAGGGGGCGTGTCCAATCACATAGCAGATGAACAGTGAGGGGGCGTGTCCAATCACATAGCAGATGAACAGTGAGGGGGCGTGTCCAATCACATAGCAGATGAACAGTGAGGGGGCGTGTCCAATCACATAGCAGATGAACAGTGAGGGGGCGTGTCCAATCACATAGCAGATGAACAGTGAGGGGGCGTGTCCAATCACATAGCAGATGAAACACTTCCTGGAAGCTCGCTCTCGGGGCTCCTCGGTCATGACTCCTCCTCTTAATTACATTACATTACATTTCATTTAGCTGACGCTTTTATCCAAAGCGACTTACATGTTAGCTCTATACACCGTAGACACAGCAACGGGGAACAATTAGGGGTTCAGTGTCTTCCTCAGGGACACTTCAGCATGTGAGCTATGGGGGGACTGGGGATCGAACCGGCTGCCTTGTGGTTGCGGGACGACCACTCATCCCCCTGAGCTACAGCCGCCCCTAATGCTTAATATCTGTAACCTGTTATAGATCTATTACTAATATCTGTAACCTGTTATAGATCTATTACTAATATCTGTAACCTGGTTATAGATCTGTTATTAATATCTGTAACCTGGTTATAGATCTGTTATTAATATCTGTAACCTGTTATAGATCTGTTATTAATATCTGTAACCTGGTTATAGATCTGTTATTAATATCTGTAACCTGGTTATAGATCTATTACTAATATCTGTAACCTGGTTATAGATCTGTTATTAATATCTGTAACCTGTTATAGATCTGTTATTAATATCTGTAACCTGGTTATAGATCTGTTATTAATATCTGTAACCTGGTTATAGATCTGTTATTAATATCTGTAACCTGGTTATAGATCTATTACTAATATCTGTAACCTGGTTATAGATCTGTTATTAATATCTGTAACCTGTTATAGATCTGTTATTAATATCTGTAACCTGTTATAGATCTGTTATTAATATCTGTAACCTGTTATAGATCTGTTACTAATATCTGTAACCTGGTTATAGATCTGTTATTAATATCTGTAACCTGTTATAGATCTGTTATTAATATCTGTAACCTGGTTATAGATCTGTTATTAATATCTGTAACCTGTTATAGATCTGTTATTAATATCTGTAACCTGGTTATAGATCTATTATTAATCCCTAAAAAATAAAGACAAGTAAGTGAAAGTCTGAGAAGTGATTTATTGTAAAACAAAAAGTAAAGTTCAGATTTATGAAATAGAAGTTATAAATAATAAACCATGTCCAAAGAGAAGAACCTAACTGCAGCTTAGGGGCGGGGCTTAAGTCACCTCTCAGGCCAAGCCCCGCCCACCTGTCTCTGACATCATCGTTGTGTTTTCTGGTGAGCGAAGTCCTCCGCCCACCTCAGAGCCTCGGTGATGTCACCGCTGCTTCCTGTTCCCTTGGCAACCAGCGCGGAGCCCCCGGCCCCGCCCCCGAGGTGACGACACACCGCCACCGCCCAATCAGATGCCGACAGGGAAGCCGAGTCCTGAGGAGGGAGAGGACAGCCAATGAGACGCTTCTAGTGGAGCCCCGCCCCCTGTGATGTCAGCGACGGGCGCGTCATCGTTACCTTAGGGACCTGACAGGCACACAGAACCTTCCCAGAATGCCTTTGGGCAGCGAGCAGCATCACGTGACTGTGAGGAGCAGCGGTGCTCAGCTGGTTCACCGTCTTCATCAAAACCTGAAGGAGACAGCAGGACAGGTGTGATGTCATCAGTGTGTGATGTCATCAGTGTGCTCACAGGTGTGTGTGATGTCATCAGTGTGTGATGTCATCAGCCGGATGCATCTTACCGACAGAGAGTCCGTCTCCACTGAGTCCACCTGCAGCTCCTTCCTGCCGTTCTTCTCCAGCAGAGCCTGAGCTTTCAGGGCAGCCTGTGCAAAGCATGATGGGAAAACAGTCAGAGAAAGGACTCGGTGTCTGAGGTGAGTCTCAGGTGAGTCTCAGGTGTGCGTTCACCTCTCTAGTCTCCAGTTTCCTGACGGTGGTGTTGCTGGTCCTCTGCAGAGCTCGGAGTCGACCCTGCAGGTCTCTGCGTTGCCACTGCGGGATGGGGGTGTGGTCTACAGCCTGACAGACACGACACAGGGCAGCAGGACAGTCACTGAACAGGTGCACAGGACAGGTATCACAGGCTGCAGTGCATCATGGGTAATGGACCTACATCAGACAGGACTCCGACCTCTTTGGCGAAACGCTGCGCGGCGTCGAGGCTGGAGGGGGCGGAGCCTGTCAATCTGGCCGACAGAGAGTCCACATCCTGACACAACACCTGACCCTGCTCCCGAGCCTGAAGGCAACACGGACAACAACATGAACAACAGGGTGAGCCTGAAGGCAACACGGACAACAACATGAACAACAGGGTGAGCCTGAAGGCAACATGGACAACAACATGGACAACAACATGGACAACAACATGGACAACAACATGGACAACAGGGTGAGCCTGAAGGCAACATGGACAACAACATGGACAACAGGGTGAGCCTGAAGGCAACACGGACAACAACATGAACAACAGGGTGAGCCTGAAGGCAACATGGACAACAACATGGACAACAACATGGACAACAACATGGACAACAACATGGACAACAGGGTGAGCCTGAAGGCAACACGGACAACAACATGAACAACAGGGTGAGCCTGAAGGCAACATGGACAACAACATGGACAACAGTGATCATCACAGCCTCAACTAGATCCTGAGTTATGAACAACAGAATCTGATTCATAGGGATCATTAACAATAACCATGAACCAAGTCGTACAGATGGAATACAAGCAGCTGTTCCTCTTCTTCCGCCCAGTTCTAGCGTTTGTGCTAAGCTAGGCTAGGCTAAGCTAGGCTAACTAGTCACCGACCCGCTGTGCCTCCCGTCCCGTCACAGCGACGATCCGACTGACTCCTTTCACCGTCTGTCTCTCAGAGACGATCAGCAGGTCCTCGATGGCTCCGGTCTGCAGCAGGTGACTGTAAACAGGTGAAGAGGTGAGCAGGTGAGCAGGTAAACAGGTGAACAGGTAAACAGTTGAGCAGGTAAACAGGTGAGCAGGTAAACAGGTGAGCAGGTAAACAGGTGAGCAGGTAAACAGGTAAACAGTTGAGCAGGTAAACAGGTGAGCAGGTAAACAGGTGAACAAGGTAAACAGGTGATCAGGTGACCAGAGGCCCGTCTCACGAAGCTGGATTAACATACCCGGGTTTCCCTCAGGTATCCAGCTGCACTTAACCAGATGTCCGGTCTCTTATTGGTCTCAGGAAGCCGGTTATCAACTCGTTAAGTGAACCCAGGAGGTCTCATCTAGATCTGTGCTCGTGCACATAAAAGGGGCGGAGTTAACTCCGTTACTCCATTGTGCACATGGAGAAGCCGCCGAGAGCAACGTGTTTTACAACGGAGGAGCAAACCATCATCTGAAGAATGTACGAACAATATAGAGAAAGAATACAAGCAAAAAGCAACACTGCTGCAGCAGCCAGAAGCCGCAAGGAATCGTGGGAAAAAAATCGCCGACTCCGCCAATGCATAAATTACTGGGATTGTAATATTAAATCACTGTCTCAAATGTATGTGCCTATTTTGATTATCTTTTCGTTTTAACAGTTTAACCTCATTTCAGTTGCAACCCCAGTGGAGCTAAAAGAACATGGGGAAGTTAAAAGGTAACAGTGAATTCAAACTGTCATACACTTAAAGCAATCTGTTGGTGCTGATCGTGCATTAAAGAGGAAGACATCTTTTCTTCTTCTCATGTCGGCCATGAGGAGGCAACAGATGAAGAGACGCTCTCTGGAGCGCTGCTCTTACTATCCTGCTCCTTCCTCAACGGGATTCTGTAGAAATGGGCAGGCCGTTTTTCCAAGACAATGATTGGCCAGTAGGCGTCTTCTAGACCCTGAGATCTTATCCGGGAACTCAAGCTGCTCCGGAGCAGGTTAGGTTCAGCGTAAGTTACCGGGGCAACGCACCCCGATAAGAAGTGAACCAGCTTCGTGAGACGGAAAACCCAGAAGTTAATCCAGAAGTTAATCCAGAAATTAATCCAGAAGTTACCTCGCTAAACCGAAATCCAGCTTCGTGAGACAGGCCTCAGGTAAACAGATGATAAGGTAAACAGGTGACCAAGGTAAACAGGTGAGCAGGTAAACAGGTGAGCAGGTAAACAGGTGAGCAGGTAAACAGGTGAGCAGGTAAACAGGTGAGCAGGTAAACAGGTGAGCAGGTAAACATGTGAGCAGGTAAACATGTGAGCAGGTAAACATGTGAGCAGGTAAACAGGTGAGCAGGTAAACAGGTGAGCAGGTAAACAGGTGAGCAGGTAAACAGGTGAGCAGGTAAACAGGTGAGCAGGTAAACAGGTGAGCAGGTAAACAGGTGAGCAGGTAAACATGTGAGCAGGTAAACATGTGAGCAGGTAAACATGTGAGCAGGTAAACAGGTGAGCAGGTAAACAGGTGAGCAGGTAAACAGGTGAGCAGGTAAACAGGTGAGCAGGTAAACAGGTGAGCAGGTAAACATGTGAGCAGGTAAACAGGTGAGCAGGTGAGTTTCAGTCTTACGTTCCACAGCAGAGCTCTACAGACGTCTCATCATCCAACAGTTCAGAGACCGGCATCGCCAAGGAGACCACCCGAACCGGGTCCGGATACACCTGCAGACAGACAGAAAGACAGACAGACAGTCAGTACACCTACAGACAGACAGTCAGTACACCTACAGACAGACAGTACACCTACAGACAGACAGTACACCTACAGACAGACAGTCAGTACACCTACAGACAGTCAGTACACCTACAGACAGACAGTCAGTACACCTACAGACAGACAGACAGTACACCTACAGACAGACAGAAAGACAGACAGACAGTCAGTACACCTACAGACAGACAGACAGTACACCTACAGACAGACAGTACACCTACAGACAGACAGACAGTACACCTACAGACAGACAGTACACCTACAGACAGACAGTCAGTACACCTACAGACAGTCAGTACACCTACAGACAGACAGTACACCTACAGACAGACAGTCAGTACACCTACAGACAGACAGACAGTACACCTACAGACAGACAGTACACCTACAGACAGACAGAAAGACAGACAGACAGTCAGTACACCTACAGACAGACAGACAGTACACCTACAGACAGACAGTACACCTACAGACAGACAGAAAGACAGACAGACAGACAGACAGTACACCTACAGACAGACAGACAGTACACCTACAGACAGACAGTACACCTACAGACAGACAGACAGTACACCTACAGACAGACAGACAGTACACCTACAGACAGACAGTACACCTACAGACAGACAGTCAGTACACCTACAGACAGTCAGTACACCTACAGACAGACAGTACACCTACAGACAGACAGTCAGTACACCTACAGACAGACAGTACACCTACAGACAGACAGTCAGTACACCTACAGACAGTCAGTACACCTACAGACAGACAGACAGTACACCTACAGACAGACAGACAGTACACCTACAGACAGACAGTCAGTACACCTACAGACAGACAGTCAGTACACCTACAGACAGACAGTCAGTACACCTGCAGACAGACAGACAGTACACCTACAGACAGACAGACAGTACACCTACAGACAGACAGTACACCTACAGACAGACAGACAGTACACCTACAGACAGACAGTCAGTACACCTACAGACAGTCAGTACACCTACAGACAGACAGTACACCTACAGACAGACAGACAGTACACCTACAGACAGTCAGTACACCTACAGACAGACAGTCAGTACACCTACAGACAGTCAGTACACCTACAGACAGACAGTCAGTACACCTACAGACAGACAGACAGTACACCTACAGACAGACAGTACACCTACAGACAGACAGTCAGTACACCTACAGACAGTCAGTACACCTACAGACAGTCAGTACACCTACAGACAGTCAGTACACCTACAGACAGACAGACAGTACACCTACAGACAGTCAGTACACCTACAGACAGTCAGTACACCTACAGACAGACAGACAGTACACCTACAGACAGACAGACAGTACACCTACAGACAGTCAGTACACCTACAGACAGACAGACAGTACACCTACAGACAGACAGACAGTACACCTACAGACAGACAGTCAGTACACCTATAGACAGTCAGTACACCTACAGACAGACAGACAGTACACCTACAGACAGACAGACAGTACACCTACAGACAGACAGTCAGTACACCTGCAGACAGACAGTCAGTACACCTACAGACAGACAGACAGACAGTACACCTACAGACAGACAGACAGTACACCTACAGACAGACAGACAGTACACCTACAGACAGACAGTACACCTACAGACAGACAGACAGTACACCTACAGACAGACAGACAGTACACCTACAGACAGACAGTCAGTACACCTGCAGACAGTCAGTACACCTACAGACAGACAGACAGTACACCTACAGAAAGACAGACAGTACACCTACAGACAGACAGTCAGTACACCTGCAGACAGACAGTCAGTACACCTACAGACAGACAGACAGACAGTACACCTACAGACAGACAGACAGTACACCTACAGACAGACAGACAGTACACCTACAGACAGACAGTACACCTACAGACAGACAGACAGTACACCTACAGACAGACAGACAGTACACCTGCAGACAGACAGTCAGTACACCTACAGACAGACAGACAGACAGTACACCTACAGACAGACAGTCAGTACACCTACAGACAGACAGACAGTACACCTACAGACAGTCAGTACACCTACAGACAGACAGACAGTACACCTACAGACAGACAGACAGTACACCTACAGACAGACAGTCAGTACACCTGCAGACAGACAGTCAGTACACCTACAGACAGACAGACAGTACACCTACAGACAGACAGTCAGTACACCTGCAGACAGACAGTCAGTACACCTACAGACAGACAGACAGACAGTACACCTACAGACAGACAGACAGTACACCTACAGACAGACAGACAGTACACCTACAGACAGACAGTACACCTACAGACAGACAGACAGTACACCTACAGACAGACAGACAGTACACCTGCAGACAGACAGTCAGTACACCTACAGACAGACAGACAGACAGTACACCTACAGACAGACAGTCAGTACACCTACAGACAGACAGACAGTACACCTACAGACAGACAGTACACCTACAGACAGACAGACAGTACACCTGCAGACAGACAGTCAGTACACCTGCAGACAGACAGTCAGTACACCTGCAGACAGACAGTCAGTACACCTACAGACAGACAGACAGTACACCTGCAGACAGACAGTCAGTACACCTACAGACAGACAGACAGTACACCTACAGACAGACAGTCAGTACACCTACAGACAGACAGACAGTACACCTACAGACAGACAGTCAGTACACCTACAGACAGACAGACAGTACACCTACAGACAGACAGTACACCTACAGACAGACAGACAGTACACCTGCAGACAGACAGTCAGTACACCTGCAGACAGACAGTCAGTACACCTACAGACAGACAGACAGTACACCTGCAGACAGACAGTCAGTACACCTACAGACAGACAGACAGTACACCTACAGACAGACAGTACACCTACAGACAGTCAGTACACCTACAGACAGACAGACAGTACACCTACAGACAGACAGTACACCTACAGACAGACAGACAGTACACCTGCAGACAGACAGTCAGTACACCTATAGACAGACAGACAGTACACCTACAGACAGACAGTCAGTACACCTACAGACAGACAGACAGTACACCTACAGACAGACAGTACACCTACAGACAGACAGTACACCTACAGACAGACAGACAGTACACCTACAGACAGACAGTACACCTACAGACAGACAGACAGTACACCTACAGACAGACAGACAGTACACCTGCAGACAGACAGTCAGTACACCTACAGACAGACAGACAGACAGACAGTACACCTACAGACAGACAGACAGTACACCTACAGACAGACAGACAGTACACCTGCAGACAGACAGTCAGTACACCTACAGACAGACAGACAGACAGTACACCTACAGACAGACAGACAGTACACCTACAGACAGACAGACAGTACACCTGCAGACAGACAGTCAGTACACCTACAGACAGACAGACAGACAGACAGTACACCTACAGACAGACAGACAGTACACCTACAGACAGACAGACAGTACACCTACAGACAGACAGTCAGTACACCTACAGACAGACAGACAGTACACCTACAGACAGACAGTCAGTACACCTACAGACAGACAGACAGTACACCTACAGACAGACAGTCAGTACACCTACAGACAGACAGACAGTACACCTACAGACAGACAGACAGTACACCTACAGACAGACAGTCAGTACACCTACAGACAGACAGACAGTACACCTGCAGACAGACAGTCAGTACACCTACAGACAGACAGACAGACAGTACACCTACAGACAGACAGTCAGTACACCTACAGACAGACAGACAGTACACCTACAGACAGACAGACAGTACACCTGCAGACAGACAGACAGTACACCTGCAGACAGACAGACAGTACACCTATAGACAGACAGTCAGTACACCTACAGACATACAGTCAGTACACCTACAGACAGACAGACAGTACACCTATAGACAGACAGTACACCTGCAGACAGACAGTCAGTACACCTACAGACAGACAGACAGTACACCTACAGACATACAGACAGTACACCTACAGACAGACAGACAGTACACCTACAGACAGACAGTCAGTACACCTACAGACATACAGTCAGTACACCTACAGACAGACAGACAGTACACCTACAGACAGACAGACAGACAGTACACCTACAGACAGACAGACAGTACACCTACAGACATACAGTCAGTACACCTACAGACAGACAGACAGACAGTACACCTACAGACAGACAGACAGTACACCTACAGACAGACAGTCAGTACACCTACAGACAGACAGACAGACAGTACACCTACAGACAGACAGTCAGTACACCTACAGACAGACACAGACAGACAGACAGTACACCTACAGACAGACAGACAGTACACCTACAGACAGACAGACAGACAGTACACCTACAGACAGACAGTCAGTACACCTACAGACAGACAGACAGACAGTACACCTACAGACAGACAGACAGTACACCTACAGACAGACAGTCAGTACACCTACAGACAGACAGACAGACAGTCAGTACACCTACAGACATACAGTCAGTACACCTACAGACAGACAGACAGTACACCTACAGACAGACAGACAGTACACCTACAGACAGACAGACAGACAGTACACCTACAGACAGACAGACAGACAGTACACCTACAGACAGACAGACAGTACACCTACAGACAGACAGTCAGTACACCTACAGACAGACAGACAGACAGTCAGTACACCTACAGACATACAGTCAGTACACCTACAGACAGACAGACAGACAGACAGTACACCTACAGACAGACAGACAGTACACCTACAGACAGACAGTCAGTACACCTACAGACAGACAGACAGACAGTCAGTACACCTACAGACATACAGTCAGTACACCTACAGACAGACAGACAGTACACCTACAGACAGACAGACAGTACACCTACAGACAGACAGACAGACAGTACACCTACAGACAGACAGACAGACAGACAGTACACCTACAGACAGACAGACAGTACACCTACAGACAGACAGACAGACAGTACACCTACAGACAGACAGACAGACAGTACACCTACAGACAGACAGACAGTACACCTACAGACAGACAGACAGACAGTACACCTACAGACAGACAGACAGACAGACAGTACACCTACAGACAGACAGACAGTACACCTACAGACAGACAGACAGTACACCTACAGACAGACAGACAGACAGTACACCTACAGACAGACAGACAGTACACCTACAGACAGACAGTCAGTACACCTACAGACAGACAGACAGTACACCTACAGACAGACAGACAGACAGGGTCACCTCGTCCACTGTCCTCAGTCCCTGGATGCTCCTGGCCTCCTGCAGAGGAAGCTCCTGGCTGTGGACGATCTGATTGGCTGAGATGATGTCATTAACACACCTGTCTACCTGCTGCAGCTGAGAGACGTCCAGTGAACTCTAAGGACAACAAAGAAACACAGAGAATACTCAGGTGAGTGTTCTGCATTAATAATACACAGCATGACATGCTATTAATAAACAGGCCAACATGATGACATCACATGTCAGTGCAGGTGGGAGGGGAGACTTATGGAGACCAAGTCTAACCCTGACTTATGGAGACCAAGTCTAACCCTGACTTATGGAGACCAAGTCTAACCCTGACTTATGGAGACCAAGTCTAACCCTGACTTATGGAGACCAAGTCTAACCCTGACTTATGGAGACCAAGTCTAACCCTGACTTATGGAGACCAAGTCTAACCCTGACTTAAGGTGACTTTGAGTCAGTGAGAAGCTGTTTGACCTTCAGTCAGTGAGGTAGTGAAGCTGTTTGACCTTCAGTCAGTGAGGTAGTGAAGCTGTTTGACCTTCAGTCAGTGAGGTAGTGAAGCTGTTTGACCTTGACACTGAAGTCGAAGCGAAGCCGATCTGCAGACACATGAGATCCTCTCTGCTGAACCGAAGGACCCAAAACTTTCCTCAGAGCAAAGTTCAGGATGTGAGTCGCTGTGTGATTCACCATGCAGGACAGTCTGTGGACCTGAGAGAGAGACAGGCAGACAGACAGGTCACAGGCAGCTCTCTTCAATAGGACTTGAAAATATATATATATATATATATATATATATATATACACTCACCTAAAGGATTATTAGGAACACCATACTAATACTGTGTTTGACCCCCTTTCGCCTTCAGAACTGCCTTAATTCTACGTGGCATTGATTCAACAAGGTGCTGAAAGCATTCTTTAGAAATGTTGGCCCATATTGATAGGATAGCATCTTGCAGTTGATGGAGATTTGTGGGATGCACATCCAGGGCACGAAGCTCCCGTTCCACCACGTCCCAAAGATGCTCTATTGGGTTGAGATCTGGTGACTGTGGGGGCCATTTTAGTACAGTGAACTCATTGGCATGTTCAAGAAACCAATTTGAAATGATTGGAGCTTTGTGACATGGTGCATTATCCTGCTGGAAGTAGCCATCAGAGGATGGGTACATGGTGGCCATAAAGGGATGGACATGGTCAGAAACAATGCTCAGGTAGGCCGTGGCATTTAAACCATGCCCAATTGGCACTAAGGGGCCTAAAGTGTGCCAAGAAAACATCCCCCACACCATTACACCACCACCACCAGCCTGCACAGTGGTAACAAGGCATGATGGATCCATGTTCTCATTCTGTTTACGCCAAATTCTGACTCTACCATCTGAATGTCTCAACAGAAATCGAGACTCATCAGACCAGGCAACATTTTTCCAGTCTTCAACTGTCCAATTTTGGTGAGCTCTTGCAAATTGTAGCCTCTTTTTCCTATTTGTAGTGGAGATGAGTGGTACCCGGTGGGGTCTTCTGCTGTTGTAGCCCATCCGCCTCAAGGTTGTGCGTGTTGTGGCTTCACAAATGCTTTGCTGCATACCTCTGTTGTAACGAGTGGTTATTTCAGTCAAAGTTGCTCTTCTATCAGCTTGAATCAGTCGGCCCATTCTCCTCTGACCTCTAGCATCAACAAGGCATTTTCGCCCACAGGACTGCCGCATACTGGATGTTTTTCCCTTTTCACACCATTCTTTGTAAACCCTAGAAATGGTTGTGCGTGAAAATCCCAGTAACTGAGCAGATTGTGAAATACTCAGATCGGCCCGTCTGGCACCAGCAACCATGCCACGCTAAAAATGGCTTAAATCACCTTTCTTTCCCATTCTGACATTCAGTTTGGAGTTCAGGAGATTGTCTTGACCAGGACCACACCCCTAAATGCATTGAAGCAACTGCCATGTGATTGGTTGATTAGATAATTGCATTAATGAGAAATTGAACAGGTGTTCCTAATAATCCTTTAGGTGAGTGTATATATGGTGCTCACCTGGTCCAGGTGTAGCTGGACCTGGTCTCCGGTCTTCAGGGTGTCGGCTGCAGTGACCTGGTGGACCACGTACCCCCCTGCCAGGACCACGGCCTCCACGGGGTACAGGACGTCCTGAGGGACACACACACACACACACACACACACACACACACACACACACACACACCTGAGTCAGACCTCACCTGGACCCAGCAGGTGGTCTTCCCATGATGCAGTTCAGCTGACCTGCAGCCCGTCCCGGGTGAAGAAGCCCTGGTCATGTGACTGCCCGCCCTGCTCAGAGTAGAAGCAGGTCTGGTCCAGGACGACCCCACAGCGCTGACCTTCAGCGACCTCTGAGACCAGAGTCTGGCCGTCATGCAGAGCCACGACTGTTGCACGGCATGCTGGGAACACTGGGAACAAACATACAGATTACCTGTCTGGACAGGTGAGACACCGGTTCAGCTGCAGTCCTCTGGTGTCCTCCAGAGGACTGGGAAACAACTGGGAGACAACTGGAAACAACTGGAGACAACTGGAAACAACTGGAGACAACTGGGAGACAACTGGGAAACAACTAGGAAACAACTGGGAGACAACTGGGAGACAACTAGGAGACAACTGGGAGACAACTAGGAGACAACTGGGAGACAACTGGGAGACAACTGGGAGACAACTGGGAGACAACTGGGAGACAACTGGGAGACAACTGGGAGACAACTGGGAGACAACTGGAGACAACTGGGAAACAACTAGGAGACAACTGGGAGACAACTGGAAACAACTGGGAGACAACCTGGAGACAACCGGGAGACAACCGGGAAACAACCGGGAGACAACCGGGAGACAACCGGGAAACAACCGGGAGACAACTAGGAGACAACTGGGAGACAACTGGGAGACAACTAGGAGACAACTGGGAGACAACTGGGAGACAACTGGGAAACAACTGGGAGACAACTGGGAAACAACTGGGAGACAACTGGGAAACAACTGGAAACAACTGGAGACAACTGGGAAACAACTGGAGACAACTGGGAAACAACTAGGAAACAACTGGAGACAACTGGGAGACAACTGGGAGACAACTGGAAACAACTGGGAGACAACCGGGAGACAACCGGGAGACAACCGGGAGACAACCGGGAGACAACTAGGAGACAACTGGAGACAACTGGAGACAACTGGGAAACAACTGGGAAACAACTAGGAGACAACTGGGAGACAACTGGGAAACAACTGGGAAACAACTAGGAGACAACTAGGAGACAACTGGGAGACAACTAGGAGACAACTAGGAGACAACTAGGAGACAACTGGGAGACAACTGGGAGACAACTAGGAGACAACTAGGAGACAACTAGGAAACAACTGGAGACAACTGGGAGACAACTGGGAGACAACCGGGAGACAACCTGGAGACAACCTGGAGACAACCTGGAGACAACTGGAGACAACTGGGAGACAACTGGGAGACAACCGGGAGACAACCGGGAGACAACCTGGAGACAACTGGAGACAACCGGGAGACAACTAGGAGACAACTGGGAGACAACTAGGAGACAACTGGGAAACAACTAGGAGACAACTAGGAGACAACTGGGAGACAACTGGGAGACAACTGGAGACAACTAGGAGACAACTGGGAGACAACTGGGAGACAACTGGGAGACAACTGGGAGACAACTGGGAGACAACTAGGAGACAACTGGGAGACAACTGGGAGACAACTGGGAAACAACTGGAGACAACTGGGAGACAACTGGGAGACAACTAGGAGACAACTGGGAGACAACTAGGAGACAACTGGGAGACAACTGGGAGACAACTGGGAAACAACTGGAGACAACTGGGAGACAACTGGGAAACAACTGGAGACAACTGGGAAACAACTGGAGACAACTGGGAGACAACTGGGAAACAACTGGGAGACAACTAGGAGACAACTGGAGACAACTAGGAGACAACTAGGAGACAGCTGGGAGACAACTAGGAGACAACTAGGAGACAACTGGGAGACAACTAGGAGACAACTGGGAGACAACTGGGAGACAACTGGGAAACAACTGGAGACAACTAGGAGACAACTGGGAGACAACTGGGAAACAACTGGAGACAACTGGGAGACAACTGGGAGACAACTGGGAGACAACTGGGAAACAACTGGAGACAACTGGGAGACAACTGGGAGACAACTAGGAGACAACTGGGAAACAACTGGGAGACAACTAGGAGACAACTGGAGACAACTAGGAGACAACTAGGAGACAACTAGGAGACAACTGGGAAACAACTGGGAAACAACTGGGAAACAACTGGGAGACAACTAGGAGACAACTAGGAGACAACTGGGAGACAGCTGGGAGACAACTAGGAGACAACTGGGAGACAACTGGGAGACAACTGGGACTAAATGTAAACACTAAGTCAGTCAGAAACATTAAAGAGGTTCAATGTCGTCACATTGTTGGTGCTAAACATGAGAGACAGACAGAGAGACAGACCGACGTGAGAGTGAGACAGGTGGTACCGTAGCGGTCCTGGTCCAGTCTGTACTGGTACTTGAGGCCGTCGTCAGTGTGAGGGACACCAAGACGCTGCAGGTCTGCCAGGCTGAGGACGTCCAGGGTCACCTGAGACCGGAGACCTGAACCGGGACCTGAGGACACCTGAGAGACAGACACATGAGAGACAGACACCTGAGAGACAGACACATGAGAGACAGACACCTGAGAGACAGACACCTGAGAGACAGACCCCTGAGAGACAGACACCTGAGAGACAGACACCTGAGACAGACAGACACCTGAGAGACAGACAGACACCTGAGAGACAGACACCTGAGAGACAGACACATGAGAGACAGACAGACACCTGAGAGACAGACCCCTGAGAGACAGACACCTGAGAGACAGACCCCTGAGAGACAGACACCTGAGAGACAGACACCTGAGAGACAGACACATGAGAGACAGACACCTGAGAGACAGACACCTGAGAGACAGACAGACACCTGAGAGACAGACACATGAGAGACAGACACATGAGAGACAGACACCTGAGAGACAGACCCCTGAGAGACAGACCCCTGAGAGACAGACAGACACATGAGAGACAGACACCTGAGAGACAGACACCTGAGAGACAGACACCTGAGAGACAGACAGACACCTGAGAGACAGACAGACACATGAGAGACAGACACCTGAGAGACAGACACCTGAGAGACAGACACCTGAGAGACAGACAGACAGACAGACACATGAGAGACAGACAGACACATGAGAGACAGACACCTGAGAGACAGACAGACACCTGAGAGACAGACAGACACCTGAGAGACAGACAGACACCTGAGAGACAGACAGACACCTGAGAGACAGACACCTGAGAGACAGACACCTGAGAGACAGACAGACACCTGAGAGACAGACAGACACATGAGAGACAGACAGACACATGAGAGACAGACAGACACATGAGAGACAGACACCTGAGAGACAGACACCTGAGAGACAGACAGACCCCTGAGAGACAGACAGACCCCTGAGAGACAGACAGACACATGACAGACAGACACATGAGAGACAGACACATGAGAGACAGACAGACCCCTGAGAGACAGACAGACACATGACAGACAGTCACATGACAGACAGACACATGACAGACAGACACATGAGAGACAGACAGACACATGAGAGACAGACAGACCCCTGAGAGACAGACAGACACATGAGAGACAGACACATGAGAGACAGACACATGAGAGACAGACAGACACATGAGAGACAGTCACATGAGAGACAGACACATGAGACAGACAGACACATGAGAGACAGTCACATGAGAGACAGACAGACACATGAGAGACAGACAGACACCTGAGAGACAGACCCCTGAGAGACAGACAGACACATGAGAGACAGACACCTGAGAGACAGACAGACACCTGAGAGACAGACAGACACATGAGAGACAGACACATGAGAGACAGACAGACCCCTGAGAGACAGACAGACACATGACAGACATACAGACACATGAGAGACAGACAGACACATGAGAGACAGACACCTGAGAGACAGACACCTGAGAGACAGACACCTGAGAGACAGACAGACACCTGAGAGACAGACAGACACATGAGAGACAGACAGACACATGAGAGACAGACACCTGAGAGACAGACAGACACATGAGAGACAGACAGACACATGAGAGACAGACAGACACATGAGAGACAGACAGACCCCTGAGAGACAGACAGACACATGAGAGACAGACAGACACATGAGAGACAGACAGACACATGAGAGACAGACAGACACCTGAGAGACAGACAGACACATGAGAGACAGACAGACACATGAGAGACAGACAGACCCCTGAGAGACAGACAGACACATGAGAGACAGACAGACACATGACAGACAGACACATGAGAGACAGACAGACACATGAGAGACAGACACCTGAGAGACAGACAGACACCTGAGAGACAGACAGACCCCTGAGAGACAGACAGACCCCTGAGAGACAGACAGACCCCTGAGAGACAGACAGACACATGACAGACGGACACATGAGAGACAGACACATGAGAGACAGACAGACCCCTGAGAGACAGACAGACACATGACAGACAGACACATGAGAGACAGACACATGACAGACAGTCACATGACAGACAGACACATGACAGACAGACACATGAGAGACAGACAGACCCCTGAGAGACAGACAGACACATGAGAGACAGACACATGAGAGACAGACACATGAGAGACAGACAGACACATGAGAGACAGTCACATGAGAGACAGACACATGACAGACAGACACCTGAGAGACAGACACCTGAGAGACAGACCCCTGAGAGACAGACAGACACACATGAGAGACAGACACCTGAGAGACAGACAGACACCTGAGAGACAGACAGACACATGAGAGACGGACAGACACATGAGAGACAGACAGACACATGAGAGACAGACAGACACATGAGAGACAGACACCTGAGAGACAGACACCTGAGAGACAGACAGACACATGACAGACAGACAGACACATGAGAGACAGACAGACACATGAGAGACAGACAGACACCTGAGAGACAGACAGACACCTGAGAGACAGACACCTGAGAGACAGACAGACACCTGAGAGACAGACAGACACATGAGAGACAGACAGACACATGAGAGACAGACAGACACCTGAGAGACAGACAGACACATGAGAGACAGACAGACACATGAGAGACAGACAGACCCCTGAGAGACAGACAGACACATGAGAGACAGACAGACACATGAGAGACAGACAGACACATGAGAGACAGACACATGAGAGACAGACAGACACATGAGAGACAGACAGACCCCTGAGAGACAGACAGACCCCTGAGAGACAGACACATGAGAGACAGACACATGACAGAGAGTCACATGACAGACAGACACATGAGAGACAGACACATGACAGACAGACACCTGAGAGACAGACAGACACCTGAGAGACAGACAGACACCTGAGAGACAGACAGACACCTGAGAGACAGACAGACCCCTGAGAGACAGACAGACAGACCCCTGAGAGACAGACAGACACATGACAGACAGACACATGAGAGACAGACACATGACAGACAGACACATGAGAGACAGACACATGGCAGACAGACACATGACAGACAGACACATGAGAGACAGACAGACACATGAGAGACAGACACCTGAGAGACAGACAGACACCTGAGAGACAGACAGACACATGAGAGACAGACAGACACATGAGAGACAGACAGACACATGAGAGACAGACAGACACATGAGAGACAGACACCTGAGAGACAGACACCTGAGAGACAGACAGACACATGACAGACAGACAGACACATGAGAGACAGACAGACACATGAGAGACAGACACATGAGAGACAGACACATGAGAGACAGACAGACCCCTGAGAGACAGACAGACACATGACAGACAGACACATGAGAGACAGACACATGACAGACAGTCACATGACAGACAGACACATGACAGACAGACACATGAGAGACAGACAGACACATGAGAGACAGACAGACCCCTGAGAGACAGACAGACACATGAGAGACAGACACATGAGAGACAGACACATGAGAGACAGACAGACACATGAGAGACAGTCACATGAGAGACAGACACATGACAGACAGACACCTGAGAGACAGACACCTGAGAGACAGACCCCTGAGAGACAGACAGACACACATGAGAGACAGACACCTGAGAGACAGACAGACACCTGAGAGACAGACAGACACATGAGAGACGGACAGACACATGAGAGACAGACAGACACATGAGAGACAGACAGACACATGAGAGACAGACACCTGAGAGACAGACACCTGAGAGACAGACAGACACATGACAGACAGACAGACACATGAGAGACAGACAGACACATGAGAGACAGACAGACACCTGAGAGACAGACAGACACCTGAGAGACAGACAGACACCTGAGAGACAGACAGACACATGAGAGACAGACAGACACATGAGAGACAGACAGACCCCTGAGAGACAGACACATGAGAGACAGACACATGACAGAGAGTCACATGACAGACAGACACATGAGAGACAGACACATGGCAGACAGACACATGACAGACAGACACCTGAGAGACAGACAGACACATGAGAGACAGACAGACACCTGAGAGACAGACAGACACATGAGAGACAGACAGACCCCTGAGAGACAGACAGACAGACCCCTGAGAGACAGACAGACACATGACAGACAGACACATGAGAGACAGACACATGACAGACAGACACATGAGAGACAGACACATGGCAGACAGACACATGACAGACAGACACATGAGAGACAGACAGACACATGAGAGACAGACACCTGAGAGACAGACAGACACCTGAGAGACAGACAGACACATGAGAGACAGACAGACACATGACAGACAGACAGACACATGAGAGACAGACAGACACATGAGAGACAGACAGACACCTGAGAGACAGACACCTGAGAGACAGACACCTGAGAGACAGACAGACACCTGAGAGACAGACAGACACATGAGAGACAGACAGACACCTGAGAGACAGACAGACACATGAGAGACAGACACATGAGACAGACAGACACATGAGAGACAGACAGACCCCTGAGAGACAGACAGACCCCTGAGAGACAGACAGACCCCTGAGAGACAGACACATGAGAGACAGACACATGACAGAGAGTCACATGACAGACAGACACATGAGAGACAGACACATGGCAGACAGACACATGACAGACAGACACCTGAGAGACAGACAGACACATGAGAGACAGACAGACACCTGAGAGACAGACAGACACCTGAGAGACAGACAGACACCTGAGAGACAGACAGACACATGACAGACAGACAGACACATGAGAGACAGACAGACACATGAGAGACAGACAGACACCTGAGAGACAGACAGACACCTGAGAGACAGACAGACACATGAGAGACAGACAGACACCTGAGAGACAGACAGACACCTGAGAGACAGACAGACACCTGAGAGACAGACAGACACATGAGAGACAGACAGACCCCTGAGAGACAGACAGACACATGAGAGACAGACAGACCCCTGAGAGACAGACACATGAGAGACAGACACATGACAGAGAGTCACATGACAGACAGACACATGAGAGACAGACACATGGCAGACAGACACATGACAGACAGACACCTGAGAGACAGACAGACACATGAGAGACAGACAGACACCTGAGAGACAGACAGACACATGAGAGACAGACAGACACATGAGAGACAGACAGACACATGAGAGACAGACAGACACATGAGAGACAGACAGACCCCTGAGAGACAGACACATGAGAGACAGACAGACACATGAGAGACAGACACCTGAGAGACAGACACCTGAGAGACAGACAGACACATGACAGACAGACAGACACATGAGAGACAGACAGACACATGAGAGACAGACAGACACCTGAGAGACAGACAGACACCTGAGAGACAGACAGACACCTGAGAGACAGACAGACACATGAGAGACAGACAGACACCTGAGAGACAGACAGACACCTGAGAGACAGACAGACACATGAGAGACAGACAGACACATGAGAGACAGACAGACCCCTGAGAGACAGACAGACACATGAGAGACAGACAGACACATGAGAGACAGACAGACCCCTGAGAGACAGACACATGAGAGACAGACACATGACAGAGAGTCACATGACAGACAGACACATGAGAGACAGACACATGGCAGACAGACACATGACAGACAGACACCTGAGAGACAGACAGACACATGAGAGACAGACAGACACCTGAGAGACAGACAGACACATGAGAGACAGACAGACCCCTGAGAGACAGACAGACAGACCCCTGAGAGACAGACAGACACATGACAGACAGACACATGAGAGACAGACACATGACAGACAGACACATGAGAGACAGACACATGGCAGACAGACACATGACAGACAGACACATGAGAGACAGACAGACACATGAGAGACAGACACCTGAGAGACAGACAGACACCTGAGAGACAGACAGACACATGAGAGACAGACAGACACATGAGAGACAGACAGACACATGAGAGACAGACAGACACATGAGAGACAGACACCTGAGAGACAGACACCTGAGAGACAGACAGACACATGACAGACAGACAGACACATGAGAGACAGACAGACACATGAGAGACAGACAGACACCTGAGAGACAGACACCTGAGAGACAGACACCTGAGAGACAGACAGACACCTGAGAGACAGACAGACACATGAGAGACAGACAGACACATGAGAGACAGACACCTGAGAGACAGACAGACACATGAGAGACAGACACATGAGACAGACAGACACATGAGAGACAGACAGACCCCTGAGAGACAGACAGACCCCTGAGAGACAGACACATGAGAGACAGACACATGACAGAGAGTCACATGACAGACAGACACATGAGAGACAGACACATGGCAGACAGACACATGACAGACAGACACCTGAGAGACAGACAGACACATGAGAGACAGACAGACACCTGAGAGACAGACAGACACCTGAGAGACAGACAGACACCTGAGAGACAGACAGACACATGACAGACAGACAGACACATGAGAGACAGACAGACACATGAGAGACAGACAGACACCTGAGAGACAGACAGACACCTGAGAGACAGACAGACACATGAGAGACAGACAGACACCTGAGAGACAGACAGACACCTGAGAGACAGACAGACACCTGAGAGACAGACAGACACATGAGAGACAGACAGACCCCTGAGAGACAGACAGACACATGAGAGACAGACAGACCCCTGAGAGACAGACACATGAGAGACAGACACATGACAGAGAGTCACATGACAGACAGACACATGAGAGACAGACACATGGCAGACAGACACATGACAGACAGACACCTGAGAGACAGACAGACACATGAGAGACAGACAGACACCTGAGAGACAGACAGACACATGAGAGACAGACAGACCCCTGAGAGACAGACAGACAGACCCCTGAGAGACAGACAGACACCTGAGAGACAGACAGACACATGAGAGACAGACAGACCCCTGAGAGACAGACAGACACATGAGAGACAGACAGACACATGAGAGACAGACAGACCCCTGAGAGACAGACACATGAGAGACAGACACATGACAGAGAGTCACATGACAGACAGACACATGAGAGACAGACACATGGCAGACAGACACATGACAGACAGACACCTGAGAGACAGACAGACACATGAGAGACAGACAGACACCTGAGAGACAGACAGACACATGAGAGACAGACAGACCCCTGAGAGACAGACACATGAGAGACAGACACATGACAGAGAGTCACATGACAGACAGACACATGAGAGACAGACACATGGCAGACAGACACATGACAGACAGACACCTGAGAGACAGACAGACACATGAGAGACAGACAGACACCTGAGAGACAGACAGACACATGAGAGACAGACAGACACATGAGAGACAGACAGACACATGAGAGACAGACAGACCCCTGAGAGACAGACACATGAGAGACAGACAGACACATGAGAGACAGACACCTGAGAGACAGACACCTGAGAGACAGACAGACACATGACAGACAGACAGACACATGAGAGACAGACAGACACATGAGAGACAGACAGACACCTGAGAGACAGACAGACACCTGAGAGACAGACAGACACCTGAGAGACAGACAGACACATGAGAGACAGACAGACACCTGAGAGACAGACAGACACCTGAGAGACAGACAGACACATGAGAGACAGACAGACACATGAGAGACAGACAGACCCCTGAGAGACAGACAGACACATGAGAGACAGACAGACACATGAGAGACAGACAGACCCCTGAGAGACAGACACATGAGAGACAGACACATGACAGAGAGTCACATGACAGACAGACACATGAGAGACAGACACATGGCAGACAGACACATGACAGACAGACACCTGAGAGACAGACAGACACATGAGAGACAGACAGACACCTGAGAGACAGACAGACACATGAGAGACAGACAGACCCCTGAGAGACAGACAGACAGACCCCTGAGAGACAGACAGACACATGACAGACAGACACATGAGAGACAGACACATGACAGACAGACACATGAGAGACAGACACATGGCAGACAGACACATGACAGACAGACACATGAGAGACAGACAGACACATGAGAGACAGACACCTGAGAGACAGACAGACACCTGAGAGACAGACAGACACATGAGAGACAGACAGACACATGAGAGACAGACAGACACATGAGAGACAGACTGACACATGAGAGACAGACACCTGAGAGACAGACACCTGAGAGACAGACAGACACATGACAGACAGACAGACACATGAGAGACAGACAGACACATGAGAGACAGACAGACACATGAGAGACAGACAGACACCTGAGAGACAGACACCTGAGAGACAGACACCTGAGAGACAGACAGACACCTGAGAGACAGACAGACACATGAGAGACAGACAGACACATGAGAGACAGACACCTGAGAGACAGACAGACACATGAGAGACAGACACATGAGACAGACAGACACATGAGAGACAGACAGACCCCTGAGAGACAGACAGACCCCTGAGAGACAGACACATGAGAGACAGACACATGACAGAGAGTCACATGACAGACAGACACATGAGAGACAGACACATGGCAGACAGACACATGACAGACAGACACCTGAGAGACAGACAGACACATGAGAGACAGACAGACACCTGAGAGACAGACAGACACCTGAGAGACAGACAGACACCTGAGAGACAGACAGACACATGACAGACAGACAGACACATGAGAGACAGACAGACACATGAGAGACAGACAGACACCTGAGAGACAGACAGACACCTGAGAGACAGACAGACACATGAGAGACAGACAGACACCTGAGAGACAGACAGACACCTGAGAGACAGACAGACACCTGAGAGACAGACAGACACATGAGAGACAGACAGACCCCTGAGAGACAGACAGACACATGAGAGACAGACAGACCCCTGAGAGACAGACACATGAGAGACAGACACATGACAGAGAGTCACATGACAGACAGACACATGAGAGACAGACACATGGCAGACAGACACATGACAGACAGACACCTGAGAGACAGACAGACACATGAGAGACAGACAGACACCTGAGAGACAGACAGACACATGAGAGACAGACAGACCCCTGAGAGACAGACAGACAGACCCCTGAGAGACAGACAGACACCTGAGAGACAGACAGACACATGAGAGACAGACAGACCCCTGAGAGACAGACAGACACATGAGAGACAGACAGACACATGAGAGACAGACAGACCCCTGAGAGACAGACACATGAGAGACAGACACATGACAGAGAGTCACATGACAGACAGACACATGAGAGACAGACACATGGCAGACAGACACATGACAGACATACACCTGAGAGACAGACAGACACATGAGAGACAGACAGACACCTGAGAGACAGACAGACACATGAGAGACAGACAGACCCCTGAGAGACAGACAGACAGACCCCTGAGAGACAGACAGACACATGACAGACAGACACATGAGAGACAGACACATGGCAGACAGACACATGACAGACAGACACATGAGAGACAGACACATGAGAGACAGACAGACACATGAGAGACAGACACCTGAGAGACAGACAGACACCTGAGAGACAGACAGACACATGAGAGACAGACAGACACCTGAGAGACAGACAGACACATGAGAGACAGACAGACACATGAGAGACAGACAGACACATGAGAGACAGACACCTGAGAGACAGACACCTGAGAGACAGACAGACACATGAGAGACAGACACCTGAGAGACAGACACCTGAGAGACAGACAGACACCTGAGAGACAGACAGACACCTGAGAGACAGACAGACACATGAGAGACAGACAGACACATGAGAGACAGACACCTGAGAGACAGACAGACACCTGAGAGACAGACAGATACATGAGAGACAGACACATGAGAGACAGACAGACACATGAGAGACAGACAGACCCCTGAGAGACAGACAGACCCCTGAGAGACAGACAGACCCCTGAGAGACAGACACATGAGAGACAGACACATGACAGAGAGTCACATGACAGACAGACACATGAGAGACAGACACATGGCAGACAGACACATGACAGACAGACACCTGAGAGACAGACAGACACATGAGAGACAGACAGACACCTGAGAGACAGACAGACACCTGAGAGACAGACAGACACCTGAGAGACAGACACACACATGAGAGACAGACACATGAGAGACAGACACATGAGAGACAGACACATGACAGACAGACACATGAGAGACAGACACATGGCAGACAGACACATGACAGACAGACACATGAGAGACAGACAGACACATGAGAGACAGACACCTGAGAGACAGACAGACACCTGAGAGACAGACAGACACATGAGAGACAGACAGACACATGACAGACAGACAGACACATGAGAGACAGACAGACACATGAGAGACAGACAGACACCTGAGAGACAGACACCTGAGAGACAGACACCTGAGAGACAGACAGACACCTGAGAGACAGACAGACACCTGAGAGACAGACAGACACATGAGAGACAGACAGACACCTGAGAGACAGACAGACACATGAGAGACAGACACATGAGACAGACAGACACATGAGAGACAGACAGACCCCTGAGAGACAGACAGACCCCTGAGAGACAGACAGACCCCTGAGAGACAGACACATGAGAGACAGACACATGACAGAGAGTCACATGACAGACAGACACATGAGAGACAGACACATGGCAGACAGACACATGACAGACAGACACCTGAGAGACAGACAGACACATGAGAGACAGACAGACACCTGAGAGACAGACAGACACCTGAGAGACAGACAGACACCTGAGAGACAGACAGACACATGACAGACAGACAGACACATGAGAGACAGACAGACACATGAGAGACAGACAGACACCTGAGAGACAGACAGACACCTGAGAGACAGACAGACACATGAGAGACAGACAGACACCTGAGAGACAGACAGACACCTGAGAGACAGACAGACACCTGAGAGACAGACAGACACATGAGAGACAGACAGACCCCTGAGAGACAGACAGACACATGAGAGACAGACAGACCCCTGAGAGACAGACACATGAGAGACAGACACATGACAGAGAGTCACATGACAGACAGACACATGAGAGACAGACACATGGCAGACAGACACATGACAGACAGACACCTGAGAGACAGACAGACACATGAGAGACAGACAGACACCTGAGAGACAGACAGACACATGAGAGACAGACAGACACATGAGAGACAGACAGACACATGAGAGACAGACAGACACATGAGAGACAGACAGACCCCTGAGAGACAGACACATGAGAGACAGACAGACACATGAGAGACAGACACCTGAGAGACAGACACCTGAGAGACAGACAGACACATGACAGACAGACAGACACATGAGAGACAGACAGACACATGAGAGACAGACAGACACCTGAGAGACAGACAGACACCTGAGAGACAGACAGACACCTGAGAGACAGACAGACACATGAGAGACAGACAGACACCTGAGAGACAGACAGACACCTGAGAGACAGACAGACACATGAGAGACAGACAGACACATGAGAGACAGACAGACCCCTGAGAGACAGACAGACACATGAGAGACAGACAGACACATGAGAGACAGACAGACCCCTGAGAGACAGACACATGAGAGACAGACACATGACAGAGAGTCACATGACAGACAGACACATGAGAGACAGACACATGGCAGACAGACACATGACAGACAGACACCTGAGAGACAGACAGACACCTGAGAGACAGACAGACACCTGAGAGACAGACAGACACATGAGAGACAGACAGACCCCTGAGAGACAGACAGACACATGACAGACAGACACATGAGAGACAGACACATGACAGACAGACACATGAGAGACAGACACATGGCAGACAGACACATGACAGACAGACACATGAGAGACAGACAGACACATGAGAGACAGACAGACACATGAGAGACAGACAGACACCTGAGAGACAGACAGACACATGAGAGACAGACAGACACATGAGAGACAGACAGACACATGAGAGACAGACAGACACATGAGAGACAGACACCTGAGAGACAGACACCTGAGAGACAGACAGACACATGACAGACAGACAGACACATGAGAGACAGACAGACACATGAGAGACAGACAGACACCTGAGAGACAGACACCTGAGAGACAGACACCTGAGAGACAGACAGACACCTGAGAGACAGACAGACACCTGAGAGACAGACAGACACATGAGAGACAGACAGACACCTGAGAGACAGACAGACACATGAGAGACAGACACATGAGACAGACAGACACATGAGAGACAGACAGACCCCTGAGAGACAGACAGACCCCTGAGAGACAGACACATGAGAGACAGACACATGACAGAGAGTCACATGACAGACAGACACATGAGAGACAGACACATGGCAGACAGACACATGACAGACAGACACCTGAGAGACAGACAGACACATGAGAGACAGACAGACACCTGAGAGACAGACAGACACCTGAGAGACAGACAGACACCTGAGAGACAGACAGACACATGACAGACAGACAGACACATGAGAGACAGACAGACACATGAGAGACAGACAGACACCTGAGAGACAGACAGACACCTGAGAGACAGACAGACACATGAGAGACAGACAGACACCTGAGAGACAGACAGACACCTGAGAGACAGACAGACACATGAGAGACAGACAGACCCCTGAGAGACAGACAGACACATGAGAGACAGACAGACCCCTGAGAGACAGACACATGAGAGACAGACACATGACAGAGAGTCACATGACAGACAGACACATGAGAGACAGACACATGGCAGACAGACACATGACAGACAGACACCTGAGAGACAGACAGACACATGAGAGACAGACAGACACCTGAGAGACAGACAGACACATGAGAGACAGACAGACCCCTGAGAGACAGACAGACAGACCCCTGAGAGACAGACAGACACCTGAGAGACAGACAGACACATGAGAGACAGACAGACCCCTGAGAGACAGACAGACACATGAGAGACAGACAGACACATGAGAGACAGACAGACCCCTGAGAGACAGACACATGACAGAGAGTCACATGACAGACAGACACATGAGAGACAGACACATGGCAGACAGACACATGGCAGACAGACACATGACAGACAGACACCTGAGAGACAGACAGACACATGAGAGACAGACAGACACCTGAGAGACAGACAGACACATGAGAGACAGACAGACCCCTGAGAGACAGACAGACAGACCCCTGAGAGACAGACAGACACATGACAGACAGACACATGAGAGACAGACACATGGCAGACAGACACATGACAGACAGACACATGAGAGACAGACACCTGAGAGACAGACAGACACCTGAGAGACAGACAGACACATGAGAGACAGACAGACACATGAGAGACAGACAGACACATGAGAGACAGACACCTGAGAGACAGACACCTGAGAGACAGACAGACACCTGAGAGACAGACAGACACCTGAGAGACAGACAGACACATGAGAGACAGACAGACACATGAGAGACAGACACCTGAGAGACAGACAGACACCTGAGAGACAGACAGATACATGAGAGACAGACACATGAGAGACAGACAGACACATGAGAGACAGACAGACCCCTGAGAGACAGACAGACCCCTGAGAGACAGACAGACCCCTGAGAGACAGACACATGAGAGACAGACACATGACAGAGAGTCACATGACAGACAGACACATGAGAGACAGACACATGGCAGACAGACACATGACAGACAGACACCTGAGAGACAGACAGACACATGAGAGACAGACAGACACCTGAGAGACAGACAGACACCTGAGAGACAGACAGACACCTGAGAGACAGACACACACATGAGAGACAGACACATGAGAGACAGACACCTGAGAGACAGACACCTGAGAGACAGACAGACACCTGAGAGACAGACAGACACCTGAGAGACAGTCACATGACACAGGTATTTGATGACATCAACAGCACACAGTAAAATCCCTTCTACTGCTTCACAGGAAGTCATACAGCCCTCCACAATAAAAGCCTCAAACAGTAAAAGCCTAGTGACGATGGTGTTGGGTCTTCAGAACCATCATGAACCAACAGGTGACCCAGGAGCATCATGGGAGCTCAGGTTACCTTCTGGTGCTCTGCCATCAGGCGGTCCAGCCCCTCGCGGTCCACCTGGACCCCCTTCTCCTCCAGCATCAGGTCCACCAGGTCCAGAGGGAAGCCCAGATCCCTGTGCAGGGACCAGGCCACCGAGGCTGGACACAGAAGACAAGAGACGGGTGTTTCATCACGGGACACAAACACAGGGGGCTGATGGGAGTCGGAGGAGCTGATGGAGGGACCGACCTGGGAAGACGCCATGTTTGTAGTCCTTCCTGTGCAGCGTCCGGTGGATCAGCCTGCTGCCCCGCTGCAGAGACGACAGGAAGTGAGCCTCGTTCTCGTTGATGACGTCCATGATCTGAAAGAGAACGCCTGCTGATGACCACTTCCTGTTGTGAAATGTAATGAGACATCACGTAGAACGTCCACATGGTTCTGTTGTTACTCAAGAGATGAGACTCACCCTGTCTGCCTCCCTGTGGAGCTCCGGGTACACATCACCCTGCAACGAGAGGCATGCATCAACCAACCAGTACCACACCACCAGTACCACACCACCAGTAACACAAGAGGCCTGCATCAACAGAGCGCTCAGTTCTCCGTTGTGTGAAACAGGTCAGTGAACGCCCCTCTGGTGGATCTAAAGAGTCTGACGAGGACTTCCACAACTCTGTTTGATCCCTGAGATGGTTTGGTCAGATGCATTATGGGAAATGGATCTAACCAGTATGTGGGCGACAGTAGGAACCAGGCCGGCCAGCGCTCCCTGAGGAGCCTGCAGGACCTCGACAGAGAACCGAACCGCCCGCCGCAGAACCCTCCTCAACACCAACCTGGAGAATGAAAGAACACAAAGAGTGTCGATGAGCGGAGAACCGGCCGTCCTGGCAGCCGATTGGTCGATGAGCGGAGAACCGGCCGTCCTGGCAGCCGATTGGTCGATGACTCACTCGGCTCCCGACATGCCGGGATGAACTCCGTCGGCGATGCAGACCGATAAGGTGCGGACGTGGTCGGCCACCACGCGGTACGCCGTGTCCACGCTCCCCTGGTCCGCCGCGCCCGTCCGCCCGCCGTACACGCCCACCCTCGAGCTCTGGGGAAGGACACGTCGGCATGACAACAAGAAGCTGTCAATCACACCTCACTATGTCACGGTGTACTGGTGTTAAGGGGTACCTGGTGTTAAGGTGTACCTGGTGTTAAGATGTTAAGGTGTACCTGGTGTTAATATGTTAAGGTGTACTGGTGTTAAGGTGTACTGGTGTTAATATGTTAAGGTGTACTGGTGTTAAGGTGTACTGGTGTTAATATGTTAAGGTGTACTGGTGTTAATATGTTACGGTGTACTGGTGTTAATATGTTAAGGTGTACTGGTGTTAATATGTTACGGTGTACCTGGTGTTAATATGTTAAGGTGTACCTGGTGTTAATATGTTACGGTGTACTGGTGTTAATATGTTACGGTGTACCTGGTGTTAAGGTGTACCTGGTGTTAATATGTTAAGGTGTACCTGGTGTTAATATGTTAAGGTGTACCTGGTGTTAATATGTTAAGGTGTACCTGGTGTTAATATGTTACGGTGTACTGGTGTTAATATGTTACGGTGTACCTGGTGTTAAGGTGTACCTGGTGTTAATATGTTAAGGTGTACCTGGTGTTAATATGTTAAGGTGTACTGGTGTTAATATGTTAAGGTGTACCTGGTGTTAATATGTTACGGTGTACCTGGTGTTAATATGTTACGGTGTACCTGGTGTTAATATGTTAAGGTGTACCTGGTGTTAATATGTTACGGTGTACTGGTGTTAATATGTTACGGTGTACCTGGTGTTAAGGTGTACCTGGTGTTAATATGTTAAGGTGTACCTGGTGTTAATATGTTAAGGTGTACTGGTGTTAATATGTTAAGGTGTACCTGGTGTTAATATGTTAAGGTGTACCTGGTGTTAATATGTTACGGTGTACCTGGTGTTAATATGTTAAGGTGTACCTGGTGTTAATATGTTACGGTGTACTGGTGTTAATCTGTTACGGTGTACTGGTGTTAATCTGTTACGGTGTACTGGTGTTAATATGTTAAGGTGTACCTGGTGTTAATATGTTAAGGTGTACCTGGTGTTAATATGTTACGGTGTACCTGGTGTTAATATGTTACGGTGTACCTGGTGTTAATATGTTACGGTGTACCTGGTGTTAATATGTTAAGGTGTACCTGGTGTTAATATGTTACGGTGTACTGGTGTTAATATGTTACGGTGTACTGGTGTTAATATGTTACGGTGTACTGGTGTTAATATGTTAAGGTGTACTGGTGTTAATACGTTAAGGTGTACTGGTGTTAATATGTTAAGGTGTACTGGTGTTAATATGTTAAGGTGTACTGGTGTTAATATGTTAAGGTGTACTGGTGTTAATATGTTAAGGTGTACCTGGTGTTAATATGTTAAGGTGTACCTGGTGTTAATATGTTAAGGTGTACTGGTGTTAATATGTTAAGGTGTACTGGTGTTAATATGTTAAGGTGTACTGGTGTTAATATGTTAAGGTGTACTGGTGTTAATATGTTACGGTGTACCTGGTGTTAATATGTTACGGTGTACTGGTGTTAATATGTTACGGTGTACTGGTGTTAATATGTTAAGGTGTACTGGTGTTAATATGTTACGGTGTACTGGTGTTAATATGTTACGGTGTACTGGTGTTAATATGTTAAGGTGTACTGGTGTTAATATGTTACGGTGTACCTGGTGTTAATATGTTAAGGTGTACTGGTGTTAATATGTTACGGTGTACTGGTGTTAATATGTTACGGTGTACTGGTGTTAATATGTTAAGGTGTACCTGGTGTTAATATGTTACGGTGTACCTGGTGTTAATATGTTAAGGTGTACTGGTGTTAATATGTTAAGGTGTACTGGTGTTAATATGTTACGGTGTACTGGTGTTAATATGTTACGGTGTACCTGGTGTTAATATGTTACGGTGTACCTGGTGTTAATATGTTAAGGTGTACTGGTGTTAATATGTTAAGGTGTACTGGTGTTAATATGTTAAGGTGTACTGGTGTTAATATGTTAAGGTGTACTGGTGTTAATATGTTACGGTGTACCTGGTGTTAATATGTTAAGGTGTACTGGTGTTAATATGTTACGGTGTACTGGTGTTAATATGTTACGGTGTACCTGGTGTTAATATGTTAAGGTGTACTGGTGTTAATATGTTACGGTGTACTGGTGTTAATATGTTACGGTGTACTGGTGTTAATATGTTAAGGTGTACCTGGTGTTAATATGTTACGGTGTACCTGGTGTTAATATGTTAAGGTGTACTGGTGTTAATATGTTAAGGTGTACTGGTGTTAATATGTTAAGGTGTACTGGTGTTAATATGTTAAGGTGTACTGGTGTTAATATGTTAAGGTGTACTGGTGTTAATATGTTACGGTGTACCTGGTGTTAATATGTTACGGTGTACCTGGTGTTAATATGTTAAGGTGTACTGGTGTTAATATGTTAAGGTGTACTGGTGTTAATATGTTAAGGTGTACTGGTGTTAATATGTTACGGTGTACCTGGTGTTAATATGTTAAGGTGTACTGGTGTTAATATGTTAAGGTGTACCTGGTGTTAATATGTTAAGGTGTACTGGTGTTAATATGTTAAGGTGTACCTGGTGTTAAGGTGTACTGGTGTTAATATGTTAAGGTGTACTGGTGTTAATATGTTAAGGTGTACCTGGTGTTAATATGTTAAGGTGTACCTGGTGTTAATATGTTAAGGTGTACCTGGTGTTAATATGTTAAGGTGTACCTGGTTTTAATATGTTAAGGTGTACCTGGTGTTAATATGTTAAGGTGTACCTGGTGTTAATATGTTAAGGTGTACTGGTGTTAATATGTTAAGGTGTACTGGTGTTAATATGTTAAGGTGTACTGGTGTTAATATGTTACGGTGTACCTGGTGTTAATATGTTAAGGTGTACCTGGTGTTAATATGTTAAGGTGTACTGGTGTTAATATGTTAAGGTGTACCTGGTGTTAAGGTGTACTGGTGTTAATATGTTAAGGTGTACTGGTGTTAATATGTTAAGGTGTACCTGGTGTTAATATAAGGTGTACCTGGTGTTAATATGTTAAGGTGTACCTGGTGTTAATATGTTAAGGTGTACTGGTGTTAATATGTTAAGGTGTACCTGGTGTTAATATGTTAAGGTGTACTGGTGTTAATATGTTAAGGTGTACTGGTGTTAATATGTTAAGGTGTACTGGTGTTAATATGTTAAGGTGTACTGGTGTTAATATGTTAAGGTGTACCTGGTGTTAATATGTTAAGGTGTACCTGGTGTTAATATGTTAAGGTGTACCTGGTGTTAATATGTTAAGGTGTACCTGGTGTTAATATGTACCTGGTGTTAATATGTTAAGGTGTACCTGGTGTTAATATGTTAAGGTGTACCTGGTGTTAATATGTTAAGGTGCACCTGGTGTTAAGTTGCACCTGGTGTTAAGGTGCACCTGGTGTTAAGGTGCACTGGTGTTAAGGTGCACTGGTATATGGTACACTGGTACAATGGTGTAATGGTATACTGGTATACTGGTGTAATGGTATATGGTATACTGGTACAATGGTGTAATGGTATACTGGTATAATGGTGTAATGGTATACTGGTACAATGGTGTAATGGTATACTGGTACAATGGTGTAATGGTATACTGGTATACTGGTGTAATGGTATATGGTATACTGGTACAATGGTGTAATGGTATACTGGTATAATGGTGTAATGGTATACTGGTACAATGGTGTAATGGTATACTGGTACAATGGTGTAATGGTATACTGGTATACTGGTGTAATGGTATACTGGTATACTGGTACACTGGTACAATGGTATACTGGTGTAATGGTATACTGTATTCTGGTATACTGGTACACTGGTGTAATGGTATACTGGAATACTGGTGTAATGGTGTAATGGTATACCGGTGTAATGTATACTGGTATATGGTATACTGGTGTAATGGTAAACTGGAATATTGGTGTAATGGTACACTGGTGTAATGGTATACGGTGTAATGGTATACTGGTGTAATGGTATACTGGTACACTGGTGTAATGGTATACTGGTGTAATGGTATACTGGTGTAATGGTAAACTGGTATATTGGTGTAATGGTACACTGGTGTAATGGTATACTGGTGTAATGGTATACTGTGTAATGGTATACTGGTACACTGGTATATGGTACACTGGTGTAATGGTATACTGGTGTAATGGTATACTGGTATACTGGTGTAATGTATACTGGTATACTGGTATACTGGTGTAATGGTAAACTGGTATATTGGTGTAATGGTATACTGGTATACTGGTACACTGGTGTAATG
The DNA here is from genome assembly GCA_038501785.1 of Myoxocephalus aenaeus. Classification (NCBI taxonomy): domain Eukaryota; kingdom Metazoa; phylum Chordata; class Actinopteri; order Perciformes; family Cottidae; genus Myoxocephalus; species Myoxocephalus aenaeus. The sequence continues at coordinate 299,192 of JBAMJR010000245.1, read as the reverse complement.
GTATACTGTATTCTGGTATACTGGTGTAATGGTATACTGGTACACTGGTGTAATGGTATACTGGAATACTGGTGTAATGGTGTAATGGTATACCGGTGTAAGGTATACTGGTGTAATGGTAAACTGGTATATTGGTGTAATGGTACACTGGTGTAATGGTATACGGTGTAATGGTATACTGGTGTAATGGTATACTGTACACTGGTGTAATGGTATACTGGTGTAATGGTATACTGGTGTAATGGTAAACTGGTATATTGGTGTAATGGTACACTGGTGTAATGGTATACTGGTGTAATGGTATACTGGTGTAATGGTATACTGGTACACTGAGACACTGGTATATGGTACACTGGTGTAATGGTATACTGGTGTAATGGTATACTGGTATACTGGTGTAATGTATACTGGTATACTGGTGTAATGGTAAACTGGTATATTGGTGTAATGGTATACTGGTGTACCTGGTGGATGGTACACTGGTGTAATGGTATACTGGTACACTGGTATATGGTATACTGGTGTAATGGTAAACTGGTATATTGGTGTAATGGTACACTGGTATACTGGTGTACCTGGTGGATGGTACACTGGTGTAATGGTATACTGGTACACTGGTATATGGTATACTGGTGTACCTGGTGGATGGCTTGGAGCAGCGGGGTGAACAGGTCCGTGTCGTAGTTGGATCTTTTCCCCTGCAGGATGCTCACCAGTCTCTCCAGTCCCATTCCAGTGTCCACACTGAACCGGGGCAGCGGCCGCAGACTGTGGTCCAGCTCCCTGACACAAGACCAGCCAAACCCGTTATACTGGGAGCTGACCAGTACAACCACCAGTTCTGAACTGGTTTCATATGCATCAGAAACTGCGTCTGGACCTGTTGTACTGCATGAAGACCAGGTTCCAGATCTCCACCACGTCAGGACTGTCGGCGTTGACGAGCGCCGCGGCGTCCCGCCCCCCTACGTGGTCGTAGTGGATCTCGGTGCAGGGGCCACAGGGGCCCGAGTCCCCCATCTCCCAGAAGTTCTCCTTCAGGCCGAACGGCAGCAGGCGAGCCGGAGGAACCCTGAGGAGGAGACCTGTTGTTACCTGAACCCTGAGGGGGAGACCTGTAGACCTGAACCCTGAGGAGGAGACCTGTAGACCTGGACCCTGAGGAGGAGACCTGTAGACCTGGACCCTGAGGAGGAGACCTGTAGACCTGGACCTACCCGAGCTCCAGCCAGATGCTCCGTGTCTCTTCGTCGGCCGGCAGACCGGAGGCAGCGTCTCCAGAGAAGTAGGACACGTACAGTCTGTCTGCAGACATCCCATAATGCTCTGTGAGCAGAGTCCAGGCCATGGAGCACGCCTCCTCCTGCAGACACAACAACAACAACATGACGTTGGTGTTCCACAGAGCTCCTCCTCCAGAGGCCCGTCTCACGAAGCTGGATTAACATACCCGGGTTTCCCTCAGGTATCCAGCTGCACTTAACCAGATGTCCGGTCTCTTATTGGTCTCAGGAAGCCGGTTATCAACTCGTTAAGTGAACCCAGGAGCGTCTCATCTAGATCTGTGCTCGTGCACATAAAAGGGGCGGAGTTAACTCCGTTACACCATTGTGCACATGGAGAAGCCGCTGAGAGCAACGTGTTTTACAACGGAGGAGCAAACCATAATCTGAAGAATGTACGAACAATATAGAGAAAGAATACAAGCAAAAAGCAACACTGCTGCAGCAGCCAGAAGCCGCAAGGAATCGTGGGAAAAAAATCTCCGACTCCGCCAATGCATAAATTACTGGGATTGTAATATTAAATCACTGTCTCAAATGTATGTGCCTATTTTGATTATCTTTTCGTTTTAACAATGTAACCTCATTTCAGTTGCAACCCCAGTGGAGCTGAAAGAACATGGGAGAAGTTAAAACCAAATACAAGAACATCGTTCAAAGCGGTCAGTAAGTTTATTATAATATCTTCCAGGCTACATGTATGATGTGAACAATATTATAAATTATCCTTCTATTGTGAAAGTAACTTGAGTAACGTTGGGTTGGGTTGGGGTTTCCCCCACAGTGGATAGTGAGACCCTCAGGGTCACGCTGCTACCTAGACAAAGGCCATCCGTGATAGAGGTAACAGTGAATTCAAACTGTCATACACTTACAAGCAATCTGTTGGTGCTGATCGTGCATTAAAGAGGAAGACATCTTTTCTTCTTCTCATGTCGGCCATGAGGAGGCAACAGATGAAGAGACGCTCTCTGGAGCGCTGCTCTTACTATCCTGCTCCTTCCTCAACGGGATTCTGTAGAAATGGGCAGGCCGTTTTTCCAAGACAGTGATTGGCCAGTAGGCGTCTTATAGACCCGCTGAGATCTTATCCGGGAACTTAACCTGCTCCGGAGCAGGTTAGGGTTCAGCGTAAGTTACCGGGGCAACGCACCCCGATAAGAAGTGAACCAGCTTCGTGAGACGGAAAACCCAGAAGTTAATCCAGAAATTAATCCAGAAATTAATCCAGAAGTTAATCCAGAAGTTAATCCAGAAGTTACCTCGCTAAACCGAAATCCAGCTTCGTGAGACAGGCCTCTGCAGACACAACAACAACAACATGACGGTGGTGTTGAGCGATCGAGGAAAAATATGAAAGTAAAAAAGTCTAACTATTATAACCGTATAATCATTTTCTTTTTATATGTAACCATTTGAGCATATATATAATGTTTGGTTTTTATTTTTGCATTATAGTTTGTGATTAGACAGTATAAAATCCATAGGACGCTATAAGTTGCTATGTTATATACTCTTTTTGAATGAGATGTGTTAAATGTTCTTTCCTTTGTTAGAAGCATGCGTTGGCAATCTAACCAGATAGGGTAGTAAAACCCCCTCTGTCCAACTCTGGTGACAGCATGACTGATGTACTCTTGTGTATAAAAGAGGGGGTAGAATGTATGTTTTTTGGGGTGCCTCGCAATTCTGTGCAGGAGGATAGAAGAGAGAAGAGGTGTTTATTCACCAGCTCTAAAAACTTAACCCTTTCTCTTAGTTACTTGTAAATTTTAAACTGTTTGATTGAATTGAATTTTTTTTGTATGTAAGGTAATCTTTAAATAAAACTCAGCCTTATTCGTAAGGTACTGAAACCAAAACAAAGATTCTGGTTCTTTAAAACAATTTAAACCCTCTTTCCCTGTCCATCCACCGTGAGATACAGAAGTGACGACTGAATCTACCAAAGAAACTTAAGGTAAGTATCTTTGGGTGAAGACTTTTGCAGTGTTTGTCATAATGATGAGATGGTGTCAATAGGTAGAGAGAAGGTATAGACGATATACGTACTCATCTTGATAAGGGTTGAGAGGAGTTACAGCCCACCGCAGGGGACCTCGAGCGCAAGCTCTAAAACACCCTCGACAAAACCTATAACTTATTTTGAAAATAACACAAAAACCTAACGATTTAGCACGGGGCGAGATAAAAGACCGAAGGTGTTATACCAATATCGGATGAGGATTGTTATTTCCTCCGGGATCACTAGGATAATTAACCGACGGAGTGCCACCGAGTTAGGTGAGGTCTTGCCTTTCCTAATCAAACCCCCCTTCCCCTCCTCTTCCCCTGGCAAGACCACCGTTCACGTTACAGTGGTGCTCCACAGAGCTCCTCCTCCTGCAGACACAACAACAACAACAACAACAACATGATGGTGGTGCTCCACAGAGCTCCTCCTCCTGCAGACACAACAACAACAACAACAACAACAACATGACGGTGGTGCTCCACAGAGCTCCTCCTCCTGCAGACACAACAACAACAACAACAACAACATGACGGTGGTGCTCCACAGAGCTCCTCCTCCTGCAGACACAACAACAACAACAACAACATGACGGTGGTGTTCCACAGAGCTCCTCCTCCTGCAGACACAACAACAACAACAACAACAACAACAACATGACGGTGGTGCTCCACAGAGCTCCTCCTCCTGCAGACACAACAACAACAACAACAACAACAACAACATGACGGTGGTGTTCCACAGAGCTCCTCCTCCTGCAGACACAACAACAACAACAACATGATGGTGGTGCTCCACAGAGCTCCTCCTCCTGCAGACACAACAACAACAACAACATGACGGTGGTGTTCCACAGAGCTCCTCCTCCTGCAGACACAACAACAACAACAACAACAACAACAACATGACGGTGGTGCTCCACAGAGCTCCTCCTCCTGCAGACACAACAACAACAACAACAACATGACGGTGGTGTTCCACAGAGCTCCTCCTCCTGCAGACACAACAACAACAACAACATGACGGTGGTGCTCCACAGAGCTCCTCCTCCTGCAGACACAACAACAACAACAACAACAACAACAACATGACGGTGGTGTTCCACAGAGCTCCTCCTCCTGCAGACACAACAACAACAACAACATGACGGTGGTGTTCCACAGAGCTCCTCCTCCTGCAGACACAACAACAACAACAACATGACGGTGGTGCTCCACAGAGCTCCTCCTCCTGCAGACACAACAACAACAACAACATGACGGTGCTGCTCCACAGAGCTCCTCCTCCTGCAGACACAACAACAACAACAACAACAACATGACGGTGGCGTTCCACAGAGCTCCTCCTCCTGCAGACACAACAACAACAACAACATGACGGTGGTGTTCCACAGAGCTCCTCCTCCTGCAGACACAACAACAACAACAACATGACGGTGGTGTTCCACAGAGCTCCTCCTCCTGCAGACACAACAACAACAACAACAACAACATGACGGTGGTGCTCCACAGAGCTCCTCCTCCTGCAGACACAACAACAACAACAACATGACGGTGGTGCTCCACAGAGCTCCTCCTCCTGCAGACACAACAACAACAACAACAACAACAACAACATGACGGTGGTGCTCCACAGAGCTCCTCCTCCTGCAGACACAACAACAACAACAACAACAACAACAACATGACGGTGGTGTTCCACAGAGCTCCTCCTCCTGCAGACACAACAACAACAACAACATGACGGTGGTGTTCCACAGAGCTCCTCCTCCTGCAGACACAACAACAACAACAACAACAACAACAACATGACGGTGGTGTTCCACAGAGCTCCTCCTCCTGCAGACACAACAACAACAACAACAACATGACGGTGGTGCTCCACAGAGCTCCTCCTCCTGCAGACACAACAACAACAACAACAACAACAACATGACGGTGGTGTTCCACAGAGCTCCTCCTCCTGCAGACACAACAACAACAACAACAACAACAACATGACGGTGGCGTTCCACAGAGCTCCTCCTCCTGCAGACACAACAACAACAACAACAACAACAACATGACGGTGGTGCTCCACAGAGCTCCTCCTCCTGCAGACACAACAACAACAACAACAACAACAACATGACGGTGGTGTTCCACAGAGCTCCTCCTCCTGCAGACACAACAACAACAACAACATGACGGTGGTGCTCCACAGAGCTCCTCCTCCTGCAGACACAACAACAACAACAACAACATGACGGTGGTGCTCCACAGAGCTCCTCCTCCTGCAGACACAACAACAACAACAACAACAACAACATGACGGTGGTGCTCCACAGAGCTCCTCCTCCTGCAGACACAACAACAACAACAACATGACGGTGGTGTTCCACAGAGCTCCTCCTCCTGCAGACACAACAACAACAACAACAGTGTCCCCCCCTCCTCACCTTGAAGTAGTCTCCAAAGGACCAGCTGCCCAGCATCTCAAAGCAGGTGTGGTGGTGGAGGTCCCGGCCCACGTCCTCCAGGTCGTTGTGTTTCCCTCCGGCGCGAACGCACTTCTGAGTGTTGACCACTCTGCGGTAGGACGCCATCTCACTGCGGGGGTGAGCGGTGCCCAGCAGGACCGGCTTAAACTGGAACGGAGACACAGTTTAAACCAGAGACACGGGTTTAAACCAGAGACACAGGTTTAAACTGGAACCAGAGACACGGGTTTAAACTGGAACCAGAGACACGGGTTTAAACCAGAGACACAGGTTTAAACTGGAACCAGAGACACGGGTTTAAACCAGAGACACAGGTTTAAACTGGAACCAGAGACACGGGTTTAAACCAGAGACACGGGTTTAAACTGGAACCAGAGACACAGGTTTAAACCAGAGACACGGGTTTAAACTGGAACAGAGACAGTAAATGATACCTGGACAGGGTTCAACCAGGTGAACCCGGGAATTAAACACATTGATAAACAATGTAGTTTATTAAACAATGTAGTTTATTATTAAACACATTGATAAACAATGTAGTTTATATTAAACACATTGATAAACAATGTAGTTTATTAAACACATTGATAAACAATGTAGTTTATTAAACAATGTAGTTTATATTAAACACATTGATAAACAATGTAGTTTATTAAACAATGTAGTTTATTATTAAACACATTGATAAACAATGTAGTTTATATTAAACACATTGATAAACAATGTAGTTTATTAAACAATGTAGTTTATTATTAAACACATTGATAAACAATGTAGTTTATATTAAACACATTGATAAACAATGTAGTTTATTAAACACATTGATAAACAATGTAGTTTATTAAACAATGTAGTTTATTATTAAACACATTGATAAACAATACAGTTTATATTAAACACATTGATAAACAATGTAGTTTATTAAACAATGTAGTTTATTATTAAACACATTGATAAACAATACAGTTTATTATTAAACACATTGATAAACAATGTAGTTTATTATTAAATACATTGATAAACAATGTAGTTTATTATTAAATACATTGATAAACAATGTAGTTTATATTAAACACATTGATAAACAATGTAGTTTATTAAACACATTGATAAACAATGTAGTTTATTAAACAATGTAGTTTATTATTAAACACATTGATAAACAATGTAGTTTATTAAACAATGTAGTTTATTATTAAACACATTGATAAACAATGTAGTTTATTAAACAATGTAGTTTATATTAAACACATTGATAAACAATGTAGTTTATTAAACAATGTAGTTTATTATTAAATACATTGATAAACAATGTAGTTTATATTAAACACATTGATAAACAATGTAGTTTATTATTAAATACATTGGTAAACAATGTAGTTTATATTAAACACATTGATAAACAATGTAGTTTATTATTAAATACATTGGTAAACAATGTAGTTTATATTAAACACATTGATAAACAATGTAGTTTATTAAACAATGTAGTTTATATTAAACACATTGATAAACAATGTAGTTTATTAAACAATGTAGTTTATTATTAAATACATTGATAAACAATGTAGTTTATATTAAACACATTGATAAACAATGTAGTTTATTATTAAATACATTGGTAAACAATGTAGTTTATATTAAACACATTGATAAACAATGTAGTTTATTAAACAATGTAGTTTATTATTAAACACATTGATAAACAATGTAGTTTATATTAAACAATACAGTTTATTATTAAACACATTTATAAACAATGTAGTTTATTAAACACATTGATAAACAATGTAGTTTATTATTAAACACATTGATAAACAATGTAGTTTATATTAAACACATTGATAAACAATGTAGTTTATTAAACACATTGATAAACAATGTAGTTTATTAAACAATGTAGTTTATTATTAAACACATTGATAAACAATATAGTTTATTATTAAACACATGATAAACAATGTAGTTTATTATTAAACACATTGATAAACAATGTAGTTTATATTAAACAATACAGTTTATTATTAAACACATTTATAAACAATGTAGTTTATATTAAACACATTTATAAACAATGTAGTTTATTAAACAATGTAGTTTATATTAAACAATGTAGTTTATTATTAAACACATTGATAAACAATGTAGTTTATATTAAACAATGTAGTTTATATTAAACACATTTATAAACAATGTAGTTTATATTAAACAGAGTCTGAAGAGGACTCATGAGTTTTAGGAGGAACCACAAATGTGCAGTTTGTCCCAAAGGGGACGTCATTAACTGGGACACCGAGTGTCTCTGGGTCCTGAGGGGCTGGAAGAGGTTCTGGTTCTGACATCATCCTGATCACAGAAGAGGTTCTGGTTCTGGTACCATGATCACAGAAGAGGTTCTGGTTCCATGATCACAGAAGAGGTTCTGGTTCTGGTATCATGATCACAGAAGAGGTTCTGGTTCTGGTATCATGATCACAGAAGAGGTTCTGGTTCCATGATCATAGAAGAGGTTCTGGTTCTGGTATCATGATCACAGAAGAGGTTCTGGTTCCATGATCATAGAAGAGGTTCTGGTTCTGGTATCATGATCACAGAAGAGGTTCTGGTTCCATGATCACAGAAGAGGTTCTGGTTCCATGATCATAGAAGAGGTTCTGGTTCTGGTATCATGATCACAGAAGAGGTTCTGGTTCCATGATCACAGAAGAGGTTCTGGTTCCATGATCATAGAATAGGTTCTGGTTCTGGTATCATGATCACAGAAGAGGTTCTGGTTCCATGATCATAGAAGAGGTTCTGGTTCTGGTTCCATGATCACAGAAGAGGTTCTGGTATCATGATCACAGAAGAGGTTCTGGTTCTGGTATCATGATCACAGAAGAGGTTCTGGTTCCATGATCATAGAAGAGGTTCTGGTTCTGGTATCATGATCACAGAAGAGGTTCTGGTTCTGGTATCATCCTGATCATAGTAATCAATACGCTCATAATGAGGATTACTTGATCAATCTGGAGTACTTGAGGAGTATAAATGACAATACTACAAAATAAAAGTCGTCACGGGTTAAAGCCTAATGCAGTTTGACAAGATGTCAGGAGCAGTGACGCGCTCTTATTTTGAAAAGCCAACAGCTTGTTGTGGGACCGGGACGGGACGGACCGGGACCGGGTCTGCACTGACCTGGTTCATGCCGGCGTTGACGAACAGCAGGCCGGGGTCCCCTCTGGGCCGAACCGGGGCGGACGGGACCAGACGGTGTCCGTGCTGGACCCGGAAGAAGTCCAGGAAGGAGCTGCGCACCCAGGCAGCGGGCCTCTCCGGAGCGGCCACGCCGCAGAGGGAGCTCGCTGCGCGGGCAGAGGGGCACGGCGGCCCGCTGAGCCTGCGGAGGACCAGGACCATGGGGACCCGAACCGGAACCATGGTGACCTCACAGGCTTCACGCTGCGCACGCGCACTCTTAGCCGATCTTCTTCTTCTTCTCACGCGGAGCAGTGCTGTCTCTACCGCCCCCTGCTGGTCGACCGGCGGAACCACAGGGCGGGCAAACCGAACGCACCTCTGAGCCTCTGAAACCTTACAGTGATCATAACAATAACAATAACTACAGATATGATCAATAAACACCTCCACACCCCTCTCTTACTGCATGACGTCACAGACTCTGGATCTGTTTCCAATCAAATAAAGTTATGAAGATTAATCTCACTAATAAATGTTTAATAATTGTACAGCTTTTCATTTATTTTACCTGTATTTAAGTATTTATGACAGTACTCAGGTACCTAGAGGTAGTTGTACTTGACTTTGTACTCGTTGTATTACTTTGTACTCTTTATATTACTTTGTACTCTATATATTACTTTGTATATATATTACTGTGTATATATATATATATATATATATATATATATTACTTAGTACTCTATATATTACTTTGTATGTATATTACTGTGCATATTACTTTGTACTCTATATATTACTTTGTATATATATTACTGTGTATATATACGTATATTACTTAGTACTCTATATATTACTTTGTATATATATTACTGTGTATATTACTTAGTACTCTATATATTATTTTGTATATATATATTACTTTGTATATATATATATATTACTTAGTACTCTATATATTACTTTGTATATATATATTACTTTGTATATATATATTACTTAGTACTCTATATATTACTTAGTATATATATTACTTTGTGTATATATATATTACTTAGTACTCTATATATTACTTTGTATATATATTACTGTGTATATATACGTATATTACTTAGTACTCTATATATTACTTTGTATATATATATATATTACTTTGTATATATATATTACTTAGTACTCTATATATTACTTTGTATATATATTACTTTGTATATATATATTACTTAGTACTCTATATATTACTTTGTATATATATTACTGTGTATATATACGTATATTACTTAGTACTCTATATATTACTTTGTATATATATTACTTTGTATATATATATATATATATATTACTTTGTATATATATATATTACTTTGTACTCTATATATTACTTTGTATATATATATATATTACTGTGTATATTACTTTGTACTCAGAGTACCTCACTACTTTATTCATGTATTTATATTTGGTTTATATTTTATTCATACATATTCTATTGTATCCTTCTGTCTGACGTCAGACTGAATGTGACGTCAGACAGTGTAAAGTTGTCCAACAAAGTGTGGATATTTCTGACCGTCTCCGGGTCCCTGAACGCAGCGGCGCCGCGCGCTCATCAGCCTGATTAGACTCACCTGTGCGCGTGAAGGCGGCTCGTGCAGCGCGTCTGGACCGGAGCAGTGGACCGAGAGACCGAGAGACCAGGACGCCGAGTTACCGGGAATACCGAGAGGACCGCGACGTGTCGGGATGCAGAAAGGCCTGAAGAAGTACTTCGTCAACATGGACGAGTACCTGTGCAGCCTGGGCCTCTACCGGAAGATGGTGGCGCGAGACGCGTCCAGTCTGTTCAGAGCCGTGTCAGAACAGGTGAGCCGACTGAAGCGGCCTAGGGGGGGGGGTCAGGGGTCAGACTATGTGGGAGAAAGGTCAGAGGTCAGACTATGGGGGTCAGGGGTCAGACTATGGGGTCAGACTATGTGGGAGAAAGGTCAGAGGTCAGACTATGGGGGTCAGGGGTCAGACTATGGGGTCAGACTATGGGGAGAAAGGTCAGAGGTCAGACTATGGGGGTCAGGGGTCAGACTATGGGGGTCAGGGGTCAGACTATGGGGGTCAGACTATGGGGGAGAACGGTCAGAGGTCAGACTATGGGGGTCAGGGGTCAGACTATGGGGTCAGACTATGTGGGAGAAAGGTCAGAGGTCAGACTATGGGGGTCAGGGGTCAGACTATGGGGTCAGACTATGTGGGAGAAAGGTCAGAGGTCAGACTATGGGGGTCAGGGGTCAGACTATGGGGTCAGACTATGGGGGAGAAAGGTCAGAGGTCAGACTATGGGGTCAGGGGTCAGACTATGTGGGAGAAAGGTCAGAGGTCAGACTATGGGGGTCAGGGGTCAGACTATGGGGTCAGACTATGGGGGAGAAAGGTCAGAGGTCAGACTATGGGGGTCAGGGGTCAGACTATGGGGTCAGACTATGTGGGAGAAAGGTCAGAGGTCAGACTATGGGGGTCAGGGGTCAGACTATGGGGTCAGACTATGGGGGAGAAAGGTCAGAGGTCAGACTATGGGGTCAGGGGTCAGACTATGGGGTCAGACTATGGGGGAGAAAGGTCAGAGGTCAGACTATGGGGGTCAGGGGTCAGACTATGGGGTCAGACTATGGGGGTCAGGGGTCAGACTATGGGGGTCAGACTATGGGGGAGAAAGGTCAGAGGTCAGACTATGGGGGTCAGGGGTCAGACTATGGGGTCAGACTATGGGGGAGAAAGGTCAGAGGTCAGACTATGGGGGTCAGGGGTCAGACTATGGGGTCAGACTATGGGGGAGAAAGGTCAGAGGTCAGACTATGGGGGTCAGGGGTCAGACTATGGGGTCAGACTATGGGGGAGAAAGGTCAGAGGTCAGACTATGGGGGTCAGGGGTCAGACTATGGGGTCAGACTATGGGGGAGAAAGGTCAGAGGTCAGACTATGGGGGTCAGGGGTCAGACTATGGGGTCAGACTATGGGGGAGAAAGGTCAGAGGTCAGACTATGGGGTCAGACTATGGGGGAGAAAGCTCAGAGGTGAGACTATGGGGGTCAGGGGTCAGACTATGGGGGTCAGGGGTCAGACTATGGGGTCAGACTATGGGGGTCAGGGGTCAGACTATGGGGTCAGACTATGGGGGAGAAAGGTCAGAGGTCAGACTATGGGGTCAGGGGTCAGACTATGGGGGTCAGACTATGGGGGAGAAAGGTCAGAGGTCAGACTATGGGGTCAGAGGTCAGACTATGGGGGAGAAAGGTCAGAGGTCAGACTATGGGGTCAGGGGTCAGACTATGGGGTCAGACTATGGGGGAGAAAGGTCAGACTATGAGGTCAGAGGTCAGACTATGGGGGAGAAAGGTCAGAGGTCAGACTATGAGGTCAGAGGTCAGACTATGGGGTCAGACTATGGGGAGAAAGGTCAGAGGTCAGACTATGGGGTCAGACTATGGGGAGAAAGGTCAGAGGTCAGACTATGGGGGTCAGAGGTCAGACTATTGGGGTCAGGGGTCAGACTATGGGGTCAGACTATGGGGGTCAGGGGTCAGATTATGGGGGTGAGAGGTCAGACTATGGGGGTCAGGGGTCAGACATGGGGATCAGACTATGGGGTCAGGGATCAGACTATGGGGGTGAGAGGTCAGACTATGGGGGTCAGACTATGGGGGTCAGACTATGGGGCCAGGGGTCAGACTATGGGGGTGAAAGGTCAGAGGTCAGACTATGGGGGTCAGGGGTCAGACTATGGGGTCAGACTATGGGGGAGAAAGGTCAGAGGTCAGACTATGGGGGTCAGGGGTCAGACTATGGGGTCAGACTATGGGGGAGAAAGGTCAGAGGTCAGACTATGGGGGTCAGGGGTCAGACTATGGGGTCAGACTATGGGGGAGAAAGGTCAGAGGTCAGACTATGGGGTCAGACTATGGGGGAGAAAGCTCAGAGGTGAGACTATGGGGGTCAGGGGTCAGACTATGGGGGTCAGGGGTCAGACTATGGGGTCAGACTATGGGGGTCAGGGGTCAGACTATGGGGTCAGACTATGGGGGAGAAAGGTCAGAGGTCAGACTATGGGGTCAGGGGTCAGACTATGGGGGTCAGACTATGGGGGAGAAAGGTCAGAGGTCAGACTATGGGGTCAGAGGTCAGACTATGGGGGAGAAAGGTCAGAGGTCAGACTATGGGGTCAGGGGTCAGACTATGGGGTCAGACTATGGGGGAGAAAGGTCAGACTATGAGGTCAGAGGTCAGACTATGGGGGAGAAAGGTCAGAGGTCAGACTATGAGGTCAGAGGTCAGACTATGGGGTCAGACTATGGGGAGAAAGGTCAGAGGTCAGACTATGGGGGTCAGAGGTCAGACTATTGGGGTCAGGGGTCAGACTATGGGGTCAGACTATGGGGGTCAGGGGTCAGATTATGGGGGTGAGAGGTCAGACTATGGGGGTCAGGGGTCAGACATGGGGATCAGACTATGGGGTCAGGGATCAGACTATGGGGGTGAGAGGTCAGACTATGGGGTCAGACTATGGGGGTGAGAGGTCAGACTATGGGGGTCAGACTATGGGGGTCAGACTATGGGGCCAGGGGTCAGACTATGGGGTCAGACTATGGGGGTGAAAGGTCAGACTATGGGGACCAGAGATCAGACTATGGGGGGGTCAGGGGTCATCTGTCTGTGGCAGAACTTTGAGTGTGTGTGTGTGTGTGTGTGTGTGTGTAGTTGTATTACTCTCAGAACTACCATCAGAGGATCCGTCAGGACTGCGCCGACTTCATGAGAGCCAACAGATGCAACTTTGAACCGGTTAGTTAACGGGGTGTTTGTTAAGGACACTAGCGGGGAGGGGGGGTTGGTTGAGGACGCTAACGGGGGGGGGTTGGTTGAGGACACTAGCGGAGGGGGGGTGGTTAAGGACACTAATGCCGTGTTCACACCAAAACAGTTGCGAATATTCGCAACGCCACTTCGCCTATATCGCGCCGCCCGGCAAAAAACTCGCTCTAGTGGTTAATTCGTTTTTCGCAACCATTGCTGGGGAAAGGGGGCGGGGCTTATCTCCATGTCAGTGAAAACATTTACTATTTCCGCCATTGACCATTGAAATAACCACTAGTTCTGCGTTATACTTGTTGAGAAAGTCCCACAAACGTCGGAACATCAAACGCCCCCGTGTCTGGGTTCATAATATTATCCGTAGTCGTGTCTGGGTTCATAATATTATCCGTAGTCGCACACAGCTCCGACTCCTCCGGGACGAGTGTCTGAATGAAGCCGCTTCCAGCGCTCCTTCAGCGGACCAGCAGTTTGATTCAGTGACGGCAGAACGGCGGTGATGCCGGGCGGAGCTTCTCAACGCTGATTGGCTTTCGCAACTCCGCGTCGGGCGAAAAAGCGGAGTTGCGAATATTTGCAACGCCATTTCGCCAGTATCGTGCCGCCCGGCGAAAAATCCGCTTTTTCGCAACCTAACGCGGCTGTGCATTGACTTAACATGTAATCTGGACGCGCGAATATTTCGCAACTCTTTTGGTGTGAACACGGCATAAAGGTGGTTTTAATGGACACTAGCGGGGGGGGTGGTTGAGGACGCTAAAGGGGGGTTGGTTAAGGACGCTAATGGGGGGGGGAGAGAGGGGTTGGTTAAGAACGCTAATGGGAGGGTTGGTTGAGGACACTAATGGGGGGGGGGGGAGAGGGGGGTTGGTTAAGAACGCCAACGGGGGGGTTGGTTGAGGACACTAGCGGAGGGGGGGTTGTTAAGGACACTAAAGGTGGTTTTAATGGACACTAGCGGGGGAGGCGTTGGTTAAGGACACTAGCGGGGGGGTTGGTTGAGGACGCTAAATGGGGGGTTGGTTAAGGACGCAAACGGGGGTGGGGGGGAGAGGGGGGTTGGTTAAGGACACTAGCGGGGGGGTTGGTTAAGGACGCAAACGGGGTGGGGGGTTGGTTAAGAACGCTAATGGCGGGGGAGAGGGCGGTTGGTTAAGGACACTAGCGGGGGGAGAGAGGGGGGTTGGTTAAGAACGCTAATGGGGGGAGAGAGGGGGGTTGGTTAAGGACACTAGCGGGGGGAGAGAGGGGGGTTGGTTAAGAACGCTAATGGGGGGGAGAGAGGGGGGTTGGTTAAGGACACTAGCGGGGGGAGAGAGGGGGGGTTGGTTAAGAACGCTAATGGAGAGGGGGGTTGGTTAAGGACACTAGCGGGGGGGAGAGGGGGGTTGGTTAAGAACGCTAATGGAGAGGGGGGTTGGTTAAGGACACTAGCGGGGGGGAGAGGGGGGTTGGTTAAGAACGCTAATGGGGGGGAGAGGGGGGGTTGGTTAAGGACACTAGCGGGGGGGAGAGGGGGGTTGGTTAAGAACGCTAATGGGGGGGAGAGGGGGGGTTGGTTAAGGACACTAGCGGGGGGGAGAGAGGGGGGTTGGTTAAGGACGCTAATGGGGGGAGAGGGGGGTTGGTTAAGGACGCTAATGGGGGGAGAGGGGGGTTGGTTAAGGATGCTAATGGGGGGTGTTGGTTAAGAACACTAGCGGGGGAGGGGTGGTAGCAGGCTAGTTCACCAGGTTGATTTCAGTTGGTCTCTTTTGTCTTTCAGTTTGTTGAAGGTTCATTTGAGAAATATCTGGAGCGCCTGGAGGACCCCAAGGTGAGTTGCTGTGACCTTTGACCCTTCAGTCTGCAATGTGTAGCATTGTGTGACAGCGAGTGTGTGTTTTCAGGAGACTGTGGGTCAGGTGGAGATCAAGGCTCTGTCTCAGCTCTACAGGTGAGAATCACTCGGGTACACCTGATTTAATTTACTGCATACATGCGTGTGTTTTATGGTGTACACTAGTACATGCGTGTGTTTTATGGTGTACACTAGTACATGCGTGTGTTTTATGGTGTACACTAGTACATGTGTGTGTTTTATGGGTGCAGGCATTGCTTCCTGATCTACCGTTACCCGGGGAAACCTGCGACGGTGATATCAGAGGACGACTTTGTCGACAAGGTGAAGAAGTTGTTGTTGTTTTGGCAAAATGGAACAAAAGTAATACGTCAGTATTTTCCACAAAGTGGGCCAAATGTTGAGTTGTAAGAGGTTTTAAAGCGATACGTGTGGACTGCTCTAATGAATGAGTTCAGTCATGCTGCTGACTCGTCTTGTCTCTTTGTTGCCTAGGTGACGCTGTGTTGCTCCATCAACGGTCACTATGACATTGTTTACCCGAGGACGTACCCCGTGTCTGCTGCGCTCTGTCAGTGTGAGTACTGTGTGTGTGTGTGTGAATAATTTGTGTATAGTGTGTGTGAATAATTTGTGTGTAAATAGTGTGTGTGTGTTTAGCTCTTTTCTATGAGCTGCTCTACACTCAGGTGTTTGGGTTTGAGGAGGCGGAGCTCTGTCAAGCCATGGAGGCCTTCAGGGTTGGAGGTCGTCGCTATAGAAACAGCCCATCAATGTGTAGTGATGTTGACTTTGGCTACGACACACCTGAGGACCGATGTCACAGGTACTCACAGTCTCATCACTTCCTGTTTGCTCACCTGTCCAGTGACATCATGTTGTACTCGGGTGTGTTTGTTTTGTTCCACAGGGAGGAGGCGGAGGCGGGTGGAGCTGCTGACGATAAACAGCGCGCTGTGACAGCCGAGACGAAGGTGAGGGGAGACTGGCGGTGATGTCATGTGACCGTAATGGAGGTTATTGTTTTTAATGTCCTCTTCTCCTCCTGCAGTTTTACTGTCACTGAGCAGCTGTTTGTGTATTTCATGCTTACATACGACTCCCACCGGCCGTACGGTTACAGGGGGTGTCGATGTAAAGGTACTTATCAAGGTTTTAGTGAAACGTTATAACCGCTAAGGCAAGTTATGGAGATATTTAAACTTAACGTTTTTTTCTTTTAAACATGCAGCCCTCATCTCACTGGTGTTACTGTATTTTAGCAATTGAAATGATTTAAATCTACTTTGTGGTTCAGGAGATAAGCAAGGTTTAGCTTTAAAACACATTCTTTTTCGGGGGGAAAAAGATGAAACTGGGCGAGGTTTTCAAAAGGACTGAACTTGATAAGAACTCTGACCTGAGACGCGGTACACAATAACAAAATACATGTTTTATTGTCCAATCCTGAAAGCTGCATTGATCCCCGTTGTTCTTATTGGTCAGCCTCCTGCAGAAGCCCCACCCCCTGCCAGACTGTCTCTTCCTTATAAGGTCATGAAGTCTCTGGATGGAGAAGCGTACCGAAACCTGGAGTTTGATGTGTGGCAGGACACCTGTAAAGGTACGAGTCCTGGAGAGGAACTCGCACGTTCATGTTTTATATTTACTCGCCATGATTAACTCTTAACGCGATATTATAATTATTAATAATAATAACCAATGTTTATCTGACAGAGATGCAGAAGACAGACTACATGGTGTTTGCTGGGAGGCAGTACTTCCTGGGAGACAAGTGTCAGGTAAAAGTAATACTGCAACTCCATCCATCCATTATCAGCCGCTTATCCGGGGTCGGGTGGCAGCAGGTCCAGCAGGCCGACCCAGGCTTCCTCTCACAGCAACACTTTCCAGCTCATTCTGGGGGATCCCGAGGCGTTCCAAGGCCAGCCGGGAGATATAATCCCTCCAGCGTGTCCTCGGTCTTCCCCGGGGTCTCCTACCAGTTGAATACTGCAACTACTAGTTCAAATACTGCTTCATGATCAGTAGTACCGGTAGCGCTGCAGCCTTTTATACTTGTAGTACTCCTCGGGACCTGAGTATCTCAGGCTCTGCTCTCCCTCTTCTCATCCTACCTCAACGACCACCTACCGGGTAACTTGGAGAGGCTCTGTGTCTGAGCCTTGTCCTCTCACTACTGGGGTCCTTCAAGGCTCCGTCCTGGGTCCTCTCCTTTCTCTCTGTACACCAACTCTCTCAGCTCTGTCATTCGCTCGCATGGCTTTTCCTACTGGAGGAGAGCGTTTACCCCGGCGGAAGTCCACCACCAGCTCCTTGGTCTTGCTAGAGTTTATCTGAAGGCGGTTCTGCTGGCACCATCCTAAAAAGTCCTGGTTCAGTTCTCTGTACTCCCTGTCATCATCGGTGAAGATGAGGCCGACGATTGCAGAGTCGTCAGAGAACTTTTGTAGGTGGCAGTTAGCAGAGTTGTGTTTGAAGTCTGAGGTGTAAATGGAGAAGAGGAATGGAGCCAGAACGGTTCCTTGTGGGGCCCCCGTGCTGCAGGACACCCGGTCTGACTCACACTCCCGTACCCGCACATACTGTGGACGGTTGGTGAGGTAGTCCAGGATCCATGCAGTGAGGTGGTGGTCCACCCCGGTCTGCTCCAGCTTGTCCCTCAGAAGCAAGTGTGTTATGTTCTTTGAAGGATTTGATGTACCTGGTATCTTTTATACTTGTAGTACTCTGAAGGATTCAATGTACCTGGTATCTTTTATACTTGTAGTATGTATACTTTAGTTTCACCTGGTGTTGAAGCCTCCCTCAAGGAGTTTAGTTAACCAATCAGCTTGCTGGATGTCCACATCCATCGGTCTGTCTCGCGTGTCTCCATAATTGTAACCCGTCTGTCTCACCTGTCTCCATAATTGTAACCCGTCTGTCTCACCTGTCTCCATAATTGTAACCCGTCTGTCTCACCTGTCTCCATAATTGTAACCCGTCTGTCTCACCTGTCTCCATAATTGTAACCCGTCTGTCTCACCTGTCTCCATAATTGTAACCCGTCTGTCTCACCTGTCTCCATAATTGTAACCCGTCTGTCTCACCTGTCTCCATAATTGTAACCCGTCTGTCTCAGGTGCGTCTGGAGCCGAAGGGGAAGTACTACAACGCCTTCATCCAGGAAGTAGGAACCCACCCGTCTGCTGTCACCGTCTTCATCGAGGAGCTAGGAGAGAAGTAACACTCATTCATGGCCTCATGTCCTCATTCATGTCCTCATTCATGTCCTCATTCATGTCCTTCTGTCTCAGACACCTGGTTCCTCTGACGGATCTGAAACCTGTCAATCCAGTTCCAGCCTGGAACGTTACTGCTCCCACCAGGAAGGGAGACCTGGGTTTGTTCACTTTGAGGTCCACTTTGTGTCCCCTCTCCAGATGTTTGGTCTAATACCTTCATGTCTCTACTGTCTTTATGTCTCTACTGTCTTCATGTCTCTACTGTCTTCATGTCTCAATGTCTTCATGTCTCAATGTCTTCATGTCTCAATGTCTTCATGTCTCTACTGTCCATGTCTTCATGTCTCTACTGTCTTCATGTCTCAATGTCTTTATGTCTCTACTGTCCATGTCTTCATGTCTCTACTGTCTTCATGTCTCAATGTCTTCATGTCTCTACTGTCCATGTCTTCATGTCTCTACTGTCCACGTCTTCATGTCTTCATGTCTCAATGTCTTTATGTCTCTACTGTCCATGTCTTCACGTCTCTACTGTCTTCATGTCTCAATGTCTTTATGTCTCTACTGTCCATGTCTTCATGTCTCTACTGTCTTCATGTCTCAATGTCTTTATGTCTCTACTGTCCATGTCTTCATGTCTCTACTGTCTTGTCTCTTCTACTGTCTTCATGTCTCTACTGTCTTTATGTCTCTACTGTCCATGTCTCAATGTCTTTATGTCTCTTCTACTGTCTTCATGTCTCAATGTCTTCATGTCTCAATGTCTTCATGTCTCTACTGTCTTTATGTCTCTACTGTCCATGTCTTCATGTCTCTTCTACTGTTTTCA
Source organism: Myoxocephalus aenaeus (assembly GCA_038501785.1). Lineage (NCBI taxonomy): Eukaryota > Metazoa > Chordata > Actinopteri > Perciformes > Cottidae > Myoxocephalus > Myoxocephalus aenaeus. The sequence goes on along the minus strand of JBAMJR010000245.1, from coordinate 279,480 downwards.
TGTCTCTTCTACTGTCTTCATGTCTCTACTGTCCATGTCTCAATGTCTTTATGTCTCTACTGTCCATGTCTTCATGTCTCTTCTACTGTCTTCATGTCTCTACTGTCTTCATGTCTCTACTGTCCATGTCTTCATGTCTCCATGTCTCTACGTCTCCATGTCTTCATGTCTCTACGTCTCCATGTCTTCATGTCTCTACTGTCCATGTCTTCATGTCTCTACTGTCCATGTCTCTACTGTCCATGTCTTCATGTCTCCATGTCTCTACTGTCCATGTCTTCATGTCTCCATGTCTTGTCTCCATATCTCCATGCCTTCATGTCTCTACTGTCCATGTCTTCATATATGCATATCTCTACTGTCCATGTCTTCATGTCTCTACTGTCCATGTCTTCATATCTCCATGTCTCCATGTCTTCATATCTTCATGTCTTCATGTCTCTACGTCTCCATGTCTTCATGTCTCTACGTCTCTACTGTCCATGTCTTCATATCTTCATGTCTCAATGTCTTCATGTCTTCATGTCTCAATGTCTTCATGTCTCAATGTCTTCATGTCTCTACTGTCCATGTCTTCATGTCTCTACTGTCTTCATGTCTCAATGTCTTTATGTCTTTATGTCTCTACTGTCCATGTCTTCATGTCTCAATGTCTTCATGTCTCTACTGTCCATGTCTTCATGTCTCTACTGTCTTCATGTCTCAATGTCTTTATGTCTCTACTGTCCATGTCTTCATGTCTCTACTGTCTTCATGTCTCAATGTCTTCATGTCTCTACTGTCTTCATGTCTTCATGTCTCTACTGTCCACGTCTTCATGTCTCTACTGTCCACGTCTTCATGTCTTCATGTCTTCATGTCTCAATGTCTTTATGTCTCTACTGTCCATGTCTTCATGTCTCTACTGTCTTCATGTCTCAATGTCTTTATGTCTCTACTGTCCATGTCTTCATGTCTCTACTGTCTTCATGTCTCAATGTCTTTATGTCTCTACTGTCCATGTCTTCATGTCTCTACTGTCTTGTCTCTTCTACTGTCTTCATGTCTCTACTGTCTTTATGTCTCTACTGTCCATGTCTCAATGTCTTTATGTCTCTTCTACTGTCTTCATGTCTCAATGTCTTCATGTCTCAATGTCTTCATGTCTCAATGTCTTCATGTCTCTACTGTCTTTATGTCTCTACTGTCCATGTCTTCATGTCTCTTCTACTGTCTTCATGTCTCAATGTCTTTATGTCTCTACTGTCCATGTCTTCATGTCTCTTCTACTGTCTTCATGTCTCTACTGTCTTCATGTCTCTACTGTCCATGTCTTCATGTCTCCATGTCTCTACGTCTCCATGTCTTCATGTCTCTACGTCTCCATGTCTTCATGTCTCTACTGTCCATGTCTTCATGTCTCTACTGTCCATGTCTTCATGTCTCTACTGTCCATGTCTCTACTGTCCATGTCTTCATGTCTCCATGTCTCTACTGTCCATGTCTTCATGTCTCCATGTCTTGTCTCCATATCTCCATGCCTTCATGTCTCTACTGTCCATGTCTTCATATATGCATATCTCTACTGTCCATGTCTTCATGTCTCTACTGTCCATGTCTTCATATCTCCATGTCTCCATGTCTTCATATCTTCATGTCTTCATGTCTCTACGTCTCCATGTCTTCATGTCTCTACGTCTCCATGTCTTCATGTCTCTACGTCTCTACTGTCCATGTCTTCATATCTTCATGTCTCTACGTCTCCATGTCTTCATGTCTCTACGTCTTCATGTTTCTACGTCTCCATGTCTTCATGTCTCTACGTCTCCATGTCTTCATGTCTCTACGTCTCCATGTCTTCATGTCTCTACGTCTCTACGTCTCCATGTCTTCATGTCTCCATGTCTCCATGTCTCTACTGTCCATGTCTTCATGTCTCTACTGTCCATGTCTTCATATATTCATGTCTCTACTGTCCATGTCTTCATGTCTCTACGTCTCCATGTCTTCATGTCTCTACGTCTCCATGTCTTCATGTCTCTACGTCTCCATGTCTTCATGTCTCTACGTCTCCATATCTTCATGTCTCTACTGTCCATGTCTCTACTGTTAATGTCTCTGTTCATGTCTTCATGTCTCCATGTCTTGTCTCCATATCTCCATGCCTTCATGTCTCTACTGTCCATGTCTTCATATATTCATGTCTCTACTGTCCATGTCTTCATGTCTCTACTGTCCATGTCTTCATGTCTCTACTGTCCATGTCTCCATATCTCTGTCTCCATGTCTTCATGTCTCTACGTCTCCATGTCTTCATGTCTCTACGTCTCCATGTCTCTACTGTCCATGTCTTCATGTCTCTACGTCTCCATGTCTTCATGTCTCTACGTCTCCATGTCTTCATATCTTCATGTCTCTACTGTCCATGTCTTCATATCTTCATGTCTCTACTGTCCATTTCTTCATGTCTCTACTGTCCATGTCTTCATATCTCCATGTCTCCATGTCTCCATGTCTCTACTGGCCATGTCTCCATGTCTCTACTGGCCATGTCTTCATGTCTCCATGTCTTCATGTCTCTACTGTCCATGTCTTCATGTCTTCATGTCTCTACTGTCTCCATGTCTTCATGTCTCTACTGTCCATGTCTTCATGTCTCTATTGTCCATGTCTTCATGTCTTCATATCTTCATGTCTCTACTGTCCATGTCTTCATGTCTCTACTGTCCATGCCTTCATGTCTCCATGTCTCTACTGTCCATGTCTCCATGTCTCTACTGTCCATGTCTCCATGTCTCTACTGTCCATGTCTCCATGTCTCTACTGGCCATGTCTCCATGTCTCTACTGGCCATGTCTCCATGTCTCTACTGGCCATGTCTCCATGTCTCTACGTCTCCATGTCTTCATGTCTCTACGTCTCCATGTCTTCATGTCTCTACGTCTCCATGTCTTCATGTCTCTACTGTCCATGTCTTCATGTCTCTACTGTCCATGTCTTCATGTCTCTATTGTCCATGTCTTCATGTCTTCATGTCTTCATGTCTCTACTGTCCATGTCTTCATGTCTCTACTGTCCATGTCTTCATATCTCCATGTCTTCATATCTCCATGTCTCTACTGTCCATGTCTTCATGTCTCTACTGTCCATGTCTTCATATCTCCATGTCTTCATATCTCCATGTCTCTACGTCTTCATGTCTCTACGTCTCCATGTCTTCATATCTTCATGTCTCTACTGTCCATGCCTTCATGTCTCTACTGTCCATGCCTTCATGTCTCTACGTCTCCATGTCTTCATATCTTCATGTCTCTACTGTCCATGCCTTCATGTCTCTACTGTCCATGCCTTCATGTTTCTACTGTCCATGCCTTCATGTCTCTACTGTCCATGTCTTCATGTTTCTACTGTCCATGTCTTCATGTCTCTACTGTCCATGTCTTCATATCTTCATGTGTCTCTGTTCATGTCTCCATGTCTCCATGTCTCTACTCTCCATGTCTCCATGTCTCTACTCTTCATGTCTTCATGTCTCCATGTCTTCATGTCTCCATGTCTTCATGTCTCCATGTCTTCATGTCTTCATGTCTCCATGTCTTCATGTCTTCATGTCTCTACTGTCCATGTCTTCATGTCTCTACTGTCCATGTCTTCATGTCTCTACGTCTCCATGTCTTCATGTCTCTACTGTACATGTCTTCATGTCTTTACTGTACATGTCTCCATGTCTCTTCTGCCAGACACGGACTCTCGTGGTCAGCGACATCATCACCGTAATCGGTACTTCAGGAAGTCTCGTGGCAGCAGCGGGTTGAAGGGGGCGGAGCTTCTGATGCCACCGTCCTACGGCCCGCCCCCTTCCGTCCTGCCCCCTCGCTTCCAGCCGGCCGGCCGGCCGCCCCCCTCCCTGTCCCCAGGGGCCATGACCTACGACCCCTACGCCCCTCCACACCACCACCACCACCCAGCCAGACCGCCCCGCTACGGGGCCTCCAGGTGGGACTGGAGCAGACGACACCTGTAGGTCACCTGAAGGTCAGGAACATGTCTGACCAACTCCTGTGTGTGTGTGTGTTTCTTTTTCTCATGGATTCTGGTCAGAAGCTCCACCCGTTTCCTGAACCGTCACCTGATTGGTCCTCAGTTGACCTATTACCACCCTGGAAGGAGATATTACCACGACTACGAGAGCTATGCCTTCAGGTCACGGTAAACGACACACACACACACACACACACACACACACACAGGTGACGACAGGTCAGGTGACCACAGGACTACTTGTTGTTAACGGTGTGTTTGTCCAGTCGCAGTCGCCGGCAGCTGGCGGCGGCTCTGAATAAAGACGGTCAGTACGGTTTCCCCGCGGAGGCCGAGGAGGAGCCGTCTGACCTGGACGCCACCATCACCTTCTACCAGCTGGACGACGGAGACGCCGTGTTCCCTCCGATGCCGGTGAGACCCTCCATGCGGAGTCTGATCCACCAGGAGCACCACAGTAATGTACCTGGGACTGATGTGTGTCATGTGGCTCCTCCCTCAGGGCCCGGCTGTGGCCCCGCCTCCCTCCCTGGGAGCCCCGCCCCCTCCGCCTGGCTCCTCCTACAGGGTTCAGAGAGGCTCCGGACCCCCCGCACCTCCACCTGGGATCACCCCTGTGTGTTCATCAGAGGAGGACCAGGAGGACGCCAGCACCGTGGAGGACCAAGGTAAAACCACTTTTCATCTCTGATGCTCGACTGAAGCCTTTTATTGTGAAAGACTCAGCAGGAAGTCATATTGATGTGCTTCCTGTGTGTTTGTCAGCCGAGTACACGGAGGACTACATCTACATCTCTCAGGGTGAGTACCTGGATCTGAAGGGCTTCACTCGGGGACGACAGGAAGTGATGCCGTCTTAATGTGACCCGTTTCAGATCAGAACTACCAGACCTCAGGTGTTTACGCTGATGCTGAGCCCGCCACCTGCCAGGTAACACACCTGACATCACCTGACCTGACCTCACACCTGATCGGAGCAGAGCGGAGTGTCGTCAGCATACAAACGAACATCCAGTCAGAGGCTCTCGGCTGACTGGATGTTATGATGTATATGAAAGGAAATGACACGCCGATGTGAAAGGTCACATGATCAGTGATGTCACATGATCAGTGATGTCACATGATCAGTGATGTCACATGATCATGAAGTTCAGAGACAAAATAATGTTTCTCTTATTTTGAAAGGACGACCATGAAAGAGGAGCTGCTGACTCTCCACCGAGACAAGAGATGAACTACAGCTACACACAGCAGGTACACACACTATTTACACACAGCAGGTACACACACTATTTACACACAGCAGGTACACACACTACACCGCGTTCCACATTATTATGCAAATTACACTTTGCTCAGATTTTCCTAAATAGTAATGCAGTCAGTCAGTATCATTTTCAAGTCATCAACTGTTAGAGTATAAGTCAAATTCTATTGAACAAACCTCCTAATGATAACAGTATTTTTTTCAAAAATAAAAAACTCAAAATGCAATGTTCCAAATTATTATGCAGAATTTCAGAATTTCAGAGTTTCAAGATATTTTAAAGGTTGTAAAGAACAGAAAATTGTCATTTGTTGAATTTGCAGCATTAGGAGGTCATATTTACTGAAATCAAGAAAAGTTTGAATCAAAAACATCTTAACAGGTCAAGTTACATGTTAACATAGGACCCCTTCTTTGATATCAACTTCACAATTCTTGCATCCATTGAACTTGTGAGTTCTTTGATAGTTTCTGCTTTAATGTCTTTGCAGGATGCCATAATAGCCTCCCAGAGCACCTGCTTGGATGTGAACTGCCTTCCACCCACATAGATCTTTTGCTTGATGATGCTCCAAAGGTTCTCAATAGGGTTAAGGTCAGGGGAAGATGGGGGCCACACCATGAGTTTCTCTCCTTTTATGCCCATAGCAGCCAATGCCCCAGAGGTATTCTTTGCAGCATGACATGGTGCATTGTCATGCATGAATATGATTTTGCTACGGAAGGCACGGTTCTTCTTTTTGTACCACAGAAGAAAGTGGTCAGTCAGAAACTCTACATACTTTGCCGAGGTCATTTTCACACCGTCGGGGACCCTGAAGGGGCCTACCAGCTCTCTCCCCATGATTCCGGCCCAAAACATGACTCCGCCACCTCCTTGTTGACGTCTCAGCCTTGTTGGGACATGGCGGCCATTCACCAACCATCCACTACTCCATCCATCAGGACCATGAAGGGTTGCACGGCACTCATCCGTAAACAAAACAGTTTGAAAGTTAGTCTTCATGTAGTCCTGAGCCCACTGCAACCTTTTTTGCTTGTGAGCTTGGTTTAGGGGTGGCCGAATAACAGGTTTAAGGACACTTGCAAACCTCTTGAGCGTCCTACATCTTGAAGTTGGCGAGACTCCAGAGGCACCAGCGGCTTCAAACACCTGTTTGCTGCTATTCAATGGCATTTTAGTGGCTGCTCTCTTAACCCTACGCATTTGTTTGGCAGAAATCTTCCTTATTTTGCCTTTGTCTGAACGAACCCGCTTGTGCTGTGAATCGGTGACAAATTTCTTCACCGTCCGATGATCACGCGCAATTCTTTTGGAAATATCCAATGTTGTGATACCTTGACCAAGGTATTGCACTATTTGCCGCTTTTCAGCAGCAGAGAGATCCTTTTTCTTCCCCATTTTGCCTGAAACATGTAGCTTGCTTAATAATGTGGAACATCCTTCTTAAGTAGTTTTCCTTTGATTGGGCTCACCTGGCAAACTAATTATTATTATTACTATTTGGATGATTTCAATCATCCAAATAGCCCTGAGACACAATACCATCCATGAGTTTCATTGAAAAACCAAAAAATGAATGTTTATGACCCTTAAATACAATTTGCCTAATAATGTGGAACGCGGTGTATTTACACACAGCAGGTACACACACTGTACACACTATTTACACACAGCAGGTACACACACTGTACACACTATTCACACCAAGAAGAGATGGTATAAATGCAGCTTCCGATAACGAGGCGACATTGAGAGCTTTGAAGCCTTGACTCTTTGAAGCTTGAAGCTTTGACCAATCCTGATTGGTTCTGTGTGTTTCAGGTGGTGAAGCCTTTAGTCATCTGCTCTTCACCCTCCTCTTCCTCCTCCTCACCCTCTTCTCCATCACGTGTCCCTGCAACTGCACACCTGCCGGCAGCCACGCAGACACGCTCAGGTACACACACACACACTCTCACACACACACACACACTCACTCTCACACACACACACTCACTCTCTCACACACACACACACACTCACTCTCACACACACACACTCACTCTCTCACACACACACACACACACACACACACACACACACAACGCGCTCAGGTACACACACACACACACACACACACACACACACACACAACGCGCTCAGGTACACACACACACACACACACACACAAAACGCGCTCAGGTACACACACACACACACACACACAAAACGCGCTCAGGTACACACACACACACACACACACACACACACACACAACGCGCTCAGGTACACACACACACACACACACAAAACGCGCTCAGGTACACACACACACACACACACACACAACGCGCTCAGGTACACACACACACACACAACGCGCTCGGGTACACACACAATGTGCAATATAACAAATGATATTGTTCTGTCCTTAGTTGCTATGGCGATTACAGCCGCTTCCCCCTGGTTGGTCAATGAGTTGGGCGAGCCGCTCTGCACCATGGTGGCTCCGCCCCCTTACTCCTACGATCCCAACGGCAGTGACCTACCCCGAGGTCAGAGGTCAACACGCAACACAGCATGTCACTTCCTGCTGCAGCGTCTCGTTAAACTGTGTGTGTGTGTGTGTGTGTGTGTGTGTGTTTATAGACTACAGAGTCCTCCAGTATTACTTCAACTTAGGAGTCCAGGTAAGAGAAGAGCTAACATTACTATTACTGCTGATTAATGACTACCATTACTGCTGATTAATAACTACCATTACTGCTGATTAATAACTACCATTACTGCTGATTAATGACTACCATTACTGCTGATTAATGACTACCATTACTGCTGATTAATAACTACCATTACTGCTGATTAATAACTACCATTACTGCTGATTAATAACTACCATTACTGCTGATTAATAACTACCATTACTGCTGATTAATAACTACCATTACTGCTGATTAATAACTACCATTACTGCTGATTAATAACTACCATTACTGCTGATTAATAACTACCATTACTGCTGATTAATAACTACCATTACTGCTGATTAATGACTACCATTACTGCTGATTAATAACTACCATTACTGCTGATTAATAACTACCATTACTGCTGATTAATAACTACCATTACTGCTGATTAATAACTACCATTACTGCTGATTAATGACTACCATTACTGCTGATTAATAACTACCATTACTGCTGATTAATGACTACCATTACTGCTGATTAATAACTACCATTACTGCTGATTAATAACTACCATTACTGCTGATTAATGACTACCATTACTGCTGATTAATGACTACTATTACTGCTGATTAATGACTACCATTACTGCTGATTAATAACTACCATTACTGCTGATTAATGACTACCATTACTGCTGATTAATGACTACCATTACTGCTGATTAATAACTACCATTACTGCTGATTAATAACTACCATTACTGCTGATTAATAACTACCATTACTGCTGATTAATGACTACCATTACTGCTGATTAATAACTACCATTACTGCTGATTAATAACTACCATTACTGCTGATTAATGACTACCATTACTGCTGATTAATGACTACTATTACTGCTGATTAATGACTACCATTACTGCTGATTAATAACTACCATTACTGCTGATTAATGACTACCATTACTGCTGATTAATAACTACCATTACTGCTGATTAATGACTACCATTACTGCTGATTAATAACTACCATTACTGCTGATTAATAACTACCATTACTGCTGATTAATGACTACCATTACTGCTGATTAATAACTACCATTACTGCTGATTAATGACTACCATTACTGCTGATTAATGACTACCATTACTGCTGATTAATAACTACCATTACTGCTGATTAATGACTACCATTACTGCTGATTAATAACTACCATTACTGCTGATTAATGACTACCATTACTGCTGATTAATGACTACCATTACTGCTGATTAATAACTACCATTACTGCTGATTAATGACTACCATTACTGCTGATTAATAACTACCATTACTGCTGATTAATAACTACCATTACTGCTGATTAATAACTACCATTACTGCTGATTAATAACTACCATTACTGCTGATTAATAACTACCATTACTGCTGATTAATGACTACCATTACTGCTGATTAATGACTACCATTACTGCTGATTAATGACTACCATTACTGCTGATTAATAACTACCATTACTGCTGATTAATAACTACCATTACTGCTGATTAATAACTACCATTACTGCTGATTAATAACTACCATTACTGCTGATTAATAACTACCATTACTGCTGATTAATGACTACCATTACTGCTGATTAATGACTACCATTACTGCTGATTAATGACTACCATTACTGCTGATTAATAACTACCATTACTGCTGATTAATGACTACCATTACTGCTGATTAATAACTACCATTACTGCTGATTAATAACTACCATTACTGCTGATTAATAACTACCATTACTGCTGATTAATAACTACCATTACTGCTGATTAATAACTACCATTACTGCTGATTAATGACTACCATTACTGCTGATTAATGACTACCATTACTGCTGATTAATAACTACCATTACTGCTGATTAATGACTACCATTACTGCTGATTAATAACTACCATTACTGCTGATTAATAACTACCATTACTGCTGATTAATAACTACCATTACTGCTGATTAATGACTACCATTACTGCTGATTAATAACTACCATTACTGCTGATTAATAACTACCATTACTGCTGATTAATGACTACCATTACTGCTGATTAATGACTACCATTACTGCTGATTAATAACTACCATTACTGCTGATTAATGACTACCATTACTGCTGATTAATGACTACCATTACTGCTGATTAATGACTACCATTACTGCTGATTAATGACTACCATTACTGCTGATTAATAACTACCATTACTGCTGATTAATGACTACCATTACTGCTGATTAATGACTACCATTACTGCTGATTAATAACTACCATTACTGCTGATTAATGACTACCATTACTGCTGATTAATGACTACCATTACTGCTGATTAATAACTACCATTACTGCTGATTAATAACTACCATTACTGCTGATTAATGACTACCATTACTGCTGATTAATGACTACCATTACTGCTGATTAATGACTACCATTACTGCTGATTAATGACTACCATTACTGCTGATTAATAACTACCATTACTGCTGATTAATAACTACCATTACTGCTGATTAATAACTACTATTACTGCTGATTAATGACTACCATTACTGCTGATTAATGACTACCATTACTGCTGATTAATAACTACCATTACTGCTGATTAATAACTACCATTACTGCTGATTAATGACTACCATTACTGCTGATTAATGACTACCATTACTGCTGATTAATAACTACCATTACTGCTGATTAATGACTACCATTACTGCTGATTAATAACTACCATTACTGCTGATTAATAACTACCATTACTGCTGATTAATGACTACCATTACTGCTGATTAATAACTACCATTACTGCTGATTAATAACTACCATTACTGCTGATTAATAACTACCATTACTGCTGATTAATGACTACCATTACTGCTGATTAATGACTACCATTACTGCTGATTAATAACTACCATTACTGCTGATTAATGACTACCATTACTGCTGATTAATAACTACCATTACTGCTGATTAATAACTACCATTACTGCTGATTAATGACTACCATTACTGCTGATTAATGACTACCATTACTGCTGATTAATGACTACCATTACTGCTGATTAATGACTACCATTACTGCTGATTAATGACTACCATTACTGCTGATTAATAACTACCATTACTGCTGATTAATAACTACCATTACTGCTGATTAATAACTACCATTACTGCTGATTAATAACTACCATTACTGCTGATTAATAACTACCATTACTGCTGATTAATAACTACCATTACTGCTGATTAATGACTACCATTACTGCTGATTAATGACTACCATTACTGCTGATTAATAACTACCATTACTGCTGATTAATGACTACCATTACTGCTGATTAATGACTACCATTACTGCTGATTAATGACTACCATTACTGCTGATTAATGACTACCATTACTGCTGATTAATGACTACCATTACTGCTGATTAATAACTACCATTACTGCTGATTAATAACTACCATTACTGCTGATTAATGACTACCATTACTGCTGATTAATAACTACCATTACTGCTGATTAATAACTACCATTACTGCTGATTAATGACTACCATTACTGCTGATTAATGACTACCATTACTGCTGATTAATGACTACCATTACTGCTGATTAATGACTACCATTACTGCTGATTAATGACTACCATTACTGCTGATTAATAACTACCATTACTGCTGATTAATGACTACCATTACTGCTGATTAATAACTACCATTACTGCTGATTAATGACTACCATTACTGCTGATTAATAACTACCATTACTGCTGATTAATAACTACCATTACTGCTGATTAATAACTACCATTACTGCTGATTAATGACTACCATTACTGCTGATTAATAACTACCATTACTGCTGATTAATAACTACCATTACTGCTGATTAATGACTACCATTACTGCTGATTAATAACTACCATTACTGCTGATTAATAACTACCATTACTGCTGATTAATAACTACCATTACTGCTGATTAATGACTACCATTACTGCTGATACATGCATTACCCCCACAGTGGTACCATCAGAGCTGTTGGCAGCAGCAGCAGCAGGCGTACCCCGCCACCTCTCCAGAGCCCTCCTACCCCTACCAGCACTACAACCCCTACCTGAACCAGGAGCCGCCCCTTCATGGTAAGCCTACTCTGACTCTGATTGGCTGCTGGGTGAGAGAGCTGGCGGTTCATTGGTGGAGGTGAAAGAAGAATGAAAAAGTATCCTTTATTAACCCCCTTGTCTCTGCATTTAACCCTCCTCAGTATTTAACGTCATGGTTTCTATAGGAGTGTCTTCACCTCCTTTATCCTAACGTCATGGTTTCTATAGGAGGAGTGTCTTCACCTCCTTTATCCTAACGTCATGGTTTCTATAGGAGGAGTGTCTTCACCTCCTTTATCCTAACGTCATGGTTTCTATAGGAGGAGTGTCTTCACCTCCTTTATCCTAACGTCATGGTTTCTATAGGAGGAGTGTCTTCACCTCTTTTATCCTAACGTCATGGTTTCTATAGGAGGAGTGTCTTCACCTCTATCCTAACGTCATGGTTTCTATAGGAGTGTCTTCACCTCCTTTATCCTAACGTCATGGTTTCTATAGGAGGAGTGTCTTCACCTCCTTTATCCTAACGTCATGGTTTCTATAGGAGGAGTGTCTTCACCTCCTTTATCCTAACGTCATGGTTTCTATAGGAGGAGTGTCTTCACCTCTATCCTAACGTCATGGTTTCTATAGGAGTGTCTTCACCTCCTTTATCCTAACGTCATGGTTTCTATAGGAGGAGTGTCTTCACCTCCTTTATCCTAACGTCATGGTTTCTATAGGAGGAGTGTCTTCACCTCCTTTATCCTAACGTCATGGTTTCTATAGGAGGAGTGTCTTCACCTCCTTTATCCTAACGTCATGGTTTCTATAGGAGTGTCTTCACCTCCTTTATCCTAACGTCATGGTTTCTATAGGAGGAGTGTCTTCACCTCCTTTATCCTAACGTCATGGTTTCTATAGGAGTGTCTTCACCTCCTTTATCCTAACGTCATGGTTTCTATAGGAGGAGTGTCTTCACCTCCTTTATCCTAACGTCATGGTTTCTATAGGAGGAGTGTCTTCACCTCCTTTATCCTAACGTCATGGTTTCTATAGGAGGAGTGTCTTCACCTCCTTTATCCTAACGTCATGGTTTCTATAGGAGTGTCTTCACCTCCTTTATCCTAACGTCATGGTTTCTATAGGAGTGTCTTCACCTCCTTTATCCTAACTTCATGGTTTCTATAGGAGGAGTGTCTTCACCTCCTTTATCCTAACTTCATGGTTTCTATAGGAGGAGTGTCTTCACCTCCTTTATCCTAACGTCATGGTTTCTATAGGAGGAGTGTCTTCACCTCCTTTATCCTAACGTCATGGTTTCTATAGGAGGAGTGTCTTCACCTCCTTTATCCTAACGTCATGGTTTCTATAGGAGGAGTGTCTTCACCTCCTTTATCCTAACGTCATGGTTTCTATAGGAGGAGTGTCTTCACCTCCTTTATCCTAACGTCATGGTTTCTATAGGAGGAGTGTCTTCACCTCCTTTATCCTAACGTCATGGTTTCTATAGGAGGAGTGTCTTCACCTCCTTTATCCTAACGTCATGGTTTCTATAGGAGGAGTGTCTTCACCTCCTTTATCCTAACGTCATGGTTTCTATAGGAGGAGTGTCTTCACCTCCTTTATCCTAACTTCATGGTTTCTATAGGAGGAGTGTCTTCACCTCCTTTATCCTAACGTCATGGTTTCTATAGGAGGAGTGTCTTCACCTCCTTTATCCTAACGTCATGGTTTCTATAGGAGGAGTGTCTTCACCTCCTTTATCCTAACGTCATGGTTTCTATAGGAGGAGTGTCTTCACCTCCTTTATCCTAACGTCATGGTTTCTATAGGAGGAGTGTCTTCACCTCCTTTATCCTAACGTCATGGTTTCTATAGGAGGAGTGTCTTCACCTCTATCCTAACGTCATGGTTTCTATAGGAGTGTCTTCACCTCCTTTATCCTAACGTCATGGTTTCTATAGGAGGAGTGTCTTCACCTCCTTTATCCTAACGTCATGGTTTCTATAGGAGGAGTGTCTTCACCTCTATCCTAACGTCATGGTTTCTATAGGAGTGTCTTCACCTCCTTTATCCTAACGTCATGGTTTCTATAGGAGGAGTGTCTTCACCTCCTTTATCCTAACGTCATGGTTTCTATAGGAGGAGTGTCTTCACCTCCTTTATCCTAACGTCATGGTTTCTATAGGAGTGTCTTCACCTCCTTTATCCTAACGTCATGGTTTCTATAGGAGGAGTGTCTTCACCTCCTTTATCCTAACGTCATGGTTTCTATAGGAGTGTCTTCACCTCCTTTATCCTAACGTCATGGTTTCTATAGGAGGAGTGTCTTCACCTCCTTTATCCTAACGTCATGGTTTCTATAGGAGTGTCTTCACCTCCTTTATCCTAACTTCATGGTTTCTATAGGAGGAGTGTCTTCACCTCCTTTATCCTAACGTCATGGTTTCTATAGGAGGAGTGTCTTCACCTCCTTTATCCTAACGTCATGGTTTCTATAGGAGGAGTGTCTTCACCTCCTTTATCCTAACGTCATGGTTTCTATAGGAGGAGTGTCTTCACCTCCTTTATCCTAACGTCATGGTTTCTATAGGAGGAGTGTCTTCACCTCCTTTATCCTAACGTCATGGTTTCTATAGGAGGAGTGTCTTCACCTCCTTTATCCTAACGTCATGGTTTCTATAGGAGGAGTGTCTTCACCTCCTTTATCCTAACGTCATGGTTTCTATAGGAGGAGTGTCTTCACCTCCTTTATCCTAACGTCATGGTTTCTATAGGAGGAGTGTCTTCACCTCCTTTATCCTAACGTCATGGTTTCTATAGGAGGAGTGTCTTCACCTCCTTTATCCTAACGTCATGGTTTCTATAGGAGGAGTGTCTTCACCTCCTTTATCCTAACGTCATGGTTTCTATAGGAGGAGTGTCTTCACCTCCTTTATCCTAACGTCATGGTTTCTATAGGAGGAGTGTCTTCACCTCCTTTATCCTAACTTCATGGTTTCTATAGGAGGAGTGTCTTCACCTCCTTTATCCTAACGTCATGGTTTCTATAGGAGGAGTGTCTTCACCTCTATCCTAACGTCATGGTTTCTATAGGAGGAGTGTCTTCACCTCCTTTATCCTAACGTCATGGTTTCTATAGGAGGAGTGTCTTCACCTCCTTTATCCTAACTTCATGGTTTCTATAGGAGGAGTGTCTTCACCTCCTTTATCCTAACGTCATGGTTTCTATAGGAGTGTCTTCACCTCCTTTATCCTAACGTCATGGTTTCTATAGGAGTGTCTTCACCTCCTTTATCCTAACGTCATGGTTTCTATAGGAGGAGTGTCTTCACCTCCTTTATCCTAACGTCATGGTTTCTATAGGAGGAGTGTCTTCACCTCCTTTATCCTAACGTCATGGTTTCTATAGGAGGAGTGTCTTCACCTCCTTTATCCTAACGTCATGGTTTCTATAGGAGGAGTGTCTTCACCTCCTTTATCCTAACTTCATGGTTTCTATAGGAGGAGTGTCTTCACCTCCTTTATCCTAACGTCATGGTTTCTATAGGAGGAGTGTCTTCACCTCCTTTATCCTAACTTCATGGTTTCTATAGGAGGAGTGTCTTCACCTCCTTTATCCTAACGTCATGGTTTCTATAGGAGTGTCTTCACCTCCTTTATCCTAACGTCATGGTTTCTATAGGAGTGTCTTCACCTCCTTTATCCTAACGTCATGGTTTCTATAGGAGGAGTGTCTTCACCTCCTTTATCCTAACGTCATGGTTTCTGGTCTTCTGCCCCCAGCTGCCCCTCATTTGTACCCTGAGACAACGCGAGGCCTCCATCAACCCCCCTCCTACTACCCAGAATCCACCAGGGCAGGAGACGGGCAGACAGACGGACACGGCGGTCAGTACATTCTGTTCTGTTGGATAGTGATGAAGATAATATAGAAAAGTCTTCAAGTGAGGAAACGACAATTACGAGACTTGGGATGAACCCGGTGTCTCTTCAACACATTCTTCTTCCCTGTCAAAACCTGCTGCCTACATTACCCACAATGCACCTCTCCTTGCCTCGTTGGAGACGAGCTGCTTCTCGGCTGGAAAGTGAACCAGGTTAGTTTGCAGCTGCCTTCAAAGTACAAACAGGAAGTCACATACGGTTACTTCCTGTTTGTACTTTAAAGGCAGACGGGGACTTCCTGTTAGGTCAGTCTTCAGACCGCGTTCGGATTCATCCGCATGTTTGTAAATCTATATTTATGTAGAAATGCGTTTATCTGCATTGTGTTCTGTCTTTGTCTGAAACATTTTGCTGCTCGTCTTGATAAGTTTTGTAGAAATAATCTTTATTATTAATGATCAGTGTCAGCAGAGAAGAGCTCCAGAGGTCTCGCTCCTCTGACTCGAGTGACATCACTGGAGGCGTCCTCTGATCGAATCTGCTCTGTCCTCCATCAGGCCCCGCCCCCTCGGGGGAAGGCTCCTCCTCAACGAGCCCCGCCCCTCTAGGCTCCGCCTCCTCTGCCCTCCTGTACCCGGATCAAACGCACCCCTCTCCGCCGCTGCTGCACCTGCCGTACGAGGCTCCGCCTCCTGCCACCTACCTGCCCTCGGCCCCGCCCCCTCCTCACCTGACCCACCACTCCTCCTACCACGCCTGCCTGCCCTCCTCCACCCACTGGGGGGCGCTGCAGCCCGGGGCCACGCGGGTCTACTGCCCCGCCCCCAACCCCGCCCACGTGGTGGGCTACATCACGGCGCCGACGGCCCACTACATCCCGCCCCCGATCTAACGCACCTCGCTTGTTAGCTCGTGGCTAACGAACCCTTTGTGTTCAATGAGCAGTGCTAGCAGCTAGCAAGTCAGCAGGAAATCAATGAGAGCAAAACAAAGTCAACATTTTAATGTTCAATGTTATAAAAAAGTGGACAAATTATTGAAAATCTAAATTTTCCAGTGCAGTTTACCTGTGTTAGCATGTTAGCTTGTGGCTAAGCACATCTTCCTCAGAGCCACTTCCTGTTCAAAAGGTAATTGTTTATTTAGCTCGTTAAAGTGGATATACGATGTCACAGTTTAATTTGTTTAAGTTTCTTTGGAACGCCTGTCAGCCAATCAGAGAGAGGGGGCGGGGCCAGTCCCTGTTTGAGGGATCTACTTGTGTTGAATAAAGTTCGTTTCACCAGCTGATGCTGATGCTTCTGTTGGGTCGTCATGGTAACAGCTCAGTGGGGATCTCCACAGTCCAGAGGTCGCGACCCCCCCGGGCCCTCAGCGGCTCCTTGAGCCAGCGAGGGTTCGACAGGCGAGTGAGGTGTTTTTCCTGTAGACCAATCAGAACGGCCGCCTGCTCCAGCTGCTGTAGCTCCTCCCCCTGCAGGGAGGCGGGGCACAGCCAGGTCCCGCCCACGTCCACCAGGCCCGCCACCACGCCGCGGCCGAACCGCTCCCCGGAGTCCCGCAGCGCTCTGATCTGAGCCCGGTTCATCCCCAGCGGCCCGCCCAGCACCGCCATCCAGTCCCGGTCCTGCTCCCAGTCCTGCCGGGCGATGTGGACCCCCAGGGTCTGGCTCTCCAGCGGGGCCAGCAGGGGCCTCCAGCGGCTCTCCAGCGTCTTCACCCCGTCCAGAACCAGCCCGGCGTACGGCTGCCGGAACGACAGGCAGCGCACCTGCACCGACATGTGTGCGAAACGAGCGCGCCTCAGGGTCTGAAGGGTTATTATATATTATGTGAATCAATATACATCATTATTAACGTGTTTTATGATCATTATCATAATCAATATACATCATTTCACGTGTTTTATGATCGTTATCATAATCAATATACATTATTAATGTGTTTTATGATCATCATAATCAATATACATTATTAACGTGTTTTATGATCATTATCATAATCAATATACACCATTAATAACTTGTTTTATGATCATATCAATATACACCATTATTAACGTGTTTTATGATCATTATCATAATCAATATACACCATTATTAACGTGTTTTATGATCATTATCATAATCAATATACACCATTATTAACGTGTTTTATGATCATTATCAATATACACCATTATTAACGTGTTTTATGATCATTATCATAATCAATATACATCATTAATGTGTTTTATGATCATTATTACCACCATGGCTGTAGTCTAAACACAGGAAACAGGATTCTAAATCTGAGCCAATCAGCTCTCAGCCAGGCGTTTCCCATCATGCATTGGGGCATGCAATCGGTGGAGAGCGCTCGTGAGGTCGTCGATGACCACGTGTGCATGACGTCAGAGCAAGTCGGGATCAAGTCGTTGAGAAACGGCCGGACACTAATCTACCCAGAATGCCTTGTGGTCGGTTCTGATCATCACAAGGCATTCTGACTCACGTAGTGTGTATATAACGGCCGTTAACGGTCAGTAAATGACGTCACGGCCGTAATCATTATTATTAAACGAGCCTGTTAACTCACCTCTCCGACTCTTCTTCTCTTGTTCCCGCTGCTTTCTCTCACTTCCGCTCCGAGCGCGTCTTCTTCTTCTACACGTTAAATGTTTGCAGCTCCGTGGCGCTGCTGCCCGCCACAGGCGGTGGGTTACCATGGTTACACTCATTCGTCTGAACACGTGACGTCATGACACGGCACCTTGACCCTCTTCGTAACATTATTATCAGTCACGTGATCGCATGAAGAGTTATGACGCTGTTTCACTGATAAATATAAAGACGGACTTTATGTTTGATCATTTGTTTGTTATTGTTTTCACCAACATTCAAAATCACAGAACGAACAGCACAGATCAATAAATCAACAGATCAATGAATCAACAGATCAATGAATCAACAGATCAATGAATCAACAGATCAATGAATCAACAGATCAATAGGTAAACAGATCGATAAATCTGATGTTTTTTCTTCATCAGCGGTGAATACATTTTACTCATTACAGATGACATCACACAGGATGATGTCATGTCATGACACAGGATGATGTCATGACATGACACAGGATGATGTCATGACATGACACAGGATGATGTCATCCTGAAGTATCACGATAATAAAACATCCAAGAAGAAAACGTTGTATATATATATATATATATATATATACATATATACATATATATATACACATATATAAATATACATATATACATATATGTGTATATATATATATATATACATATATGTATATATGTATATTTATATATGTGTATATATATATGTATATTTATATGTATATATGTATATATATATATATATATATATATATATATATACATATATACATATATATATACACATATATAAATATACATATATACATATATGTGTATATATATATATATATATATATATATATATATATATATATATATATACATATATATACACATATATGTATATATGTATATTTATATATGTGTATATATATATGTATATATGTATATATATATATATATATATATATATATATATACATATATACATATATATATACACATATATAAATATACATATATACATATATGTGTATATATATGTATATATATATATATATATATATATATATATATATATATATACATATATATAAATATACATATATATACAAATGTATGTGTATATATACACATACATTTGTGGTCTCAATCAGAGTCTGTCACATTCGAACTCAGGGCCGTCCTCAGAGGGGCGGGGCATGAAAGGGGCCTCAGAGGGGCGGGGCATGAAAGGGGCCTCAGAGGGGCGAGGCATGAAAGGGGCCTCAGAGGGGCGGGGCATGAAAGGGGCCTCAGAGGGGCGAGGCATGAAAGGGGCCTCAGAGGGGCGGGGCATGAAAGGGGCCTCAAAGGGGCCGGGCATGTGCTCGGCCTCAGAGGGGCGGGGCCTGTGGAGGAGGAAGGCCTCCTTGTTGAGGGCCAGTGGCGTGCAGGGCGGGCTCCTCAGGCTGGGGGCGGGGCCGGGGGTCGGGAGAGGCGGGTACTTCTTCTCCGGCCGGGTCACAGGGACTTTGAGGCGCCCGTGGGCATCGGCCTGGGGCCTGAAGCGCTTCAGCCTGACGGCGTCCCTGGCGTCCCGCGTGCAGGGCAGCAGGACGCCCACGTCCTTACGGAACTTAGAGCTGAGGCCGAAGTAGATGAGCGGGTTGTAGAAGCTGGCCGACTTGGCGAAGAGGCGCGTGAAGATGCTGGTGAGGCTCGGCACCTGGAAGCCCCACGCCGACCACATGGACACCACGGCGTACGGAGACCACGCCAGGATGAAGGCCGTGCAGATCACGATGGACACCTGGGGGAGCCAATCAGAAGCTCCGTGTCAGCGACAGACGCCTGGCCTGTAGCTTAGCCTCTCGTCCAATCAATCATGGGAGGAGCTGGTGTGATGGGAGGAGCTGGTGTGATGGGAGGAGCTAGCGTGATGGGAGGAGCTAGCGTGATGGGAGGAACTAGCATGATGGGAGGAGCTAGCGTGATGGGAGGAGCTAGTATGTAGGGAGGCGCTAGCATGATGGGAGGAGCTAGTGTGATGGGAGGAGCTAGCGTGATGGGAGGAGCTAGTATGTAGGGAGGAGCTAGCGTGATAGAGGAGCTAGCGTGATGGGAGGAACTAGCGTGATGGGAGGAGCTAGCGTGATGGGAGGAGCTAGTATGTAGGGAGGCGCTAGCATGATGGGGGAGCTAGCGTGATGGAGGATCTAGCGTGATGGGAGGAACTAGCATGATGGGAGGAGCTAGCGTGATGGGAGGAGCTAGTATGTAGGGAGGCGCTAGCATGATGGGAGGAGCTAACGTGATGGGAGGAGCTAGCGTGATGGGAGGAACTAGCAATGATGAGAGGAGCTAGCGTGATGGGAGGAGCTAGTATGTAGGGAGGCGCTAGCATGATGGGGGAGCTAGCGTGATGGAGGAGCTAGCGTGATGGGAGGAACTAGCATGATGGGAGGAGCTAGCGTGATGGGAGGAGCTAGTATGTAGGGAGGCGCTAGCATGATGGGAGGAGCTAGCGTGATGGGAGGAGCTAGCGTGATGGGAGGAGCTAGTATGTAGGGAGGCGCTAGCATGATGGGAGGAGCTAGCGTGATGGGAGGAGCTAACGTGATGGGAGGAGTTAGCGTGATGGGAGGAACTAGCAATGATGAGAGGAGCTAGCGTGATGGGAGGAGCTAGTATGTAGGGAGGCGCTAGCATGATGGGAGGAGCTAGCGTGATGGGAGGAGCTAACGTGATGGGAGGAGCTAGCGTGATGGGAGGAACTAGCAATGATGAGAGGAGCTAGCGTGATGGGAGGAGCTAGTATGTAGGGAGGCGCTAGCATGATGGGGGAGCTAGTGTGATGGAGGAGCTAGCGTGATGGGAGGAGCTAGCGTGATGGGAGGAGCTAGTATGTAGGGAGGCGCTAGCATGATGGGAGGAGCTAGCGTGATGGGAGGAGCTAACATGATGGGAGGAGCTAGCGTGATGGGAGGAACTAGCAATGATGAGAGGAGCTAGCGTGATGGGAGGAGCTAGTATGTAGGGAGGCGCTAGCATGATGGGAGGAGCTAGCGTGATGGGAGGAGCTAGTATGTAGGGAGGAGCTAGCGTGATGGAGGAGCTAGCGTGATGTGAGGAGCTAGTATGTAGGGAGGAGCTAGCGTGATGGAGTAGCTAGCATGATGGGAGGAGCTAGCCTGATGGGAGGAGCTAGTGTGATGGGAGGCGCTAGCGTGATGGGAGGAACTAGCATGATGGGAGGAGCTAGCGTGATGGGAGGAGCTAGCATGATGGGAGGAACTAGCATGATGAGAGGAGCTAGCGTGATGCGAGGAGCTAGCATGTAGGGAGGCGCTAGCATGTAGGGAGGCGCTAGCATGATGGGAGGAGCTAGTGTGATAGGAGGAGCTAGTGTGATGGGAGGAGCTGGTGTGATGGGAGGAGCTAGTGTGATGGGAGGAGCTGGTGTGATGGGAGGAGCTAGCGTGATGGGAGGAACTAGCATGATCATGAGGACTCACTACGGGGACCCAGGAGGACTCACGATGGTCACGTCTCTCTCGACCCTCCTCTGCCGGTCGCTCAGCCCCCCCCCCCGCCAGAGCGTTGCCCCTCTTCACTGTGTTAATGATGGACACGTAGCAGAAGAGCATGACGAGCACCGGGAGGAAGAAGCAGAAGATGAAGATGGAGATGATGTAGGACCTGTAGGAGCTGGAGGAGCTGGCTTTGGCCCAGTCGATCTCACAGGTTCCATACCCACGGTCTGGGAAGGGGGGGCACAGAGGGGTCAGAGGTCAGAGGTAGAGGGTCAGAGGTCAGGGGTCAGAGGTCAGAGATAGATGGTCCAGTTGGATCAGGATCTTTTTACCTTTGTAGCTCCCCCAGCCGAGCAGCGGCGCTCCGGACCAGAACCCCGCTGTGATCCAGATGAGCAGCAGGGCTACGAACACGCTGGTCCTGCTGATGTGACGAGCTGGAACACAAAGAACCATGACCAAGACCATGACCAAGACCAAGACCATGACCATGACCAAGACCATGACCAAGACCAAGACCATGACCAAGACCATGACCAAGGCCATGACCATGACCAAGACCAAGACCATGACCAAGACCATGACCAAGACCATGACCATGACCAAGACCATGACCATGACCAAGGCCATGACCAAGACCAAGACCATGACCAAGACCATGACCAAGACCATGACCAAGACCATGACCAAGACCAAGACCATGACCAAGACCATGACCAAGACCATGACCAAGACCATGACCATGACCAAGACCATGACCAAGACCAAGACCATGACCAAGACCATGACCAAGACCATGACCAAGACCATGACCATGACCAAGACCAAGACCATGACCATGACCAAGACCAAGACCATGACCATGACCAAGACCATGACCAAGACCAAGACCATGACCAAGACCATGACCATGACCAAGGCCATGACCAAGACCATGACCATGACCATGACCAAGACCAAGACCAAGACCAAGACCATGACCAAGACCATGACCAAGACCATGACCAAGACCATGACCAAGACCATGACCAAGACCATGACCATGACCAAGACCATGACCATGACCAAGACCAAGACCATGACCAAGACCAAGACAATGACCACGACCACGACCACGACTCTGACCTCTGTTGGGGTGGCAGCCTTTGATGTAGCGGGTGATGCTGATCACTGTCAGCGTGTTGATGCTGCTCAGACCAAACATCAGCGTGAAGAAACCATCCACCTGGACAACACAGGACGGGTTACAGGTGCTGACATGTCTCAGGTGAGTCTCAGGTGAGTCTAATGTATGTCTCAGGTAAGTCTCAGGTATGTCTCAGGTGAGTCTCAGGTATGTCTCAGGTGAGTCTCAGGCATGTCTCAGGTGAGTCTAAGGTATGTCTCAGGTATGTCTCAGGTGAGTCTCAGGTATGTCTCAGGTATGTCTCAGGTGAGTCTCAGGTATGTCTCAGGTGGGTCTCAGGTGAGTCTCAGGTGGGTCTCAGGTGAGTCTCAGGCATGTCTCAGGCGAGTCTCAGGCGAGTCTCAGGTATGTCTCAGGTGAGTCTCAGGTGAGTCTCAGGTGGGTCTCAGGTGAGTCTCAGGCATGTCTCAGGCGAGTCTCAGGCGAGTCTCAGGTATGTCTCAGGTGAGTCTCAGGTGAGTCTCAGGTGGGTCTCAGGTGAGTCTCAGGCATGTCTCTCAGGCGAGTCTCAGGCGAGTCTCAGGTATGTCTCAGGTGAGTCTCAGGTGA
This sequence comes from Myoxocephalus aenaeus, assembly GCA_038501785.1. Taxonomy (NCBI): domain Eukaryota; kingdom Metazoa; phylum Chordata; class Actinopteri; order Perciformes; family Cottidae; genus Myoxocephalus; species Myoxocephalus aenaeus. Next base: position 255,629 of record JBAMJR010000245.1, on the reverse strand, counting down.
GTCTCAGGTGAGTCTCAGGTGAGTCTCAGGTGAGTCTCAGGTGGATCTCAGGTGAGTCTCAGGTGGGTCTCAGGCATGTCTCAGGTGGGTCTCAGGTGGGTCTCAGGTGAGTCTCAGGTGAGTCTCAGGTGAGTCTCAGGCGAGTCTCAGGTGAGTCTCAGGCATGTCTCAGGTGAGTACCTGGCAGGTCCAGATGGAGGAGATGAGGTAGTCGCTGTCCTGGAAGACGTTGAAGATCTGGATGATGCCTCTGGAGTAGCCGAACACGGAGATGCTGGCGTCGGACACGGCCAGGCTGAAGGTCAGGAGGTCGCTGGGCTGCAGAGCGGCTCTCTGTCTGCACAGCACGAAGAGAACGATGCTGTTTCCAAACCAGGACAGCCACCCTGAACGCACCACGGAGACAGACTGTCAGACACACACACACACACACACATACACACACGCGCACACGCACACGCACACGTGTGTGTGTGTGTGTATGTGTGTGTGTGTGTGTGTGTGTGTGTGTGTGTGTGTGTGTCTGTGTGTGTGTGTGTGTCTGTGTGTGTGTGTGTGTGTGTGTGTGTGTGTGTGTGTGTACCCAGCAGCAGGAGGTAGACTCCGATGAAGGTCTCTCCCTGGTCCGACAGAGGAGGGTCCCGCCCCCCCCCCAGCAGTAGGCTGTGGTTCCTCCAGGGGGCGGAGCCTCCTGCGTTGCTGAAGGACATGGTGCTGAGAGACGAGCCGCTCTCTGAGAGACAACAGGAAGCTCTGGTAAGCTCTGAGGGACAACAGGAAGCTCTGGTAAGCTCTGAGGGACAACAGGAAGCTCTGGTAAGCTCAGGTAAATATAGCTCACGGATCAGCAGGTGGACTGGCTCCAGACCAGAGCACCGCAGGGACCAGGTCAGAGGTCAGAGGTCAGGTCAGAGGTCAAAGCGGTGGAAACAACAGGGTTCTGATTGGCTGATTAATCCATGATGTCATAAACGCTGTTGACCTGATTCAAGTACCACACTGAAGTACAAATACACATACTCTCCTGTACTATCTGACTGTACTACCTTAACCATTCATGACTGTGGTATCTTAACCATTCCTGACTGTACTACCTTAACTATTCCTGACTGTAGTACCTTAACTATTCATGACTGTACTACCTTAACTATTCCTGACTGTAGTACCTTAACTATTCCTGACTGTAGTATCTTAACTATTCATGACTGTAGTACCTTAACTATTCATGACTGTAGTACCTTAACTATTCATGACTGTAGTACCTTAACTATTCCTGACTGTAGTACCTTAACTATTCATGACTGTGGTATCTTAACTATTCCTGACTGTAGTACCTTAACTATTCCTGACTGTAGTATCTTAACTATTCCTGACTGTAGTACCTTAACTATTCCTGACTGTAGTACCTTAACTATTCCTGACTGTAGTACCTTAACTATTCCTGACTGTAGTACCTTAACTATTCCTGACTGTAGTATCTTAACCATTCCTGACTGTAGTACCTTAACTATTCCTGACTGTAGTATCTTAACTATTCATGACTGTACTACCTTAACTATTCCTGACTGTAGTACCTTAACTATTCATGACTGTACTACCTTAACTATTCATGACTGTAGTACCTTAACCATTCCTGACTGTATTATCTTAACTATTCCTGACTGTAGTACCTTAACTATTCATGACTGTAGTATCTTAACTATTCATGACTGTGGTATCTTAACTATTCATGACTGTACTACCTTAACTATTCCTGACTGTAGTACCTTAACTATTCATGACTGTAGTACCTTAACTATTCATGACTGTGGTATCTTAACTATTCCTGACTGTAGTACCTTAACTATTCCTGACTGTAGTATCTTAACTATTCATGACTGTACTACCTTAACTATTCCTGACTGTAGTACCTTAACTATTCATGACTGTAGTATCTTAACTATTCATGACTGTACTACCTTAACTATTCCTGACTGTAGTACCTTAACTATTCATGACTGTAGTATCTTAACTATTCATGACTGTACTACCTTAACTATTCCTGACTGTAGTACCTTAACTATTCCTGACTGTAGTACCTTAACTATTCCTGACTGTAGTACCTTAACTATTCCTGACTGTAGTACCTTAACTATTCCTGACTGTAGTATCTTAACCATTCCTGACTGTACTACCTTAACTATTCCTGACTGTAGTATCTTAACTATTCATGACTGTACTACCTTAACTATTCCTGACTGTAGTACCTTAACTATTCATGACTGTACTACCTTAACTATTCATGACTGTAGTACCTTAACCATTCCTGACTGTAGTATCTTAACTATTCCTGACTGTAGTACCTTAACTATTCATGACTGTAGTATCTTAACTATTCATGACTGTGGTATCTTAACTATTCATGACTGTACTACCTTAACTATTCCTGACTGTAGTACCTTAACTATTCATGACTGTAGTACCTTAACTATTCATGACTGTGGTATCTTAACTATTCCTGACTGTAGTACCTTAACTATTCCTGACTGTAGTATCTTAACTATTCATGACTGTACTACCTTAACTATTCCTGACTGTAGTACCTTAACTATTCATGACTGTAGTATCTTAACTATTCATGACTGTACTACCTTAACTATTCCTGACTGTAGTACCTTAACTATTCATGACTGTAGTATCTTAACTATTCATGACTGTACTACCTTAACTATTCATGACTGTAGTACCTTAACTATTCATGACTGTAGTATCTTAACTATTCCTGACTGTAGTATCTTAACCATTCCTGACTGTAGTATCTTAACTATTCCTGACTGTAGTATCTTAACTATTCATGACTGTACTACCTTAACTATTCCTGACTGTAGTACCTTAACTATTCATGACTGTAGTATCTTAACTATTCATGACTGTACTACCTTAACTATTCATGACTGTAGTACCTTAACTATTCATGACTGTAGTATCTTAACTATTCCTGACTGTAGTACCTTAACTATTCCTGACTGTAGTACCTTAACTATTCCTGACTGTGGTATCCTAACTATTCATGACTGTAGTACCTTAACTATTCATGACTGTGGTATCTTAACCATTCCTGACTGTAGTATCTTAACTATTCATGACTGTAGTACCTTAACTATTCCTGACTGTACTACCTTAACTATTCCTGACTGTAGTATCTTAACTATTCCTGACTGTAGTATCTTAACTATTCATGACTGTACTACCTTAACTATTCCTGACTGTAGTATCTTAACCATTCCTGACTGTGGTATCTTAACTATTCCTGACTGTAGTATCTTAACTATTCATGACTGTAGTATCTTAACTATTCCTGACTGTAGTACCTTAACTATTCCTGACTGTAGTATCTTAACTATTCCTGACTGTAGTATCTTAACTATTCATGACTGTAGTATCTTAACCATTCCTGACTGTACTACCTTAACTATTCCTGACTGTAGTACCTTAACTATTCATGACTGTAGTATCTTAACTATTCATGACTGTACTACCTTAACTATTCCTGACTGTACTACCTTAACTATTCATGACTGTAGTATCTTAACTATTCATGACTGTACTACCTTAACTATTCCTGACTGTAGTACCTTAACTATTCCTGACTGTAGTACCTTAACTATTCCTGACTGTAGTACCTTAACTATTCCTGACTGTAGTATCTTAACTATTCATGACTGTACTACCTTAACTATTCCTGACTGTAGTACCTTAACTATTCATGACTGTAGTATCTTAACTATTCATGACTGTACTACCTTAACTATTCCTGACTGTAGTACCTTAACTATTCCTGACTGTAGTACCTTAACTATTCCTGACTGTAGTACCTTAACTATTCCTGACTGTAGTATCTTAACTATTCATGACTGTACTACCTTAACTATTCCTGACTGTAGTACCTTAACTATTCATGACTGTACTACCTTAACTATTCATGACTGTAGTACCTTAACCATTCCTGACTGTAGTATCTTAACTATTCCTGACTGTAGTACCTTAACTATTCATGACTGTAGTATCTTAACTATTCATGACTGTGGTATCTTAACTATTCATGACTGTACTACCTTAACTATTCCTGACTGTAGTACCTTAACTATTCATGACTGTAGTACCTTAACTATTCATGACTGTGGTATCTTAACTATTCCTGACTGTAGTACCTTAACTATTCCTGACTGTAGTATCTTAACTATTCATGACTGTACTACCTTAACTATTCCTGACTGTAGTACCTTAACTATTCCTGACTGTAGTATCTTAACTATTCATGACTGTACTACCTTAACTATTCCTGACTGTAGTACCTTAACTATTCATGACTGTAGTATCTTAACTATTCCTGACTGTAGTATCTTAACCATTCCTGACTGTAGTATCTTAACCATTCCTGACTGTGGTATCTTAACTATTCCTGACTGTAGTATCTTAACTATTCATGACTGTAGTATCTTAACTATTCCTGACTGTAGTACCTTAACTATTCATGACTGTACTACCTTAACTATTCCTGACTGTAGTACCTTAACTATTCCTGACTGTAGTATCTTAACTATTCATGACTGTAGTACCTTAACTATTCATGACTGTAGTACCTTAACTATTCATGACTGTAGTACCTTAACTATTCCTGACTGTAGTACCTTAACTATTCATGACTGTGGTATCTTAACTATTCCTGACTGTAGTACCTTAACTATTCCTGACTGTAGTATCTTAACTATTCCTGACTGTAGTACCTTAACTATTCCTGACTGTAGTACCTTAACTATTCCTGACTGTAGTACCTTAACTATTCCTGACTGTAGTACCTTAACTATTCCTGACTGTAGTATCTTAACCATTCCTGACTGTAGTACCTTAACTATTCCTGACTGTAGTATCTTAACTATTCATGACTGTACTACCTTAACTATTCCTGACTGTAGTACCTTAACTATTCATGACTGTACTACCTTAACTATTCATGACTGTAGTACCTTAACCATTCCTGACTGTATTATCTTAACTATTCCTGACTGTAGTACCTTAACTATTCATGACTGTAGTATCTTAACTATTCATGACTGTGGTATCTTAACTATTCATGACTGTACTACCTTAACTATTCCTGACTGTAGTACCTTAACTATTCATGACTGTAGTACCTTAACTATTCATGACTGTGGTATCTTAACTATTCCTGACTGTAGTACCTTAACTATTCCTGACTGTAGTATCTTAACTATTCATGACTGTACTACCTTAACTATTCCTGACTGTAGTACCTTAACTATTCATGACTGTAGTATCTTAACTATTCATGACTGTACTACCTTAACTATTCCTGACTGTAGTACCTTAACTATTCATGACTGTAGTATCTTAACTATTCATGACTGTACTACCTTAACTATTCCTGACTGTAGTACCTTAACTATTCCTGACTGTAGTACCTTAACTATTCCTGACTGTAGTACCTTAACTATTCCTGACTGTAGTACCTTAACTATTCCTGACTGTAGTATCTTAACCATTCCTGACTGTACTACCTTAACTATTCCTGACTGTAGTATCTTAACTATTCATGACTGTACTACCTTAACTATTCCTGACTGTAGTACCTTAACTATTCATGACTGTACTACCTTAACTATTCATGACTGTAGTACCTTAACCATTCCTGACTGTAGTATCTTAACTATTCCTGACTGTAGTACCTTAACTATTCATGACTGTAGTATCTTAACTATTCATGACTGTGGTATCTTAACTATTCATGACTGTACTACCTTAACTATTCCTGACTGTAGTACCTTAACTATTCATGACTGTAGTACCTTAACTATTCATGACTGTGGTATCTTAACTATTCCTGACTGTAGTACCTTAACTATTCCTGACTGTAGTATCTTAACTATTCATGACTGTACTACCTTAACTATTCCTGACTGTAGTACCTTAACTATTCATGACTGTAGTATCTTAACTATTCATGACTGTACTACCTTAACTATTCCTGACTGTAGTACCTTAACTATTCATGACTGTAGTATCTTAACTATTCATGACTGTACTACCTTAACTATTCATGACTGTAGTACCTTAACTATTCATGACTGTAGTATCTTAACTATTCCTGACTGTAGTATCTTAACCATTCCTGACTGTAGTATCTTAACTATTCCTGACTGTAGTACCTTAACTATTCCTGACTGTGGTATCTTAACTATTCATGACTGTACTACCTTAACTATTCATGACTGTAGTACCTTAACTATTCATGACTGTAGTATCTTAACTATTCCTGACTGTAGTACCTTAACTATTCCTGACTGTAGTACCTTAACTATTCCTGACTGTGGTATCCTAACTATTCATGACTGTAGTACCTTAACTATTCATGACTGTGGTATCTTAACCATTCCTGACTGTAGTATCTTAACTATTCATGACTGTAGTACCTTAACTATTCCTGACTGTACTACCTTAACTATTCCTGACTGTAGTATCTTAACTATTCCTGACTGTAGTATCTTAACTATTCATGACTGTACTACCTTAACTATTCCTGACTGTAGTATCTTAACCATTCCTGACTGTGGTATCTTAACTATTCCTGACTGTAGTATCTTAACTATTCATGACTGTAGTATCTTAACTATTCCTGACTGTAGTACCTTAACTATTCCTGACTGTAGTATCTTAACTATTCCTGACTGTAGTATCTTAACTATTCATGACTGTAGTATCTTAACCATTCCTGACTGTACTACCTTAACTATTCCTGACTGTAGTACCTTAACTATTCATGACTGTAGTATCTTAACTATTCATGACTGTACTACCTTAACTATTCCTGACTGTACTACCTTAACTATTCATGACTGTAGTATCTTAACTATTCATGACTGTACTACCTTAACTATTCCTGACTGTAGTACCTTAACTATTCCTGACTGTAGTACCTTAACTATTCCTGACTGTAGTACCTTAACTATTCCTGACTGTAGTATCTTAACTATTCATGACTGTACTACCTTAACTATTCCTGACTGTAGTACCTTAACTATTCATGACTGTAGTATCTTAACTATTCATGACTGTACTACCTTAACTATTCCTGACTGTAGTACCTTAACTATTCCTGACTGTAGTACCTTAACTATTCCTGACTGTAGTACCTTAACTATTCCTGACTGTAGTATCTTAACTATTCATGACTGTACTACCTTAACTATTCCTGACTGTAGTACCTTAACTATTCATGACTGTACTACCTTAACTATTCATGACTGTAGTACCTTAACCATTCCTGACTGTAGTATCTTAACTATTCCTGACTGTAGTACCTTAACTATTCATGACTGTAGTATCTTAACTATTCATGACTGTGGTATCTTAACTATTCATGACTGTACTACCTTAACTATTCCTGACTGTAGTACCTTAACTATTCATGACTGTAGTACCTTAACTATTCATGACTGTGGTATCTTAACTATTCCTGACTGTAGTACCTTAACTATTCCTGACTGTAGTATCTTAACTATTCATGACTGTACTACCTTAACTATTCCTGACTGTAGTACCTTAACTATTCCTGACTGTAGTATCTTAACTATTCATGACTGTACTACCTTAACTATTCCTGACTGTAGTACCTTAACTATTCATGACTGTAGTATCTTAACTATTCCTGACTGTAGTATCTTAACCATTCCTGACTGTAGTATCTTAACCATTCCTGACTGTGGTATCTTAACTATTCCTGACTGTAGTATCTTAACTATTCATGACTGTAGTATCTTAACTATTCCTGACTGTAGTACCTTAACTATTCCTGAATGTAGTATCTTAACTATTCATGACTGTACTACCTTAACTATTCCTGACTGTAGTACCTTAACTATTCATGACTGTAGTATCTTAACTATTCCTGACTGTAGTATCTTAACTATTCCTGACTGTAGTATCTTAACCATTCCTGACTGTGGTATCTTAACTATTCCTGACTGTAGTATCTTAACTATTCATGACTGTAGTATCTTAACTATTCCTGACTGTAGTACCTTAACTATTCCTGAATGTAGTATCTTAACTATTCCTGACTGTAGTATCTTAACTATTCATGACTGTAGTATCTTAACCATTCCTGACTGTACTACCTTAACTATTCATGACTGTAGTACCTTAACTATTCATGACTGTAGTATCTTAACTATTCATGACTGTAGTACCTTAACTATTCCTGACTGTAGTACCTTAACCATTCCTGACTGTAGTACCTTAACTATTCATGACTGTAGTATCTTAACTATTCATGACTGTAGTATCTTAACTATTCATGACTGTAGTACCTTAACTATTCATGACTGTAGTATCTTAACTATTCCTGACTGTAGTACCTTAACCATTCCTGACTGTAGTACCTTAACTATTCATGACTGTAGTACCTTAACTATTCCTGACTGTACTACCTTAACTATTCATGACTGTAGTACCTTAACTATTCATGACTGTACTACCTTAACTATTCCTGACTGTAGTATCTTAACCATTCCTGACTGTGGTATCTTAACTATTCCTGACTGTAGTATCTTAACCATTCCTGACTGTAGTATCTTAACTATTCCTGACTGTAGTATCTTAACTATTCCTGACTGTAGTATCTTAACTATTCATGACTGTAGTATCTTAACCATTCCTGACTGTACTACCTTAACTATTCCTGACTGTACTACCTTAACTATTCATGACTGTAGTACCTTAACTATTCATGACTGTAGTACCTTAACTATTCATGACTGTAGTATCTTAACTATTCATGACTGTAGTACCTTAACTATTCATGACTGTAGTACCTTAACCATTCCTGACTGTAGTACCTTAACTATTCATGACTGTAGTACCTTAACTATTCCTGACTGTACTACCTTAACTATTCCTGACTGTAGTACCTTAACTATTCATGACTGTAGTACCTTAACTATTCCTGACTGTAGTACCTTAACTATTCATGACTGTACTACCTTAACTATTCATGACTGTAGTACCTTAACTATTCATGACTGTAGTACCTTAACTATTCATGACTGTAGTACCTTAACTATTCATGACTGTAGTACCTTAACTATTCATGACTGTACTACCTTAACTATTCATGACTGTAGTACCTTAACTATTCATGACTGTAGTACCTTAACTATTCATGACTGTAGTATCTTAACTATTCCTGACTGTAGTACCTTAACTATTCATGACTGTACTACCGTAACTATTCCTGACTGTAGTATCTTAACTATTCCTGACTGTACTACCGTAACTATTCCTGAATGTAGTATCTTAACTATTCCTGACTGTAGTATCTTAACTATTCCTGACTGTAGTATCTTAACTATTCATGACTGTAGTATCTTAACCATTCCTGACTGTACTACCTTAACTATTCCTGACTGTACTACCTTAACTATTCATGACTGTAGTACCTTAACTATTCATGACTGTAGTACCTTAACTATTCATGACTGTAGTACCTTAACTATTCATGACTGTAGTATCTTAACTATTCATGACTGTAGTATCTTAACCATTCCTGACTGTACTACCTTAACTATTCCTGACTGTACTACCTTAACTATTCATGACTGTAGTATCTTAACTATTCCTGACTGTAGTACCTTAACTATTCATGACTGTAGTACCTTAACCATTCCTGACTGTAGTACCTTAACTATTCATGACTGTAGTACCTTAACTATTCCTGACTGTACTACCTTAACTATTCCTGACTGTAGTACCTTAACTATTCATGACTGTAGTACCTTAACTATTCCTGACTGTAGTACCTTAACTATTCCTGACTGTACTACCTTAACTATTCATGACTGTAGTACCTTAACTATTCATGACTGTACTACCTTAACTATTCATGACTGTAGTACCTTAACTATTCATGACTGTACTACCTTAACTATTCATGACTGTAGTACCTTAACTATTCATGACTGTAGTACCTTAACTATTCATGACTGTAGTATCTTAACTATTCCTGACTGTAGTACCTTAACTATTCATGACTGTACTACCTTAACTATTCATGACTGTAGTACCTTAACCATTCCTGACTGTAGTATCTTAACTATTCCTGACTGTACTACCGTAACTATTCCTGACTGTAGTATCTTAACTATTCCTGACTGTAGTACCTTAACTATTCATGACTGTAGTACCTTAACTATTCATGACTGTAGTATCTTAACTATTCCTGACTGTAGTATCTTAACCATTCCTGACTGTGGTATCTTAACTATTCATGACTGTGGTATCTTAACTATTCATGACTGTAGTATCTTAACTATTCCTGACTGTACTACCTTAACCATTCCTGACTGTAGTACCTTAACTATTCATGACTGTACTACCTTAACTATTCCTGACTGTAGTACCTTAACTATTCATGACTGTACTACCTTAATTATTCCTGACTGTAGTACCTTAACTATTCCTGACTGTAGTACCTTAACTATTCATGACTGTACTACCTTAATTATTCCTGACTGTACTACCTTAACCATTCCTGACTGTAGTACCTTAACTATTCATGACTGTACTACCTTAACTATTCCTGACTGTAGTACCTTAACTATTCCTGACTGTACTACCTTAACTATTCATGACTGTACTACCTTAACTATTCATGACTGTAGTACCTTAACTATTCATGACTGTAGTACCTTAACTATTCATGACTGTACTACCTTAACTATTCATGACTGTAGTACCTTAACTATTCATGACTGTACTACCTTAACTATTCATGACTGTAGTACCTTAACTATTCATGACTGTACTACCTTAACTATTCATGACTGTAGTACCTTAACTATTCATGACTGTAGTACCTTAACTATTCATGACTGTAGTATCTTAACTATTCCTGACTGTAGTACCTTAACTATTCATGACTGTACTACCTTAACTATTCATGACTGTAGTACCTTAACCATTCCTGACTGTAGTATCTTAACTATTCCTGACTGTACTACCGTAACTATTCCTGACTGTAGTATCTTAACTATTCCTGACTGTAGTACCTTAACTATTCATGACTGTAGTACCTTAACTATTCATGACTGTAGTATCTTAACTATTCCTGACTGTAGTATCTTAACCATTCCTGACTGTGGTATCTTAACTATTCATGACTGTGGTATCTTAACTATTCATGACTGTAGTATCTTAACTATTCCTGACTGTACTACCTTAACCATTCCTGACTGTAGTACCTTAACTATTCATGACTGTACTACCTTAACTATTCCTGACTGTAGTACCTTAACTATTCCTGACTGTAGTACCTTAACTATTCATGACTGTACTACCTTAATTATTCCTGACTGTAGTACCTTAACTATTCCTGACTGTAGTACCTTAACTATTCATGACTGTACTACCTTAATTATTCCTGACTGTACTACCTTAACCATTCCTGACTGTAGTACCTTAACTATTCATGACTGTACTACCTTAACTATTCCTGACTGTAGTACCTTAACTATTCCTGACTGTACTACCTTAACTATTCATGACTGTACTACCTTAACTATTCATGACTGTAGTACCTTAACTATTCATGACTGTAGTACCTTAACTATTCATGACTGTACTACCTTAATTATTCCTGACTGTACTACCTTAACCATTCCTGACTGTACTACCTTAACTATTCCTGACTGTAGTACCTTAACTATTCATGACTGTAGTATCTTAACTATTCCTGACTGTGGTACCTTAACTATTCATGACTGTAGTATCTTAACTATTCCTGACTGTGGTACCTTAACTATTCATGACTGTAGTATCTTAACTATTCCTGACTGTGGTACCTTAACTATTCCTGACTGTAGTATCTTAACTATTCCTGACTGTAGTATCTTAACTATTCCTGACTGTAGTACCTTAACTATTCCTGACTGTAGTATCTTAACTATTCCTGACTGTAGTATCTTAACTATTCCTGACTGTAGTATCTTAACTATTCCTGACTGTAGTACCTTAACTATTCCTGACTGTAGTATATGAGGGGCCGTTTAGGCCATAACTACTGAAACGCTCTCACACATACTACTGAAACGCTCTCACACATACTACTGAAACACTCTCACACATACTACTGAAACGCTCTCACACATACTACTGAAACGCTTTCACACATACTACTGAAACGCTCTCGCTCTCACACATACTACTGAAACGCTCTCACGCATACTACTGAAACGCTCTCGCTCTCACACATACTACTGAAACGCTCTCACACATACTACTGAAACGCTCTCGCTCTCACACTCACTACTGAAACGCTCTCACACATACTACTGAAACACACATACATTCACTATTGAAACGCTCTCACACATACTACTGAAACGCTCTCACACATACTACTGAAACGCTCTCACACATACTACTGAAATGCTCTCACACATACTACTGAAATGCTCTCACACATACTACTGAAACGCTCTCACACATACTACTGAAACGCTCTCACACTCACTACTGAAACACTCTCACACTCACTACTGAAACACTCTCACACATACTAATGAAACGCTCTCACACATACTAATGAAACACTCGTACATTCACTACTGAAACGCTCTCACACTCACTACTGAAACACTCGTACATTCACTACTGAAACGCTCTTACACTCACTACTGAAACACTTACACATACATACATACTCTGTAAACCTATTCACGCTCATATATAAATGTAAATAATAAATGTGTTTGTATAAGTTTTTCAGTTATATGTATGTATGCTCTTACATGAGGATGTGCAAGCGTCTCACATGTATTCATACAAGTCATTTCAGTAGTGACCGTGAGAGTGTTTCAATAGTGAATGTACGAGCGTTTCAGTAGTATGTATGAAAGACATCTCACTAGCATACGGAAGGTACTTCGGTTAAACCGGAAGGCGGAAGCAAAGAGTGCATGTTTTGAACAGCGACAACGCGCCAATCTTAGCCCGCAATTAATATATTTTTTTGTGATTGAATATGAAGGTGCAACTTCTATATATTTGGATCAGTCTGCAGGCCTTATTCGTAATTGGCAATCGCGATGACATCGTTGATTTTTTCAATAGGGTGCTGCGCTGCGTTCAATGCCTACAGCAAGACCCAGGAGAAGAGAGATGTTTTAGAGAGCCGGAAGTGGAATTAGTTCATAACAAGAGTCATTTCTTTTCATATCTAATCTGAAAGTAGACATAAATTGCCTCATAAATTGATAGTCAGCTAAAGGAGGGGATTTTGAAGGGCTTTTATTTTGTAATTAAACATCAACATGCCTTGATTGATAGTCTACTATTAACATGAAGTGGAATTATTGTAATTTCCTTTCAACAAGCTTTTATTTTGAAATTGCCTTCATCGGAAGAGTCCTCTTATTTTGAAGTCAGTTTGTACACACTCGTACCGTAATGCCTCGTATAAACGCGTCCCGACAATCTATGTGCGGACTGGCCCGACTGTGTTTTTCGAAGTGGAGGCTGGCCTGACCGCAGTGACACCAAGACGTTGCCTATGTCTGAACACAGTCCGACGGCTAATTCCAAAAAAAGAAGCAATTCCCTGCCAGTTAAAACCGAGTCCCATGCACTGGTTAAATTGCTCAATTGTTAAATCATATCGTGGGCGACATGGAAGGCCATTTCTGGCTGTAGGTGGAATCGGAGGAAGACAGTTTTCTTGATCTCTTCTTCTAGTTCTAAAGTCACCAAACCTATTAAAACAAAAACATATTGACTCCAAAAAAACAACCGTCTCTCCATCAGGTCCTTCCCTAGAGCGAACCATAGACAACATAGAATTTAGGGTAATGGTGTGGTCACCAAGCTCTCTAAAACATCTCTTCTCCTGGGTCTTGCTGTAGGCATTGAACGCAGCGCAGCACCCTATTGAAAAAATCAACGATGTCATCGCGATTGCCAATTACGAATAAGGCCTGCAGACTGATCAAAATATATAGAAGTTGCACCTTCATATTCAATCACAAAAAAATATATTAATTGCGGGCTAAGATTGGCGCGTTGTCGCTCTTCAAAACATGCACTCTTTGCTTCCGCCTTCCGGTTTAACCGAAGTACCTTCCGTATGCTAGTGAGATGTCTTTCATACATACTACTGAAACGCTCGTACATTCACTATTGAAACACTCTCACGGTCACTACTGAAATGACTTGTATGAATACATGTGAGACGCTTGCACATCCTCATGTAAGAGCATACATACATTTATTATTTACATTTATATATGAGCGTGAATAGGTTTACAGAGTATGTATGTATGTGTAAGTGTTTCAGTAGTGAGTGTAAGAGCGTTTCAGTAGTGAATGTACGAGTGTTTCATTAGTATGTGTGAGAGCGTTTCAGTAGTGAATGTGAGAGCATTTCAGTAGTGAGTGTGAGAGCATTTCAGTAGTGAATGTGAGAGCGTTTCAGTAGTGAGTGTGAGAGCGTTTCAGTAGTGAGTGTGAGAGCGTTTCAGTAGTGAGTGTGAGAGCGTTTCAGTAGTATGTGTGAGAGCGTTTCAGTAGTGAGTGTGAGAGCATTTCAGTAGTGAGTGTGAGAGCATTTCAGTAGTGAGTGTGAGAGCGTTTCAGTAGTATGTGTGAGAGCGTTTCAGTAGTGAGTGTGAGAGCATTTCAGTAGTATGTGTGAGAGCGTTTCAGTAGTGAATGTGAGAGCATTTCAGTAGTGAGTGTGAGAGCGTTTCAGTAGTGAGTGTGAGAGCGTTTCAGTAGTGAGTGTGAGAGCGTTTCAGTAGTATGTGTGAGAGCGTTTCAGTAGTGAGTGTGAGAGCGTTTCAGTAGTGAGTGTGAGAGCGTTTCAGTAGTATGTGTGAGAGCGTTTCAGTAGTGAGTGTGAGAGCGTTTCAGTAGTGAGTGTGAGAGCGTTTCAGTAGTGAGTGTGAGAGCGTTTCAGTAGTATGTGTGAGAGCGTTTCAGTAGTGAGTGTGAGAGCGTTTCAGTAGTGAGTGTGAGAGCGTTTCAGTAGTGAGTGTGAGAGCGTTTCAGTAGTATGTGTGAGAGCGTTTCAGTAGTATGTGTGAGAGCGTTTCAGTAGTATGTGTGAGAGCGTTTCAGTAGTATGTGTGAGAGCGTTTCAGTAGTGAGTGTGAGAGCGTTTCAGTAGTGAATGTATGAGTGTTTCATTAGTATGTGTGAGAGCGTTTCAGTAGTGAGTGTGAGAGCGTTTCAGTAGTGAGTGTGAGAGCGTTTCAGTAGTATGTGTGAGAGCGTTTCAGTAGTGAGTGTGAGAGCGTTTCAGTAGTGAATGTATGAGTGTTTCATTAGTATGTGTGAGAGCGTTTCAGTAGTGAGTGTGAGAGCGTTTCAGTAGTGAGTGTGAGAGCGTTTCAGTAGTGAGTGTGAGAGCGTTTCAGTAGTGAATGTATGAGTGTTTCAGTAGTATGTGTGAGAGCGTTTCAGTAGTATGTGTGAGAGCGTTTCAGTAGTATGTGTGAGAGCGTTTCAGTAGTGAGTGTGAGAGCGTTTCAGTAGTGAGTGTGAGAGCGTTTCAGTAGTATGTGTGAGAGCGTTTCAGTAGTATGTGTGAGAGCGTTTCAGTAGTGAATGTGAGAGCATTTCAGTAGTGAGTGTGAGAGCATTTCAGTAGTGAATGTGAGAGCGTTTCAGTAGTGAATGTGAGAGCATTTCAGTAGTGAGTGTGAGAGCGTTTCAGTAGTGAGTGTGAGAGCGTTTCAGTAGTGAGTGTGAGAGCGTTTCAGTAGTATGTGTGAGAGCGTTTCAGTAGTATGTGTGAGAGCGTTTCAGTAGTGAATGTGAGAGCGTTTCAGTAGTATGTGTGAGAGCGTTTCAGTAGTGAATGTGAGAGCATTTCAGTAGTGAGTGTGAGAGCATTTCAGTAGTGAATGTGAGAGCGTTTCAGTAGTGAGTGTGAGAGCGTTTCAGTAGTATGTGTGAGAGCGTTTCAGTAGTATGTGTGAGAGCGTTTCAGTAGTGAGTGTGAGAGCATTTCAGTAGTGAGTGTGAGAGCGTTTCAGTAGTGAGTGTGAGAGCGTTTCAGTAGTATGTGTGAGAGCGTTTCAGTAGTGAGTGTGAGAGCGTTTCAGTAGTGAGTGTGAGAGCGTTTCAGTAGTGAGTGTGAGAGCGTTTCAGTAGTATGTGTGAGAGCGTTTCAGTAGTGAGTGTGAGAGCGTTTCAGTAGTGAGTGTGAGAGCGTTTCAGTAGTGAGTGTGAGAGCGTTTCAGTAGTATGTGTGAGAGCGTTTCAGTAGTGAGTGTGAGAGCGTTTCAGTAGTGAATGTATGAGTGTTTCATTAGTATGTGTGAGAGCGTTTCAGTAGTGAGTGTGAGAGCGTTTCAGTAGTGAATGTATGAGTGTTTCAGTAGTATGTGTGAGAGCGTTTCAGTAGTATGTGTGAGAGCGTTTCAGTAGTATGTGTGAGAGCGTTTCAGTAGTGAGTGTGAGAGCGTTTCAGTAGTGAGTGTGAGAGCGTTTCAGTAGTATGTGTGAGAGCGTTTCAGTAGTGAGTGTGAGAGCGTTTCAGTAGTGAGTGTGAGAGCGTTTCAGTAGTATGTGTGAGAGCGTTTCAGTAGTGAGTGTGAGAGCGTTTCAGTAGTGAGTGTGAGAGCGTTTCAGTAGTGAGTGTGAGAGCGTTTCAGTAGTGAGTGTGAGAGCGTTTCAGTAGTGAGTGTGAGAGCGTTTCAGTAGTGAGTGTGAGAGCGTTTCAGTAGTGAGTGTGAGAGCGTTTCATTAGTATGTGTGAGAGCGTTTCAGTAGTGAGTGTGAGAGCGTTTCATTAGTATGTGTGAGAGCGTTTCAGTAGTGAGTGTGAGAGCGTTTCAGTAGTGAGTGTGAGAGTGTTTCAGTAGTATGTGTGAGAGCGTTTCAGTAGTATGTGTGAGAGCGTTTCAGTAGTGAGTGTGAGAGCGTTTCAGTAGTGAGTGTGAGAGTGTTTCAGTAGTATGTGTGAGAGCGTTTCAGTAGTATGTGTGAGAGCGTTTCAGTAGTATGTGTGAGAGCGTTTCAGTAGTGAGTGTGAGAGCGTTTCAGTAGTATGTGTGAGAGCGTTTCAGTAGTGAGTGTGAGAGCGTTTCAGTAGTGAGTGTGAGAGTGTTTCAGTAGTATGTGTGAGAGCGTTTCAGTAGTATGTGTGAGAGCGTTTCAGTAGTGAGTGTGAGAGCGTTTCAGTAGTATGTGTGAGAGCGTTTCAGTAGTATGTGTGAGAGCGTTTCAGTAGTGAGTGTGAGAGCGTTTCAGTAGTATGTGTGAGAGCGTTTCAGTAGTGAGTGTGAGAGCGTTTCAGTAGTGAGTGTGAGAGCGTTTCAGTAGTATGTGTGAGAGCGTTTCAGTAGTGAGTGTGAGAGCGTTTCAGTAGTGAGTGTGAGAGCGTTTCATTAGTATGTGTGAGAGCGTTTCAGTAGTGAGTGTGAGAGCGTTTCAGTAGTGAGTGTGAGAGCGTTTCAGTAGTATGTGTGAGAGCGTTTCAGTAGTGAGTGTGAGAGCGTTTCAGTAGTGAGTGTGAGAGCGTTTCATTAGTATGTGTGAGAGCGTTTCAGTAGTGAGTGTGAGAGCGTTTCATTAGTATGTGTGAGAGCGTTTCAGTAGTGAGTGTGAGAGCGTTTCAGTAGTGAGTGTGAGAGCGTTTCAGTAGTATGTGTGAGAGCGTTTCAGTAGTGAGTGTGAGAGCGTTTCAGTAGTGAGTGTGAGAGTGTTTCAGTAGTATGTGTGAGAGCGTTTCAGTAGTATGTGTGAGAGCGTTTCAGTAGTATGTGTGAGAGCGTTTCAGTAGTGAGTGTGAGAGCGTTTCAGTAGTGAGTGTGAGAGCGTTTCAGTAGTGAGTGTGAGAGCGTTTCAGTAGTATGTGTGAGAGTGTTTCATTAGTATGTGTGAGAGCGTTTCAGTAGTATGTGTGAGAGCGTTTCAGTAGTGAGTGTGAGAGCGTTTCAGTAGTATGTGTGAGAGCGTTTCAGTAGTGAGTGTGAGAGCGTTTCAGTAGTGAGTGTGAGAGCGTTTCAGTAGTGAGTGTGAGAGCGTTTCAGTAGTATGTGTGAGAGCGTTTCAGTAGTGAGTGTGAGAGCGTTTCAGTAGTGAGTGTGAGAGCGTTTCAGTAGTGAGTGTGAGAGCGTTTCAGTAGTGAGTGTGAGAGCGTTTCAGTAGTATGTGTGAGAGCGTTTCAGTAGTGAGTGTGAGAGCGTTTCAGTAGTGAGTGTGAGAGCGTTTCAGTAGTGAGTGTGAGAGCGTTTCAGTAGTGAGTGTGAGAGCGTTTCAGTAGTGAGTGTGAGAGCGTTTCAGTAGTGAGTGTGAGAGCGTTTCAGTAGTGAGTGTGAGAGCGTTTCAGTAGTATGTGTGAGAGCGTTTCAGTAGTATGTGTGAGAGCGTTTCAGTAGTATGTGTGAGAGCGTTTCAGTAGTGAGTGTGAGAGCGTTTCAGTAGTGAGTGTGAGAGCGTTTCAGTAGTATGTGTGAGAGCGTTTCAGTAGTGAGTGTGAGAGCGTTTCAGTAGTGAGTGTGAGAGCGTTTCAGTAGTATGTGTGAGAGTGTTTCATTAGTATGTGTGAGAGCGTTTCAGTAGTATGTGTGAGAGCGTTTCAGTAGTGAGTGTGAGAGCGTTTCAGTAGTATGTGTGAGAGCGTTTCAGTAGTGAGTGTGAGAGCGTTTCAGTAGTGAGTGTGAGAGCGTTTCAGTAGTGAGTGTGAGAGCGTTTCAGTAGTGAGTGTGAGAGCGTTTCAGTAGTGAGTGTGAGAGCGTTTCAGTAGTGAGTGTGAGAGCGTTTCAGTAGTATGTGTGAGAGCGTTTCAGTAGTGAGTGTGAGAGCGTTTCAGTAGTGAGTGTGAGAGCGTTTCAGTAGTGAGTGTGAGAGCGTTTCAG
Organism: Myoxocephalus aenaeus; assembly: GCA_038501785.1. Classification (NCBI taxonomy): domain Eukaryota; kingdom Metazoa; phylum Chordata; class Actinopteri; order Perciformes; family Cottidae; genus Myoxocephalus; species Myoxocephalus aenaeus. The sequence continues at coordinate 236,715 of JBAMJR010000245.1, read as the reverse complement.
TAGTGAGTGTGAGAGCGTTTCAGTAGTGAGTGTGAGAGCGTTTCAGTAGTGAGTGTGAGAGCGTTTCAGTAGTGAGTGTGAGAGCGTTTCAGTAGTATGTGTGAGAGCGTTTCAGTAGTATGTGTGAGAGCGTTTCAGTAGTATGTGTGAGAGCGTTTCAGTAGTGAGTGTGAGAGCGTTTCAGTAGTGAGTGTGAGAGCGTTTCAGTAGTATGTGTGAGAGCGTTTCAGTAGTGAGTGTGAGAGCGTTTCAGTAGTGAGTGTGAGAGCGTTTCAGTAGTGAGTGTGAGAGCGTTTCAGTAGTGAGTGTGAGTGCGTTTCAGTAGTGAGTGTGAGAGCGTTTCAGTAGTATGTGTGAGAGCGTTTCAGTAGTATGTGTGAGAGCGTTTCAGTAGTGAGTGTGAGAGCGTTTCAGTAGTGAGTGTGAGAGCGTTTCAGTAGTGAGTGTGAGAGCGTTTCAGTAGTGAGTGTGAGAGCGTTTCAGTAGTGAGTGTGAGAGCGTTTCAGTAGTGAGTGTGAGAGCGTTTCAGTAGTATGTGTGAGAGCGTTTCAGTAGTATGTGTGAGAGCGTTTCAGTAGTATGTGTGAGAGCGTTTCAGTAGTATGTGTGAGAGCGTTTCAGTAGTGAGTGTGAGAGCGTTTCAGTAGTATGTGTGAGAGCGTTTCAGTAGTATGTGTGAGAGCGTTTCAGTAGTGAGTGTGAGAGCGTTTCAGTAGTATGTGTGAGAGCGTTTCAGTAGTGAGTGTGAGAGCGTTTCAGTAGTGAGTGTGAGAGCGTTTCAGTAGTATGTGTGAGAGCGTTTCAGTAGTGAGTGTGAGAGCGTTTCAGTAGTGAGTGTGAGAGCGTTTCAGTAGTATGTGTGAGAGCGTTTCAGTAGTGAGTGTGAGAGCGTTTCAGTAGTGAGTGTGAGAGCGTTTCAGTAGTGAGTGTGAGAGCGTTTCAGTAGTGAGTGTGAGAGCGTTTCAGTAGTATGTGTGAGAGCGTTTCAGTAGTGAGTGTGAGAGCGTTTCAGTAGTGAGTGTGAGAGCGTTTCAGTAGTATGTGTGAGAGCGTTTCAGTAGTATGTGTGAGAGCGTTTCAGTAGTGAGTGTGAGAGCGTTTCATTAGTATGTGTGAGAGCGTTTCAGTAGTGAGTGTGAGAGCGTTTCAGTAGTGAGTGTGAGAGCGTTTCAGTAGTATGTGTGAGAGCGTTTCAGTAGTATGTGTGAGAGCGTTTCAGTAGTGAGTGTGAGAGCGTTTCAGTAGTATGTGTGAGAGCGTTTCAGTAGTGAGTGTGAGAGCGTTTCAGTAGTGAGTGTGAGAGCGTTTCAGTAGTATGTGTGAGAGCGTTTCAGTAGTGAGTGTGAGAGCGTTTCAGTAGTGAGTGTGAGAGCGTTTCATTAGTATGTGTGAGAGCGTTTCAGTAGTGAGTGTGAGAGCGTTTCAGTAGTGAGTGTGAGAGCGTTTCAGTAGTATGTGTGAGAGCGTTTCAGTAGTGAGTGTGAGAGCGTTTCAGTAGTGAGTGTGAGAGCGTTTCATTAGTATGTGTGAGAGCGTTTCAGTAGTGAGTGTGAGAGCGTTTCATTAGTATGTGTGAGAGCGTTTCAGTAGTGAGTGTGAGAGCGTTTCAGTAGTGAGTGTGAGAGCGTTTCAGTAGTATGTGTGAGAGCGTTTCAGTAGTGAGTGTGAGAGCGTTTCAGTAGTGAGTGTGAGAGTGTTTCAGTAGTATGTGTGAGAGCGTTTCAGTAGTATGTGTGAGAGCGTTTCAGTAGTATGTGTGAGAGCGTTTCAGTAGTGAGTGTGAGAGCGTTTCAGTAGTGAGTGTGAGAGCGTTTCAGTAGTATGTGTGAGAGCGTTTCAGTAGTGAGTGTGAGAGCGTTTCAGTAGTGAGTGTGAGAGCGTTTCAGTAGTATGTGTGAGAGTGTTTCATTAGTATGTGTGAGAGCGTTTCAGTAGTATGTGTGAGAGCGTTTCAGTAGTGAGTGTGAGAGCGTTTCAGTAGTATGTGTGAGAGCGTTTCAGTAGTGAGTGTGAGAGCGTTTCAGTAGTGAGTGTGAGAGCGTTTCAGTAGTGAGTGTGAGAGCGTTTCAGTAGTATGTGTGAGAGCGTTTCAGTAGTGAGTGTGAGAGCGTTTCAGTAGTGAGTGTGAGAGCGTTTCAGTAGTGAGTGTGAGAGCGTTTCAGTAGTGAGTGTGAGAGCGTTTCAGTAGTGAGTGTGAGAGCGTTTCAGTAGTGAGTGTGAGAGCGTTTCAGTAGTGAGTGTGAGAGCGTTTCAGTAGTGAGTGTGAGAGCGTTTCAGTAGTATGTGTGAGAGCGTTTCAGTAGTATGTGTGAGAGCGTTTCAGTAGTATGTGTGAGAGCGTTTCAGTAGTGAGTGTGAGAGCGTTTCAGTAGTGAGTGTGAGAGCGTTTCAGTAGTATGTGTGAGAGCGTTTCAGTAGTGAGTGTGAGAGCGTTTCAGTAGTGAGTGTGAGAGCGTTTCAGTAGTGAGTGTGAGAGCGTTTCAGTAGTGAGTGTGAGAGCGTTTCAGTAGTATGTGTGAGAGCGTTTCAGTAGTATGTGTGAGAGCGTTTCAGTAGTGAGTGTGAGAGCGTTTCAGTAGTGAGTGTGAGAGCGTTTCAGTAGTGAGTGTGAGAGCGTTTCAGTAGTGAGTGTGAGAGCGTTTCAGTAGTGAGTGTGAGAGCGTTTCAGTAGTGAGTGTGAGAGCGTTTCAGTAGTATGTGTGAGAGCGTTTCAGTAGTATGTGTGAGAGCGTTTCAGTAGTATGTGTGAGAGCGTTTCAGTAGTGAGTGTGAGAGCGTTTCAGTAGTGAGTGTGAGAGCGTTTCAGTAGTATGTGTGAGAGCGTTTCAGTAGTGAGTGTGAGAGCGTTTCAGTAGTGAGTGTGAGAGCGTTTCAGTAGTATGTGTGAGAGCGTTTCAGTAGTATGTGTGAGAGCGTTTCAGTAGTATGTGTGAGAGCGTTTCAGTAGTGAGTGTGAGAGCGTTTCAGTAGTGAGTGTGAGAGCGTTTCAGTAGTATGTGTGAGAGCGTTTCAGTAGTATGTGTGAGAGCGTTTCAGTAGTATGTGTGAGAGCGTTTCAGTAGTATGTGTGAGAGCGTTTCAGTAGTGAGTGTGAGAGCGTTTCAGTAGTATGTGTGAGAGCGTTTCAGTAGTATGTGTGAGAGCGTTTCAGTAGTGAGTGTGAGAGCGTTTCAGTAGTGAGTGTATGAGCGTTTCATTAGTATGTGTGAGAGCGTTTCAGTAGTGAGTGTGAGAGCGTTTCAGTAGTGAGTGTGAGAGCGTTTCAGTAGTATGTGTGAGAGCGTTTCAGTAGTGAGTGTGAGAGCGTTTCAGTAGTGAGTGTGAGAGCGTTTCAGTAGTATGTGTGAGAGCGTTTCAGTAGTGAGTGTGAGAGCGTTTCAGTAGTGAGTGTGAGAGCGTTTCAGTAGTATGTGTGAGAGCGTTTCAGTAGTGAGTGTGAGAGCGTTTCAGTAGTGAGTGTGAGAGCGTTTCAGTAGTATGTGTGAGAGCGTTTCAGTAGTATGTGTGAGAGCGTTTCAGTAGTATGTGTGAGAGCGTTTCAGTAGTGAGTGTGAGAGCGTTTCAGTAGTGAGTGTGAGAGCGTTTCAGTAGTATGTGTGAGAGCGTTTCAGTAGTATGTGTGAGAGCGTTTCAGTAGTGAGTGTGAGAGCGTTTCAGTAGTGAGTGTGAGAGCGTTTCAGTAGTATGTGTGAGAGCGTTTCAGTAGTATGTGTGAGAGCGTTTCAGTAGTATGTGTGAGAGCGTTTCAGTAGTGAGTGTGAGAGCGTTTCAGTAGTGAGTGTGAGAGCGTTTCAGTAGTATGTGTGAGAGCGTTTCAGTAGTATGTGTGAGAGCGTTTCAGTAGTATGTGTGAGAGCGTTTCAGTAGTATGTGTGAGAGCGTTTCAGTAGTGAGTGTGAGAGCGTTTCAGTAGTATGTGTGAGAGCGTTTCAGGTGTATGTGTGAGAGCGTTTCAGTAGTGAGTGTGAGAGCGTTTCAGTAGTATGTGTGAGAGCGTTTCAGTAGTGAGTGTGAGAGCGTTTCAGTAGTGAGTGTGAGAGCGTTTCAGTAGTATGTGTGAGAGCGTTTCAGTAGTGAGTGTGAGAGCGTTTCAGTAGTGAGTGTGAGAGCGTTTCAGTAGTGAGTGTGAGAGCGTTTCAGTAGTATGTGTGAGAGCGTTTCAGTAGTGAGTGTGAGAGCGTTTCAGTAGTGAGTGTGAGAGCGTTTCAGTAGTATGTGTGAGAGCGTTTCAGTAGTGAGTGTGAGAGCGTTTCAGTAGTGAGTGTGAGAGCGTTTCAGTAGTGAGTGTGAGAGCGTTTCAGTAGTGAGTGTGAGAGCGTTTCATTAGTATGTGTGAGAGCGTTTCAGTAGTGAGTGTGAGAGCGTTTCAGTAGTGAGTGTGAGAGCGTTTCAGTAGTATGTGTGAGAGCGTTTCAGTAGTGAGTGTGAGAGCGTTTCAGTAGTGAGTGTGAGAGTGTTTCAGTAGTATGTGTGAGAGCGTTTCAGTAGTGAGTGTGAGAGCGTTTCAGTAGTGAGTGTGAGAGTGTTTCAGTAGTATGTGTGAGAGCGTTTCAGTAGTATGTGTGAGAGCGTTTCAGTAGTGAGTGTGAGAGCGTTTCATTAGTATGTGTGAGAGCGTTTCAGTAGTGAGTGTGAGAGCGTTTCAGTAGTATGTGTGAGAGCGTTTCATTAGTATGTGTGAGAGCGTTTCAGTAGTATGTGTGAGAGCGTTTCAGTAGTGAGTGTGAGAGCGTTTCAGTAGTGAGTGTGAGAGCGTTTCAGTAGTATGTGTGAGAGCGTTTCAGTAGTATGTGTGAGAGCGTTTCAGTAGTATGTGTGAGAGCGTTTCATTAGTATGTGTGAGAGCGTTTCAGTAGTGAGTGTGAGAGCGTTTCAGTAGTATGTGTGAGAGCGTTTCAGTAGTATGTGTGAGAGCGTTTCAGTAGTGAGTGTGAGAGCGTTTCAGTAGTGAGTGTGAGAGCGTTTCAGTAGTGAGTGTGAGAGCGTTTCAGTAGTGAGTGTGAGAGCGTTTCAGTAATGAGTGTGAGAGCGTTTCAGTAGTGAATGTATGAGCGTTTCATTAGTATGTGTGAGAGCGTTTCAGTAGTATGTGTGAGAGCGTTTCAGTAGTATGTGTGAGAGCGTTTCAGTAGTATGTGTGAGAGCGTTTCAGTAGTATGTGTGAGAGCGTTTCAGTAGTATGTGTGAGAGCGTTTCAGTAGTGAGTGTGAGAGCGTTTCAGTAGTGAGTGTGAGAGCGTTTCAGTAGTATGTGTGAGAGCGTTTCAGTAGTATGTGTGAGAGCGTTTCAGTAGTATGTGTGAGAGCGTTTCAGTAGTGAGTGTGAGAGCGTTTCAGTAGTATGTGTGAGAGCGTTTCAGTAGTGAGTGTGAGAGCGTTTCAGTAGTATGTGTGAGAGCGTTTCAGTAGTATGTGTGAGAGCGTTTCAGTAGTGAGTGTGAGAGCGTTTCATTAGTATGTGTGAGAGCGTTTCAGTAGTGAGTGTGAGAGCGTTTCAGTAGTGAGTGTGAGAGCGTTTCATTAGTATGTGTGAGAGCGTTTCAGTAGTGAGTGTGAGAGCGTTTCAGTAGTATGTGTGAGAGCGTTTCAGTAGTGAGTGTGAGAGCGTTTCAGTAGTGAGTGTGAGAGCGTTTCAGTAGTGAGTGTGAGAGCGTTTCAGTAGTGAGTGTGAGAGCGTTTCAGTAGTGAGTGTGAGAGCGTTTCAGTAGTGAGTGTGAGAGCGTTTCAGTAGTATGTGTGAGAGCGTTTCAGTAGTGAGTGTGAGAGCGTTTCAGTAGTGAGTGTGAGAGCGTTTCAGTAGTGAGTGTGAGAGCGTTTCAGTAGTGAGTGTGAGAGCGTTTCAGTAGTGAGTGTGAGAGCGTTTCATTAGTATGTGTGAGAGCGTTTCAGTAGTGAGTGTGAGAGCGTTTCAGTAGTGAGTGTGAGAGCGTTTCAGTAGTATGTGTGAGAGCGTTTCAGTAGTGAGTGTGAGAGCGTTTCAGTAGTGAGTGTGAGAGCGTTTCAGTAGTATGTGTGAGAGCGTTTCAGTAGTGAGTGTGAGAGCGTTTCAGTAGTGAGTGTGAGAGTGTTTCAGTAGTATGTGTGAGAGCGTTTCAGTAGTATGTGTGAGAGCGTTTCAGTAGTATGTGTGAGAGCGTTTCAGTAGTGAGTGTGAGAGCGTTTCAGTAGTATGTGTGAGAGCGTTTCAGTAGTGAGTGTGAGAGCGTTTCAGTAGTGAATGTATGAGTGTTTCATTAGTATGTGTGAGAGCGTTTCAGTAGTATGTGTGAGAGCGTTTCAGTAGTGAGTGTGAGAGCGTTTCAGTAGTATGTGTGAGAGCGTTTCAGTAGTGAGTGTGAGAGCGTTTCAGTAGTGAGTGTGAGAGCGTTTCATTAGTATGTGTGAGAGCGTTTCAGTAGTGAGTGTGAGAGCGTTTCATTAGTATGTGTGAGAGCGTTTCAGTAGTGAGTGTGAGAGCGTTTCAGTAGTGAGTGTGAGAGCGTTTCAGTAGTGAGTGTGAGAGCGTTTCAGTAGTGAGTGTGAGAGCGTTTCAGTAGTGAGTGTGAGAGCGTTTCAGTAGTATGTGTGAGAGCGTTTCAGTAGTGAGTGTGAGAGCGTTTCAGTAGTGAGTGTGAGAGCGTTTCAGTAGTGAGTGTGAGAGCGTTTCAGTAGTATGTGTGAGAGCGTTTCAGTAGTGAGTGTGAGAGCGTTTCAGTAGTGAGTGTGAGAGCGTTTCAGTAGTATGTGTGAGAGCGTTTCAGTAGTGAGTGTGAGAGCGTTTCATTAGTGAGTGTGAGAGCGTTTCATTAGTATGTGTGAGAGCGTTTCAGTAGTGAGTGTGAGAGCGTTTCAGTAGTGAGTGTGAGAGCGTTTCAGTAGTGAGTGTGAGAGCGTTTCATTAGTATGTGTGAGAGCGTTTCAGTAGTGAGTGTGAGAGCGTTTCAGTAGTGAGTGTGAGAGCGTTTCAGTAGTATGTGTGAGAGCGTTTCAGTAGTGAGTGTGAGAGCGTTTCAGTAGTGAGTGTGAGAGCGTTTCAGTAGTATGTGTGAGAGCGTTTCAGTAGTGAGTGTGAGAGCGTTTCAGTAGTGAGTGTGAGAGTGTTTCAGTAGTATGTGTGAGAGCGTTTCAGTAGTATGTGTGAGAGCGTTTCAGTAGTATGTGTGAGAGCGTTTCAGTAGTGAGTGTGAGAGCGTTTCAGTAGTGAGTGTGAGAGCGTTTCAGTAGTATGTGTGAGAGCGTTTCAGTAGTGAGTGTGAGAGCGTTTCAGTAGTGAATGTATGAGTGTTTCATTAGTATGTGTGAGAGCGTTTCAGTAGTATGTGTGAGAGCGTTTCAGTAGTGAGTGTGAGAGCGTTTCAGTAGTATGTGTGAGAGCGTTTCAGTAGTGAGTGTGAGAGCGTTTCAGTAGTGAGTGTGAGAGCGTTTCAGTAGTGAGTGTGAGAGTGTTTCAGTAGTGAGTGTGAGAGCGTTTCAGTAGTATGTGTGAGAGCGTTTCAGTAGTGAGTGTGAGAGCGTTTCAGTAGTGAATGTATGAGCGTTTCATTAGTATGTGTGAGAGCGTTTCAGTAGTGAGTGTGAGAGCGTTTCAGTAGTGAGTGTGAGAGCGTTTCAGTAGTATGTGTGAGAGCGTTTCAGTAGTATGTGTGAGAGCGTTTCAGTAGTATGTGTGAGAGCGTTTCAGTAGTGAGTGTGAGAGCGTTTCAGTAGTATGTGTGAGAGCGTTTCAGTAGTATGTGTGAGAGCGTTTCAGTAGTATGTGTGAGAGCGTTTCAGTAGTGAGTGTGAGAGCGTTTCAGTAGTGAGTGTGAGAGCGTTTCAGTAGTATGTGTGAGAGCGTTTCAGTAGTGAGTGTGAGAGCGTTTCAGTAGTGAGTGTGAGAGCGTTTCAGTAGTATGTGTGAGAGCGTTTCAGTAGTATGTGTGAGAGCGTTTCAGTAGTGAGTGTGAGAGCGTTTCAGTAGTGAGTGTGAGAGCGTTTCAGTAGTATGTGTGAGAGCGTTTCAGTAGTATGTGTGAGAGCGTTTCAGTAGTGAGTGTGAGAGCGTTTCAGTAGTATGTGTGAGAGCGTTTCAGTAGTATGTGTGAGAGCGTTTCAGTAGTGAGTGTGAGAGCGTTTCAGTAGTGAGTGTGAGAGCGTTTCAGTAGTGAGTGTGAGAGCGTTTCAGTAGTATGTGTGAGAGCGTTTCAGTAGTGAGTGTGAGAGCGTTTCATTAGTATGTGTGAGAGCGTTTCAGTAGTGAGTGTGAGAGCGTTTCATTAGTATGTGTGAGAGCGTTTCAGTAGTGAGTGTGAGAGCGTTTCAGTAGTGAGTGTGAGAGCGTTTCAGTAGTATGTGTGAGAGCGTTTCAGTAGTGAGTGTGAGAGCGTTTCAGTAGTGAGTGTGAGAGCGTTTCAGTAGTATGTGTGAGAGCGTTTCAGTAGTGAGTGTGAGAGCGTTTCAGTAGTGAGTGTGAGAGTGTTTCAGTAGTATGTGTGAGAGCGTTTCAGTAGTATGTGTGAGAGCGTTTCAGTAGTGAGTGTGAGAGCGTTTCATTAGTATGTGTGAGAGCGTTTCAGTAGTGAGTGTGAGAGCGTTTCAGTAGTGAGTGTGAGAGCGTTTCATTAGTATGTGTGAGAGCGTTTCAGTAGTGAGTGTGAGAGCGTTTCAGTAGTATGTGTGAGAGCGTTTCAGTAGTGAGTGTGAGAGCGTTTCAGTAGTGAGTGTGAGAGCGTTTCAGTAGTATGTGTGAGAGCGTTTCAGTAGTGAGTGTGAGAGCGTTTCAGTAGTGAGTGTGAGAGTGTTTCAGTAGTATGTGTGAGAGCGTTTCAGTAGTATGTGTGAGAGCGTTTCAGTAGTATGTGTGAGAGCGTTTCAGTAGTGAGTGTGAGAGCGTTTCAGTAGTATGTGTGAGAGCGTTTCATTAGTATGTGTGAGAGCGTTTCAGTAGTGAGTGTGAGAGCGTTTCAGTAGTATGTGTGAGAGCGTTTCAGTAGTATGTGTGAGAGCGTTTCAGTAGTATGTGTGAGAGCGTTTCAGTAGTGAGTGTGAGAGCGTTTCAGTAGTGAGTGTGAGAGCGTTTCAGTAGTGAATGTATGAGCGTTTCATTAGTATGTGTGAGAGCGTTTCAGTAGTATGTGTGAGAGCGTTTCAGTAGTGAGTGTGAGAGCGTTTCAGTAGTGAGTGTGAGAGCGTTTCAGTAGTGAGTGTGAGAGCGTTTCAGTAGTATGTGTGAGAGCGTTTCAGTAGTATGTGTGAGAGCGTTTCAGTAGTATGTGTGAGAGCGTTTCAGTAGTGAGTGTGAGAGCGTTTCAGTAGTGAATGTATGAGCGTTTCATTAGTATGTGTGAGAGCGTTTCAGTAGTATGTGTGAGAGCGTTTCAGTAGTGAGTGTGAGAGCGTTTCAGTAGTGAGTGTGAGAGCGTTTCAGTAGTGAGTGTGAGAGCGTTTCAGTAGTGAGTGTGAGAGCGTTTCAGTAGTATGTGTGAGAGCGTTTCAGTAGTGAGTGTGAGAGCGTTTCAGTAGTGAGTGTGAGAGTGTTTCAGTAGTATGTGTGAGAGCGTTTCAGTAGTATGTGTGAGAGCGTTTCAGTAGTATGTGTGAGAGCGTTTCAGTAGTGAGTGTGAGAGTGTTTCAGTAGTATGTGTGAGAGCGTTTCAGTAGTATGTGTGAGAGCGTTTCAGTAGTATGTGTGAGAGCGTTTCAGTAGTATGTGTGAGAGCGTTTCAGTAGTGAGTGTGAGAGCGTTTCAGTAGTGAGTGTGAGAGTGTTTCAGTAGTATGTGTGAGAGCGTTTCAGTAGTATGTGTGAGAGCGTTTCAGTAGTATGTGTGAGAGCGTTTCATTAGTATGTGTGAGAGCGTTTCAGTAGTGAGTGTGAGAGCGTTTCAGTAGTGAGTGTGAGAGCGTTTCAGTAGTGAGTGTGAGAGCGTTTCAGTAGTATGTGTGAGAGCGTTTCAGTAGTATGTGTGAGAGCGTTTCAGTAGTGAGTGTGAGAGCGTTTCAGTAGTGAGTGTGAGAGCGTTTCAGTAGTGAGTGTGAGAGCGTTTCAGTAGTGAGTGTGAGAGCGTTTCAGTAGTGAGTGTGAGAGCGTTTCAGTAGTGAGTGTGAGAGCGTTTCAGTAGTGAGTGTGAGAGCGTTTCAGTAGTATGTGTGAGAGCGTTTCAGTAGTGAGTGTGAGAGCGTTTCAGTAGTGAGTGTGAGAGCGTTTCAGTAGTGAGTGTGAGAGCGTTTCAGTAGTGAGTGTGAGAGCGTTTCAGTAGTGAGTGTGAGAGCGTTTCAGTAGTATGTGTGAGAGCGTTTCAGTAGTGAGTGTGAGAGCGTTTCAGTAGTGAATGTATGAGTGTTTCATTAGTATGTGTGAGAGCGTTTCAGTAGTATGTGTGAGAGCGTTTCAGTAGTATGTGTGAGAGCGTTTCAGTAGTGAGTGTGAGAGCGTTTCAGTAGTGAGTGTGAGAGCGTTTCAGTAGTGAGTGTGAGAGCGTTTCAGTAGTGAGTGTGAGAGCGTTTCAGTAGTGAGTGTGAGAGCGTTTCAGTAGTATGTGTGAGAGCGTTTCAGTAGTATGTGTGAGAGCGTTTCAGTAGTGAGTGTGAGAGCGTTTCAGTAGTATGTGTGAGAGCGTTTCAGTAGTGAGTGTGAGAGCGTTTCAGTAGTGAGTGTGAGAGCGTTTCAGTAGTATGTGTGAGAGCGTTTCAGTAGTGAGTGTGAGAGCGTTTCAGTAGTGAGTGTGAGAGCGTTTCAGTAGTGAGTGTGAGAGCGTTTCAGTAGTGAGTGTGAGAGCGTTTCAGTAGTGAGTGTGAGAGCGTTTCAGTAGTGAGTGTGAGAGCGTTTCAGTAGTGAGTGTGAGAGCGTTTCAGTAGTGAGTGTGAGAGCGTTTCAGTAGTGAATGTATGAGCGTTTCATTAGTATGTGTGAGAGCGTTTCAGTAGTATGTGTGAGAGCGTTTCAGTAGTATGTGTGAGAGCGTTTCAGTAGTGAGTGTGAGAGCGTTTCAGTAGTGAGTGTGAGAGCGTTTCAGTAGTGAGTGTGAGAGCGTTTCAGTAGTGAGTGTGAGAGCGTTTCAGTAGTGAGTGTGAGAGCGTTTCAGTAGTATGTGTGAGAGCGTTTCAGTAGTATGTGTGAGAGCGTTTCAGTAGTGAGTGTGAGAGCGTTTCAGTAGTATGTGTGAGAGCGTTTCAGTAGTGAGTGTGAGAGCGTTTCAGTAGTGAGTGTGAGAGCGTTTCAGTAGTATGTGTGAGAGCGTTTCAGTAGTGAGTGTGAGAGCGTTTCAGTAGTGAGTGTGAGAGCGTTTCAGTAGTGAGTGTGAGAGCGTTTCAGTAGTGAGTGTGAGAGCGTTTCAGTAGTGAGTGTGAGAGCGTTTCAGTAGTGAGTGTGAGAGCGTTTCAGTAGTGAGTGTGAGAGCGTTTCAGTAGTGAATGTGAGAGCGTTTCAGTAGTGAGTGTGAGAGCGTTTCAGTAGTATGTGTGAGAGCGTTTCAGTAGTGAGTGTGAGAGCGTTTCAGTAGTGAGTGTGAGAGCGTTTCAGTAGTGAGTGTGAGAGCGTTTCATTAGTATGTGTGAGAGCGTTTCAGTAGTGAGTGTGAGAGCGTTTCAGTAGTATGTGTGAGAGCGTTTCAGTAGTGAGTGTGAGAGCGTTTCAGTAGTGAGTGTGAGAGCGTTTCAGTAGTGAGTGTGAGAGCGTTTCATTAGTATGTGTGAGAGCGTTTCAGTAGTGAGTGTGAGAGCGTTTCATTAGTATGTGTGAGAGCGTTTCAGTAGTGAGTGTGAGAGCGTTTCAGTAGTGAGTGTGAGAGCGTTTCAGTAGTGAGTGTGAGAGCGTTTCATTAGTATGTGTGAGAGCGTTTCAGTAGTGAGTGTGAGAGCGTTTCATTAGTATGTGTGAGAGCGTTTCAGTAGTGAGTGTGAGAGCGTTTCAGTAGTGAATGTGAGAGCGTTTCAATAGTATGTGTGAGAGCGTTTCAGTAGTGAGTGTGAGAGCGTTTCAGTAGTGAGTGTGAGAGCGTTTCAGTAGTATGTGTGAGAGCGTTTCAGTAGTGAGTGTGAGAGCGTTTCAGTAGTGAGTGTGAGAGCGTTTCAGTAGTATGTGTGAGAGCGTTTCAGTAGTGAGTGTGAGAGCGTTTCAGTAGTATGTGTGAGAGCGTTTCAGTAGTGAGTGTGAGAGCGTTTCATTAGTATGTGTGAGAGCGTTTCAGTAGTGAGTGTGAGAGCGTTTCAGTAGTATGTGTGAGAGCGTTTCAGTAGTGAGTGTGAGAGCGTTTCAGTAGTGAGTGTGAGAGCGTTTCAGTAGTGAGTGTGAGAGCGTTTCATTAGTATGTGTGAGAGCGTTTCAGTAGTGAGTGTGAGAGCGTTTCAGTAGTGAGTGTGAGAGCGTTTCAGTAGTGAGTGTGAGAGCGTTTCAGTAGTGAGTGTGAGAGCGTTTCATTAGTATGTGTGAGAGCGTTTCAGTAGTGAGTGTGAGAGCGTTTCAGTAGTGAGTGTGAGAGCGTTTCAGTAGTGAGTGTGAGAGCGTTTCAGTAGTATGTGTGAGAGCGTTTCAGTAGTGAGTGTGAGAGCGTTTCAGTAGTGAGTGTGAGAGCGTTTCAGTAGTGAGTGTGAGAGCGTTTCAGTAGTGAGTGTGAGAGCGTTTCAGTAGTGAGTGTGAGAGCGTTTCAGTAGTGAGTGTGAGAGCGTTTCAGTAGTGAGTGTGAGAGCGTTTCAGTAGTGAGTGTGAGAGCGTTTCAGTAGTATGTGTGAGAGCGTTTCAGTAGTGAGTGTGAGAGCGTTTCATTAGTATGTGTGAGAGCGTTTCAGTAGTGAGTGTGAGAGCGTTTCAGTAGTGAGTGTGAGAGCGTTTCAGTAGTGAGTGTGAGAGCGTTTCAGTAGTATGTGTGAGAGCGTTTCAGTAGTGAGTGTGAGAGCGTTTCAGTAGTGAATGTGAGAGCGTTTCATTAGTATGTGTGAGAGCGTTTCAGTAGTGAGTGTGAGAGCGTTTCAGTAGTGAGTGTGAGAGCGTTTCAGTAGTATGTGTGAGAGCGTTTCAGTAGTGAGTGTGAGAGCGTTTCAGTAGTGAGTGTGAGAGCGTTTCAGTAGTATGTGTGAGAGCGTTTCAGTAGTGAGTGTGAGAGCGTTTCAGTAGTGAGTGTGAGAGCGTTTCAGTAGTGAGTGTGAGAGCGTTTCATTAGTATGTGTGAGAGCGTTTCAGTAGTGAGTGTGAGAGCGTTTCAGTAGTATGTGTGAGAGCGTTTCAGTAGTGAGTGTGAGAGCGTTTCAGTAGTGAGTGTGAGAGCGTTTCAGTAGTGAGTGTGAGAGCGTTTCATTAGTATGTGTGAGAGCGTTTCAGTAGTGAGTGTGAGAGCGTTTCAGTAGTGAGTGTGAGAGCGTTTCAGTAGTGAGTGTGAGAGCGTTTCAGTAGTGAGTGTGAGAGCGTTTCATTAGTATGTGTGAGAGCGTTTCAGTAGTGAGTGTGAGAGCGTTTCAGTAGTGAGTGTGAGAGCGTTTCAGTAGTATGTGTGAGAGCGTTTCAGTAGTGAGTGTGAGAGCGTTTCAGTAGTGAGTGTGAGAGCGTTTCAGTAGTGAGTGTGAGAGCGTTTCAGTAGTGAGTGTGAGAGCGTTTCAGTAGTGAGTGTGAGAGCGTTTCAGTAGTGAGTGTGAGAGCGTTTCAGTAGTGAGTGTGAGAGCGTTTCAGTAGTATGTGTGAGAGCGTTTCAGTAGTGAGTGTGAGAGCGTTTCAGTAGTGAGTGTGAGAGCGTTTCAGTAGTATGTGTGAGAGCGTTTCAGTAGTGAGTGTGAGAGCGTTTCATTAGTATGTGTGAGAGCGTTTCAGTAGTGAGTGTGAGAGCGTTTCAGTAGTGAGTGTGAGAGCGTTTCAGTAGTGAGTGTGAGAGCGTTTCAGTAGTATGTGTGAGAGCGTTTCAGTAGTGAGTGTGAGAGCGTTTCAGTAGTGAGTGTGAGAGCGTTTCAGTAGTGAGTGTGAGAGCGTTTCAGTAGTGAGTGTGAGAGCGTTTCAGTAGTATGTGTGAGAGCGTTTCAGTAGTGAGTGTGAGAGCGTTTCAGTAGTATGTGTGAGAGCGTTTCAGTAGTGAGTGTGAGAGCGTTTCAGTAGTGAGTGTGAGAGCGTTTCAGTAGTATGTGTGAGAGCGTTTCAGTAGTGAGTGTGAGAGCGTTTCAGTAGTGAGTGTGAGAGCGTTTCAGTAGTATGTGTGAGAGCGTTTCAGTAGTGAGTGTGAGAGCGTTTCAGTAGTTATGGCCTAAACGGCCCCTCATAGTAGTATCTTAACTATTCCATCACGCTAGCCCATTCCTCTGACGCTGTGAGGTGCTGTGACCCTCCTGACCTTTAGGTATCGCTGTTCTCCCGCCCGCTGTTCCCCTAACCGGAAGCAGACCGCGTCGCGTCCACTACGTCATCAGCGCGACCCCGCTCTTTCTTCCGCGTGCTAGTAGCAGAACGTCGCAGCTCTTTTCTTGTTGTTGGTCTCACAGAAACAGCGCAGAGGAAGATGGCTGCTGTCGGGCTTCAGAGGAAGAGGCTCCTGCGGGACGAGGACATGACTAAGGTGGAGTTCGAGACCAGCGAGGAGGTGGACGTCACCCCCACCTTCGACACGATGGGCCTACGGGAGGACCTGCTCCGCGGCATCTACGCTTACGGTACGTCGGGGATCCACGCGGCCTCCTGGGCGAGGGGGTTAGCTTAGAATGCTAAAGCTAACTGTTTATCTCCGCGACGAGTTCAAGCAAAATAGAAGTTAATTCTACTGACGTTCATCTTCATAGTTTACAGAAGCTCCACGTGTATCATGTTATTTACTTTAGACGGTTTGGTGTTTTAATGTGGATCTGTTCCTCCAGTTAGCAGTAGCTTTAGTTAGCATTAGCTTGTTAGCAGTAGCTTGAGTCAAGCGGAAGTATAGTGAGCTCCCACTGGGTCTACTGGTCTCAGGGCTCCCAGTGGGTCTACTGGTCTCAGGGCTCCCAGTGGGTCTACTGGTCTCAGGGCTCCCAGTGGGTCTACTGGTCTCAGGGCTCCCAGTGGGTCTACTGGTCTCAGGGCTCCCACTGGGTCTACTCAGGGTTCTTACGGTCATGGAAGTTTAATTAAAAAATGTACGTCCTTGAAAGAAAATAAACCCCCCAAAGGTTTAGTAGCCATCATGTAAATGTGTTCTATTCATGTGTTCATGTGAATGTGTTGTATTCATGTGTTCATGTAAATGTGTTATATTCATGTGTTCATGTAAATGTGTTATATTCATGTGTTCATGTAAATGTGTTGTATTCATGTGTTCATGTAAATGTGTTATATTCATGTGTTCATGTAAATGTGTTGTATTCATGTGTTCATGTAAATGTGTTGTATTCATGTGTTCATGTAAATGTGTTGTATTCATGTGTTCATGTCGTTCATTTACGCTGAGTTTGAAATAATGAATATGCTTTTAAAAGAAAGACTCAGAATATAAGCAGCATACATACAGGCATCTATATAAATGTTTATTCTTTTAATCAAACTATTGTCTCATTCATTTGAGTCATTTAAGGTTTACTGTATGCTTTGTGTTCTCATTGTTAGTTTAAATACTACATTTACTCACTTTTTACTGTTTACACCCAGATTTCACTAAATGTTTGTAATGGACATTTGGTTTAAAGTCATGGACTCCATTGGTCAGGATGTGTATGAACCCGGTCCACTGGTCTCAGGGCTCCCACTGGGTCTACTGGTCTCAGAGCTCCTCTACTGGTCTCAGGGCTCCCACTGGGTCTACTGGTCTCAGGGCTCCCACTGGGTCTACTGGTCTCAGAGCTCCTCTACTGGTCTCAGGGCTCCCACTGGGTCTACTGGTCTCAGAGCTCCCACTGGGTCTACTGGTCTCAGAGCTCCCAGTGGGTCTACTGGTCTCAGAGCTCCCAGTGGGTCTACTGGTCTCAGAGCTCCCAGTGGGTCTACTGGTCTCAGAGCTCCCACTGGGTCTACTGGTCTCAGAGCTCCCAGTGGGTCTACTGGTCTCAGAGCTCCCAGTGGGTCTACTGGTCTCAGAGCTCCCAGTGGGTCTACTGGTCTCAGAGCTCCCAGTGGGTCTACTGGTCTCAGAGGCCTGCTGGTGCTGAATAACTCATTTGAAGGTTTTGTCTTTCAGGTTTTGAGAAGCCGTCAGCGATCCAGCAGAGAGCCATCAAGCAGATCATCAAGGGCCGGGACGTCATCGCCCAGTAAGACCTGAACTATAGGGACCCCATGGTACCTGTGGGGATTCCAATGTTCTGTAGGTGTTCTCTAACGGCCGGTCTCTGTTCAGGTCTCAGTCTGGAACGGGGAAGACCGCCACCTTCTGCGTGTCGGTGCTGCAGTGCCTGGACATCCAGGTCCGGGAGACCCAGGCCCTGATCCTGGCTCCCACCAGAGAGCTGGCCGGGCAGATCCAGAAGGTAAGCCCCGCCCACACGGCCACCGCCGGCCACCGCCGGCCAATGGTCTGTGAGCTCTGGTGGTCTCTGACGGTCTGTCTCTGGTCCAGGTGCTGCTGGCTCTGGGGGACTACATGAACGTGCAGTGCCACGCCTGCATCGGAGGGACCAACGTGGGCGAGGACATCAGGAAGCTGGACTACGGCCAGCACGTGGTCTCGGGGACCCCCGGACGCGTGTTTGGTGAGTACCACGAGACCAGAGCCCTTTTATAGACCCCTTAACCCAGGACCCTTTACGTAGAGACCACGTCAAAGGGATCTGCCCCCTCACATGCTAAGTACCTGTTATTCATATATCTCTGGGCATACTTGATATTTAAACGTGGACCTGAATGGACCCGAGGACCCCCTGCATGGTGGAGGCGGACCGAAGCAGAGACCAGGTCTGCTATTGGTCCCCTCAGTCGGAGACCAGGTCTGCTATTGGTCCCCTCAGTCGGGGACCAGGTCTGCTATTGGTCCCCTCAGTCGGGGACCAGGTCTGCTATTGGTCCCCTCAGTCGGAGACCAGGTCTGCTATTGGTCCCCTCAGTCGGAGACCAGGTCTGCTATTGGTCCCCTCAGTCGGAGACCAGGTCTGCTATTGGTCCCCTCAGTCGGAGACCAGGTCTGCTATTGGTCCCCTCAGTCGGGGACCAGGTCTGCTATTGGTCCCCTCAGTCGGGGACCAGGTCTGCTATTGGTCCCCTCAGTCGGGGACCAGGTCTGCTATTGGTCCCCTCAGTCAGAGACCAGGTCTGCTATTGGTCCCCTCAGTCGGGGACCAGGTCTGCTATTGGTCCCCTCAGTCGGAGACCAGGTCTGCTATTGGTCCCCTCAGTCAGAGACCAGGTCTGCTATTGGTCCCCTCAGTCAGAGACCAGGTCTGCTATTGGTCCCCTCAGTCAGAGACCAGGTCTGCTATTGGTCCCCTCAGTCGGAGACCAGGTCTGCTATTGGTCCCCTCAGTCAGAGACCAGGTCTGCTATTGGTCCCCTCAGTCGGAGACCAGGTCTGCTATTGGAGGCGACCAATAGGAGCTGAGCTGTTTGTTTCCTCAGACATGATCCGCCGCAGGAGTCTGAGGACCAGAGCCATCAAGATGCTGGTCCTGGACGAGGCGGACGAGATGCTCAACAAAGGTGAGACTGAGCATGTGCAGAAGCTGTGATGTCACACCTTTTTAAATGGCGGCGTCATCGCTAACCTCTGACCCGGTCCAGGCTTCAAGGAGCAGATCTACGACGTGTACCGCTACCTGCCTCCGGCCACCCAGGTGGTCCTGATCAGCGCCACGCTGCCGCACGAGATCCTGGAGATGACCAACAAGTTCATGACGGACCCCATCCGCATCCTCGTCAAACGGTAGACCAGAACCCTGTAGACCAGAACCCTGTAGACCAGAACCCTGTAGACCAGAACCCTGTAGACCAGAACCCTGTGTAGTGTATTATAATAGAACCAGAACCATGTGTAGTGTATTATAATAGAACCAGAACCCTGTAGACCAGAACCCTGTGTAGTGTATTATAATAGAACCAGAACCCTGTGTAGTGTATTATAATAGAACCAGAACCCTGTGTAGTGTATTATAATAGAACCAGAACCCTGTGTAGTGTATTATAATAGAACCAGAACCCTGTGTAGTGTATTATAATCATGAGAACCATCCTGAAGAGATATTTTGTAAATATATATTTATGTATTTACATGTATTAATATTCCTCAGTGACTACACACGTATACATGTGTGTACTAATACTCTACATGTGTACTAATACCCTCAGAGACGAGCTGACCCTGGAGGGCATCAAGCAGTTCTTCGTGGCCGTGGAGAGGGAGGAGTGGAAGTTCGACACGCTGTGTGATCTGTACGACACGCTGACCATCACGCAGGCCGTCATCTTCTGCAACACCAAGAGGAAGGTCAGCTCCTCGTCCTCCTCGCAGGTCACCTGACCGGCGCCGCAAAGCCTTCTGGGAAGCTGAGTCTGTGTGTGTTTCAGGTGGACTGGCTGACGGAGAAGATGAGAGAGGCCAACTTCACGGTGTCGTCGATGCACGGAGACATGCCCCAGAAGGAGAGGGAGTCCATCATGAAGGAGTTCAGATCCGGAGCCAGGTGAGACCTGGACCCTGTAGTCCAGGACCCTGTAGTCCAGGACCCTGTAGTCCAGGACCCTGTAGTCCAGGACCCTGTAGTCTGGCTTGTTCTTCATGACTGTTGTTCTGTTGCAGTCGTGTGTTGATCTCTACGGACGTTTGGGCTCGAGGTCTCGACGTTCCTCAGGTTTCTCTGATCATCAACTACGACCTGCCGAACAACCGAGAGCTCTACATCCACAGGTACGCCTCACCTGTATCCCTGCCCGGGAAGTAGTCCCACAGGTAGGCCTCACCTGTATCCCTGCCCGGGAAGTAGTCCCACAGGTAGGCCTCACCTGTATCCCTGCCCGGGAAGTAGTCCCACAGGTACGCCTCACCTGTATCCCTGCCCGGGAAGTAGTCCCACAGGTACGCCTCACCTGTATCACTGCACGGGAAGTAGTCCCACAGGTACGCCTCACCTGTATCACTGCACGGGAAGTAGTGCTGATCCGTACATGAATAAGATTTAAAAGTAATAATACTCTTTAATAAAAATGAAATAGTTCAGTTGAAACTCTGACCTCTGACCTCCTCCAGGATTGGTCGGTCCGGGCGTTACGGCCGTAAGGGCGTGGCCATCAACTTTGTGAAGAACGACGATATCCGCATCCTGAGGGACATCGAGCAGTACTACTCCACCCAGATCGACGAGATGCCCATGAACGGTACGACCACTCAGTGTTCAGGTCAATGCTTCAGGACCACTCAGTGTTCAGGTCAATGCTTCAGGACCACTCAGTGTTCAGGTCAATGCTTCAGGACCACTCAGTGTTCAGGTCAATGCTTCAGGACCACTCAGTGTTCAGGTCAATGCTTCAGGACCACTCAGTGTTCAGGTCAATGCTTCAGGATCAATACTAATCAATAATCTTTGTCTCCGCAGTCGCTGATCTGATCTGACCCCGCCTCCTCTTGGAGCCCCGCCCCTTTTTACTTCCTTGTCTTTTTATTTCGTCATCAGTTTAACGTTCAAACGACTTTGAGATGTTTTTGTAAATAAAGTTGTTTTGGTTTCACTTCAGTGTTCATTTTGAGTTCTCAACCTTCTGCTCATGAAAACGTTTTATCACTTATTAACCTTTTAATGAGTTTAACCTGATGTCCTATGATCACATGATATTATTGTATCTGAGGGTTCTTGATCTTTATTGATCTGGAATCAACTCAAATGAACACTTCAGACTTCTTTTCCATCATCAGATTTTATTTGAGACGCAATCAAAGTTTTACTGTGAAATGGAACAGGAAGTAACTTATTATATAATTAAAACACTCAATATTTATTGACACTCAAAAGTTAATTTTTTACAAAAATATTCACTTTCTTGTCTCGCTTTAAACTAAAACTGGACCAGAATCAAGACCTGGACCAGAATCAAGACCTGGACCAGGACCAGACTGAGGGTCAATTCCAATCTCCACCTCACGGACTCACAGACTTTGAGGCTCCCGTGAAGTCCGTGAGGGTTTGGTTCTGTCCCACTGTCACATCGTAGAGTGCTCGAGTCTCTCAGACATGTTGAGCCTTTATGATCCCTTTAGTAAGTCAGCATTAGATGCTGACTTTGCCTAAGGGAATTACCCAGAGTTCATAGCAATGTGACGTTAAACACGCAGTTCCCAATGGAAGCATGGAGACGTAAAAAAGAAAAGGTAAACAAAGAGACACGTGATAAAATACATTTACACTACAACATTACGGATTAAAGATGGAACATAAAAACACATGAAATCAGAGGAATGCAGCAGAAAATATATTTATAAATATTTTGTTTACATTCATCAAACATTTCGTTTTGACAAAAACAAGTAAATATATCATCTAAAATGACTTCTCATCTCGTGAGGAAGACGTTCAAATCAGTGAATAAAAAGTATAAAATAAATACACAATATGTTTCATGTAGTCACGTGATATGTTGCAGCAAAGTGCTGTCATTCATATTCACACCATCAAGCCCTCACAGCCTCTCACACTCAGACACTCAGCAGCTGACCTCAGTGAGTCCTGAGGGTTCAGGGCTTGAGGGTTTAGGGGGAGATTGGGACTGACCCTTAGTCTCAGGTCTTGAGGGTTTAGGGGGAGATTGGGACTGACCCTTAGTCTCAGGTCTTGAGGGTTTAGGGGGAGATTGGGACTGACCCTTAGTCTCAGGTCTTGAGGGTTTAGGTGGAGATTGGGACTGACCCTTAGTCTCAGGTCTTGAGGGTTTAGGTGGAGATTGGGATTGACCCTTAGTCTCAGGTCTTGAGGGTTTAGGTGGAGATTGCGATTGACCCTTAGTCTCAGGTCTTGAGGGTTTAGGGGGAGATTGGGACTGACCCTTAGTCTCAGGTCTTGAGGGTTTAGGGGGAGATTGGGACTGACCCTTAGTCTCAGGTCTTGAGGGTTTAGGGGGAGATTGGGATTGACCCTTAGTCTCAGGTCTTGAGGGTTTAGGGGGAGATTGGGACTGACCCTTAGTCTCAGGTCTTGAGGGTTTAGGGGGAGATTGGGACTGACCCTTAGTCTCAGGTATTGAGGGTTTAGGTGGAGATTGGGACTGACCCTTAGTCTCAGGTCTTGAGGGTTTAGGGTGGAGATTGGGACTGACCCTTAGTCTCAGGTCTTGAGGGTTTAGGGTGGAGATTGGGACTGACCCTTAGTCTCAGGTCTTGAGGGTTTAGGGGGAGATTGGGATTGACCCTTAGTCTCAGGTCTTGAGGGTTTAGGGGGAGATTGGGACTGACCCTTAGTCTCAGGTCTTGAGGGTTTAGGGGGAGATTGGGACTGACCCTTAGTCTCAGGTCTTGAGGGTTTAGGTGGAGATTGGGACTGACCCTTAGTCTCAGGTATTGAGGGTTTAGGTGGAGATTGGGACTGACCCTTAGTCTCAGGTCTTGAGGGTTTAGGGGGAGATTGGGACTGACCCTTAGTCTCAGGTCTTGAGGGTTTAGGGGGAGATTGGGACTGACCCTTAGTCTCAGGTCTTGAGGGTTTAGGGGGAGATTGGGATTGACCCTTAGTCTCAGGTCTTGAGGGTTTAGGTGGAGATTGGGACTGACCCTTAGTCTCAGGTCTTGCAAACACAAACCTGCTCTGATTGGTCACTTCAAGAAAAATGAACTCTACAGTGAGCAGGTCCACACCGGCCAATCAGAGGAGCAGCAGAGCATGCTGGGAAGGCGTCTACGGGTCCCGCCTGAGGAACCAGATCTCGTTCCTGCGGTGGGCGACGCCCGGGTTCTCGTAGGCCGCCACCATGAACCGGTCTGTGCGGAGGTCGTCTCTGACGCCCAGGACGTCCCACAGCAGCCGGCTCTGCTGGGTCAGGGTCTCCTCTGTGGTCGCCCCGAAGAACGCCCTGCAGCCAATCAGAGAGGAGAGCTGGTAATTACTGCTGCTCTGACGGGACATGAACGCACCACGAGTTTGAAGTTAACCTTTATTCAGAAGCTGCATTCAGGGCCAGTCTGTGACTTTAACGCTGCATTCAGGGACAGTAATAATAATAATACATTTTATTTGGAGGCGCTCAAGGTCCAGAGTGGGTGCTGAGCAGCTGAAGGCTCCCATGGTACTGAGGCGAGGCGATGGTTAGCAGTCCAGAAGAGGATGAGCGGAGAGAGTGTATTCCTGAAGGAGGTCGTAGAGGTGAGTGGGGCCAGATTGTGGAGCGCTGTACAGGTGAGGAGAAGGTTTTTGTAGTCGATGCGGTATCGTACACGGAGCCAGTGAAGGTGGATGAGTACAGGAGTGATGTGGTCCCATGATTTGGTACAGGTGATGATCCGGGCGGCTGAGTTCTGAATGATTTGCAGTCTGTTGAGTACAGTGACTAACGCTGCATTCAGGGTCAGTGACTGTAACGCTGCATTCAGGGACAGTGACTGTAACGCTGCATTCAGGGACAGTGACTGTAACGCTGCATTCAGGGACAGTGACTGTAACGCTGCATTCAGGGTCAGTGACTGTAACGCTGCATTCAGGGACAGTGACTGTAACGCTGCATTCAGGGTCAGTGACTGTAACGCTGCATTCAGGGACAGTGACTGTAACGCTGCATTCAGGGACAGTGACTGTAACGCTGCATTCAGGGACAGTGACTGTAACGCTGCATTCAGGGTCAGTGACTAACGCTGCATTCAGGGACAGTGACTGTAACGCTGCATTCAGGGACAGTGACTAACGCTGCATTCAGGGACAGTGACTGTAACGCTGCATTCAGGGACAGTGACTGTAACGCTGCATTCAGGGTCAGTGACTGTAACGCTGCATTCAGGGTCAGTGACTAACGCTGCATTCAGGGACAGTGACTGTAACGCTGCATTCAGGGACAGTGACTGTAACGCTGCATTCAGGGACAGTGACTGTAACGCTGCATTCAGGGTCAGTGACTAACGCTGCATTCAGGGACAGTGACTGTAACGCTGCATTCAGGGTCAGTGACTGTAACGCTGCATTCAGGGTCAGTGACTAACGCTGCATTCAGGGTCAGTGACTGTAACGCTGCATTCAGGGTCAGTGACTGTAACGCTGCATTCAGGGACAGTGACTGTAACGCTGCATTCAGGGACAGTGACTGTAACGCTGCATTCAGGGTCAGTGACTGTAACGCTGCATTCAGGGTCAGTGACTAACGCTGCATTCAGGGTCAGTGACTAACGCTGCATTCAGGGTCAGTGACTGTAACGCTGCATTCAGGGTCAGTGACTAACGCTGCATTCAGGGTCAGTGACTAACGCTGCATTCAGGGTCAGTGACTAACGCTGCATTCAGGGTCAGTGACTGTAACGCTGCATTCAGGGTCAGTGACTAACGCTGCATTCAGGGTCAGTGACTGTAACGCTGCATTCAGGGTCAGTGACTAACGCTGCATTCAGGGTCAGTGACTAACGCTGCATTCAGGGTCAGTGACTAACGCTGCATTCAGGGTCAGTGACTGTAACGCTGCATTCAGGGACAGTGACTGTAACGCTGCATTCAGGGTCAGTGACTGTAACGCTGCATTCAGGGACAGTGACTGTAACGCTGCATTCAGGGTCAGTGACTGTAACGCTGCATTCAGGGTCAGTGACTAACGCTGCATTCAGGGTCAGTGACTAACGCTGCATTCAGGGTCAGTGACTGTAACGCTGCATTCAGGGTCAGTGACTAACGCTGCATTCAGGGTCAGTGACTGTAACGCTGCATTCAGGGTCAGTGACTGTAACGCTGCATTCAGGGACAGTGACTGTAACGCTGCATTCAGGGACAGTGACTGTAACGCTGCATTCAGGGTCAGTGACTGTAACGCTGCATTCAGGGACAGTGACTGTAACGCTGCATTCAGGGTCAGTGACTGTAACGCTGCATTCAGGGTCAGTGACTAACGCTGCATTCAGGGTCAGTGACTAACGCTGCATTCAGGGTCAGTGACTGTAACGCTGCATTCAGGGTCAGTGACTAACGCTGCATTCAGGGTCAGTGACTAACGCTGCATTCAGGGTCAGTGACTGTAACGCTGCATTCAGGGACAGTGACTGTAACGCTGCATTCAGGGACAGTGACTGTAACGCTGCATTCAGGGTCAGTGACTAACGCTGCATTCAGGGTCAGTGACTGTAACGCTGCATTCAGGGTCAGTGACTAACGCTGCATTCAGGGTCAGTGACTGTAACGCTGCATTCAGGGTCAGTGACTGTAACGCTGCATTCAGGGTCAGTGACTGTAACGCTGCATTCAGGGTCAGTGACTGTAACGCTGCATTCAGGGTCAGTGACTGTAACGCTGCATTCAGGGTCAGTGACTAACGCTGCATTCAGGGACAGTGACTGTAACGCTGCATTCAGGGTCAGTGACTGTAACGCTGCATTCAGGGACAGTGACTGTAACGCTGCATTCAGGGACAGTGACTGTAACGCTGCATTCAGGGTCAGTGACTAACGCTGCATTCAGGGACAGTGACTGTAACGCTGCATTCAGGGACAGTGACTGTAACGCTGCATTCAGGGTCAGTGACTGTAACGCTGCATTCAGGGACAGTGACTAACGCTGCATTCAGGGACAGTGACTGTAACGCTGCATTCAGGGACAGTGACTGTAACGCTGCATTCAGGGACAGTGACTGTAACGCTGCATTCAGGGTCAGTGACTGTAACGCTGCATTCAGGGTCAGTGACTAACGCTGCATTCAGGGTCAGTGACTAACGCTGCATTCAGGGTCAGTGACTGTAACGTTGCATTCAGGGACAGTGACTGTAACGCTGCATTCAGGGACAGTGACTGTAACGCTGCATTCAGGGACAGTGACTGTAACGCTGCATTCAGGGTCAGTGACTGTAACGCTGCATTCAGGGTCAGTGACTAACGCTGCATTCAGGGACAGTGACTAACGCTGCATTCAGGGACAGTGACTGTAACGCTGCATTCAGGGACAGTGACTAACGCTGCATTTAGGGACAGTGACTAACGCTGCATTCAGGGACAGTGACTGTAACGCTGCATTCAGGGTCAGTGACTGTAACGCTGCATTCAGGGTCAGTGACTAACGCTGCATTCAGGGACAGTGACTGTAACGCTGCATTCAGGGTCAGTGACTGTAACGCTGCATTCAGGGACAGTGACTAACGCTGCATTCAGGGACAGTGACTGTAACGCTGCATTCAGGGTCAGTGACTGTAACGCTGCATTCAGGGTCAGTGACTGTAACGCTGCATTCAGGGTCAGTGACTGTAACGCTGCATTCAGGGACAGTGACTGTAACGCTGCATTCAGGGACAGTGACTGTAACGCTGCATTCAGGGTCAGTGACTGTAACGCTGCATTCAGGGACAGTGACTGTAACGCTGCATTCAGGGACAGTGACTGTAACGCTGCATTCAGGGACAGTGACTGTAACGCTGCATTCAGGGACAGTGACTGTAACGCTGCATTCAGGGACAGTGACTAACGCTGCATTCAGGGTCAGTGACTGTAACGCTGCATTCAGGGTCAGTGACTGTAACGCTGCATTCAGGGACAGTGACTGTAACGCTGCATTCAGGGACAGTGACTAACGCTGCATTCAGGGACAGTGACTGTAACGCTGCATTCAGGGTCAGTGACTGTAACGCTGCATTCAGGGACAGTGACTGTAACGCTGCATTCAGGGACAGTGACTGTAACGCTGCATTCAGGGTCAGTGACTAACGCTGCATTCAGGGACAGTGACTAACGCTGCATTCAGGGACAGTGACTGTAACGCTGCATTCAGGGACAGTGACTGTAACGCTGCATTCAGAGACAGTGACTAACGCTGCATTTAGGGACAGTGACTAACGCTGCATTCAGGGACAGTGACTGTAACGCTGCATTCAGGGTCAGTGACTGTAACGCTGCATTCAGGGTCAGTGACTGTAACGCTGCATTCAGGGACAGTGACTAACGCTGCATTCAGGGACAGTGACTGTAACGCTGCATTCAGGGACAGTGACTGTAACGCTGCATTCAGGGACAGTGACTGTAACGCTGCATTCAGGGACAGTGACTGTAACGCTGCATTCAGGGTCAGTGACTGTAACGCTGCATTCAGGGTCAGTGACTGTAACGCTGCATTCAGGGTCAGTGACTGTAACGCTGCATTCAGGGACAGTGACTGTAACGCTGCATTCAGGGTCAGTGACTGTAACGCTGCATTCAGGGACAGTGACTGTAACGCTGCATTCAGGGACAGTGACTAACGCTGCATTCAGGGACAGTGACTAACGCTGCATTCAGGGACAGTGACTGTAACGCTGCATTCAGGGACAGTGACTGTAACGCTGCATTCAGGGACAGTGACTAACGCTGCATTCAGGGACAGTGACTGTAACGCTGCATTCAGGGACAGTGACTGTAACGCTGCATTCAGGGTCAGTGACTAACGCTGCATTCAGGGACAGTGACTGTAACGCTGCATTCAGGGACAGTGACTGTAACGCTGCATTCAGGGACAGTGACTGTAACGCTGCATTCAGGGTCAGTGACTAACGCTGCATTCAGGGTCAGTGACTGTAACGCTGCATTCAGGGACAGTGACTGTAACGCTGCATTCAGGGTCAGTGACTAACGCTGCATTCAGGGTCAGTGACTAACGCTGCATTCAGGGTCAGTGACTGTAACGCTGCATTCAGGGACAGTGACTGTAACGCTGCATTCAGGGACAGTGACTGTAACGCTGCATTCAGGGTCAGTGACTGTAACGCTGCATTCAGGGACAGTGACTGTAACGCTGCATTCAGGGACAGTGACTGTAACGCTGCATTCAGGGTCAGTGACTAACGCTGCATTCAGGGACAGTGACTAACGCTGCATTCAGGGACAGTGACTGTAACGCTGCATTCAGGGACAGTGACTGTAACGCTGCATTCAGGGACAGTGACTGTAACGCTGCATTCAGGGACAGTGACTAACGCTGCATTCAGGGACAGTGACTGTAACGCTGCATTCAGGGTCAGTGACTGTAACGCTGCATTCAGGGTCAGTGACTGTAACGCTGCATTCAGGGTCAGTGACTGTAACGCTGCATTCAGGGACAGTGACTAACGCTGCATTCAGGGTCAGTGACTGTAACGCTGCATTCAGGGACAGTGACTGTAACGCTGCATTCAGGGTCAGTGACTGTAACGCTGCATTCAGGGTCAGTGACTAACGCTGCATTCAGGGTCAGTGACTGTAACGCTGCATTCAGGGTCAGTGACTAACGCTGCATTCAGGGACAGTGACTGTAACGCTGCATTCAGGGACAGTGACTGTAACGCTGCATTCAGGGACAGTGACTGTAACGCTGCATTCAGGGACAGTGACTGTAACGCTGCATTCAGGGACAGTGACTGTAACGCTGCATTCAGGGTCAGTGACTGTAACGCTGCATTCAGGGACAGTGACTGTAACGCTGCATTCAGGGACAGTGACTAACGCTGCATTCAGGGACAGTGACTGTAACGCTGCATTCAGGGACAGTGACTGTAACGCTGCATTCAGGGACAGTGACTGTAACGCTGCATTCAGGGACAGTGACTGTAACGCTGCATTCAGGGACAGTGACTGTAACGCTGCATTCAGGGTCAGTGACTGTAACGCTGCATTCAGGGACAGTGACTGTAACGCTGCATTCAGGGACAGTGACTGTAACGCTGCATTCAGGGTCAGTGACTAACGCTGCATTCAGGGACAGTGACTAACGCTGCATTCAGGGACAGTGACTGTAACGCTGCATTCAGGGACAGTGACTGTAACGCTGCATTCAGGGACAGTGACTAACGCTGCATTTAGGGACAGTGACTAACGCTGCATTCAGGGACAGTGACTGTAACGCTGCATTCAGGGTCAGTGACTGTAACGCTGCATTCAGGGTCAGTGACTGTAACGCTGCATTCAGGGACAGTGACTGTAACGCTGCATTCAGGGTCAGTGACTGTAACGCTGCATTCAGGGACAGTGACTAACGCTGCATTCAGGGACAGTGACTGTAACGCTGCATTCAGGGACAGTGACTGTAACGCTGCATTCAGGGTCAGTGACTGTAACGCTGCATTCTGGGACTGACTGTAACGCTGCATTCAGGGACAGTGACTGTAACGCTGCATTCAGGGTCAGTGACTGTAACGCTGCATTCAGGGACAGTGACTGTAACGCTGCATTCAGGGTTCTACTGTTTATCTCTGAGCGTAACGATCAATGTGATCCTACATTTCTTTACAGTGTTTGATATGAAGGATGAAGATGATGATGATGCTCTGACCTGGCGATGACTCTGATTGGCTCTCTGTACACGACGGCGACGTCGGGGTCGGATGGTTGGGGCGGGCGGGTCTGGAACTCTGCCGGCAGGAAGTAGTTGGTCTGCACGTCTTTCCTCAACGCGCCGCCGTCCACCAGGACGCTGGTGACCACCGGCACCGTCATGCCCAGATACCGGCCTGCAGCGATCAATACATCAATACTGATCACCTGCAGCGATCAATACATCAATACTGATCACCTGCAGCGATCAATACATCAATACTGATCCCCTGCAGCGATCAATACATCAATACTGATCACCTGCAGCGATCAATACATCAATACTGATCGCCTGCAGCGATCAATACATCAATACTGATCACCTGCAGCGATCAATACATCAATACTGATCACCTCTTATATACAGAGGGTGAAATAAGTATTGAACACGTCACCATTGTTGAGTGGGCGGGGTCAGTGGGAGTGGGCGGTCAGTGGGCGTGGTCAGTGGGAGTGGGCGGGGTCAGTGAGAGTGGGCGGGGTCTGACCTGCAGAGTTCTCGGTGCAGATGAAGCGCATCAGTTTCATGAAGCCCATCGAGATGCTCTGTTCATACAGATCCTCTCCTTTAGTCACACAGGCCCAATGGCCTGCTGGGTAAAGACGCTCCTCATACAGCACCTCCCCCATCTGTAAGGGAGGAGGAGTCATTACATACAGCACCTCCTCATCTGTAGGAGAGGAGGAGTCATTACATACAGCACCTCCCCCATCTGTAAGGGAGGAGGAGTCATTACATACAGCACCTCCCCCATCTGTAAGGGAGGAGGAGTCATTACATACAGCACCTCCCCCATCTGTAAGGGAGGAGGAGTCATTACATACAGCACCTCCCCCATCTGTAAGGGAGGAGGAGTCATTACATACAGCACCTCCTCATCTGTAAGGGAGGAGGAGTCATTACATACAGCACCTCCCCCATCTGTAAGGGAGGAGGAGTCATTACATACAGCACCTCCCCCATCTGTAAGGGAGGAGGAGTCATTACATACAGCACCTCCTCATCTGTAGGAGAGGAGGAGTCATTACATACAGCACCTCCCCCATCTGTAAGGGAGGAGGAGTCATTACATACAGCACCTCCTCATCTGTAGGAGAGGAGGAGTCATTACATACAGCACCTCCTCATCTGTAGGAGAGGAGGAGTCATTACATACAGCACCTCCCCCATCTGTAAGGGAGGAGGAGTCATTACATACAGCACCTCCTCATCAGTAGGAGAGGAGGAGTCATTACATACAGCACCTCCCCCATCTGTAAGGGAGGAGGAGTCATTACATACAGCACCTCCTCATCTGTAAGGGAGGAGGAGTCATTACATACAGCACCTCCCCCATCTGTAAGGGAGGAGGAGTCATTACATACAGCACCTCCTCATCTGTAGGAGAGGAGGAGTCAGAACTGGTACAGTGATGAATACTGTGTCTGTACTAGTACTATATACTAGTATATAGTACTATATACTAGTATATAGTACTAGTGTTTACCTTCTCATGGCAGGATACTGGAGTGAAGGGCAAGGGCTCCCTCTGCTGGTGGTTGCGGGTCATTTCCTGTATGGGGGCCATCATTTCTGGAATACACAAAAAGTTCAGACACGAGAACCCTATACAGGCTCCGCCCCCTCACCTGGAGGAACTGACACTACTAGGTACAGGCTCCGCCCCCTCACCTGGAGGAACTGACACTACTAGGTACAGGCTCCGCCCCCTCACCTGGAGGAACTGACACTACTAGGTACAGGCTCCGCCCCCTCACCTGGAGGAACTGACACTACTAGGTACAGGCTCCGCCCCCTCACCTGGAGGTACTGACACATGGTGGGTACAGGCTCCGCCCCCTCACCTGGAGGTACTGACACATGGTAGGTACAGGCTCCGCCCCCTCACCTGGAGGTACTGACACATGGTGGGTACAGGCTCCGCCCCCTCACCTGGAGGTACTGACACATGGTGGGTACTGGCTCCGCCCCCTCACCTAGAGGTACTGACACATGGTGGGTACAGGCTCCGCCCCCTCACCTGGAGGTACTGACACATGGTGGGTACAGGCTCCACGCCCTCACCTGGAGGAACTGACATTACTAGGTACAGGCTCCGCCCCCTCACCTGGAGGTACTGACACATGGTGGGTACAGGCTCCGCCCCCTCACCTGGAGGTACTGACACATGGTAGGTACAGGCTCCGCCCCCTCACCTGGAGGTACTGACACATGGTGGGTACAGGCTCCGCCCCCTCACCTGGAGGTACTGACACATGGTGGGTACAGGCTCCGCCCCCTCACCTGGAGGTACTGACACATGGTAGGTACAGGCTCCGCCCCCTCACCTGGAGGTACTGACACATGGTGGGTACAGGCTCCGCCCCCTCACCTGGAGGTACTGACACATGGTGGGTACAGGCTCCGCCCCCTCACCTGGAGGTACTGACACATGGTGGGTACTGGCCACTGCCTGCCAGTGTGTCAGCAGCCGGTCCCGGTCCTCTTCACCCATTGGTTCTGGGTTGTCAGTGATGTCATCATCCAGCTGATCGTCGTCTAGTCCTTCCAGATCTTCCAGAGAGATCAGAGCCATGCTGAGGACCAGATGACCTTTGACCTGAAGACACTGAGAAGAGACGGATTACATATTGTTGCTGGACCAGAAAAGAACACACAATGACACAATAGAGTCTGTATATATATATATATATATATATATATATATATATATATATATATATATATATATAACCCGTATTGACCCACTTTTCCCCCCCAGTCCGCCCCTGCCCACGACCCGCATCAGACCCGCATCAGACCCGCATCAGACCCGTATAGATCCGCATCAGACCCGTATAGCCCCGCATAGCCCCGCATAGCCCCGCCGGGGTCCAGACCTGGACCGGGTCTAGAGACTAGCTGTTAGCACGGGTCGTTAGCTCGGGTTACGACCCGGGTCAGGACCGGTCCCTCACCTGGTTCTGGTCGCACCTTCACAGGTGAGTCCGGGTCCGGGTCTCCGTCACAACAACACGACGCTGCTGCTTCTCCTTCTGTTTCCGGTTCACTACACTTTCCGGACGCTTCAAAATAAAAGATGGCCAATCCTGTTTTATTTTAATCGTCCGGTCCTGGGACCGGATGTCTGCGTGTTCAGACGGTAACGCTCCGGGACTCATCAGTAATGTTACAGTGAGAAGAGTTTAACCGGATTTATACTGGATCTCACTCAATGAACCAACAACTGTTCCTGTTGCTCCTTTTATTTTGGTAGGTTCCGCCTATTAAGCAATTAAGATGAAAACCCTTTCAGTAGAAAACACAGAAATATATGAATGTTCACAACACAGCTCTGGAGACGCTGAGTCATCACCATTCTCTCTGATGTGAACATGCAGGTAAACTGTTTATGATTAACATCTATTTATTATCATCTATTTATTATTATCATCTATTTATTATCATCTATTTATTATGAACATTTATTTATTATTATCATCTATTTATTATCTATTTATTATCATCTATTTATTATGAACATCTATTTATTATTATCATCTATTTATTATCATCTATTTATTATGAGCATCTATTTATTATGAACATCTATTTATTATTATCATCTATTTATTATGAACAACTATTTATTATTATCATCTATTTATTATTAACATCTATTTATTATTATCATCTATTTATTATTGACATCTATTTATTATTATCATATATTTATTATTATCATATATTCATTATTAACATCTATTTATTATGAACATCATCTATTTATTAACTTACTAATTACTAACCAGTAATCTTTATCACAACTTGAGCACCTTGTTCTATTCCACCTCAAAACCCTCTATCACCCTGTGACTCCTCACATGTGTGACTCCTCTATCACCCTGTGACTCCTCACACAGGTGTGACTCCTCTATCACCCTGTGACTCCTCACACATGTGTGACTCCTCTATCACCCTGTGACTCCTCTATCACCCTGTGACTCCTCACATGTGTGACTCCTCTATCACCCTGTGACTCCTCACATGTGTGACTCCTCTATCACCCTGTGACTCCTCACATGTGTGACTCCTCTATCACCCTGTGACTCCTCTATCACCCTGCGACTCCTCACACATGTGTGACTCCTCTATCACCCTGTGACTCCTCTATCACCCTGTGACTCCTCACACAGGTGTGACTCCTCTATCACCCTGTGACTCCTCTATCACCCTGCGACTCCTCACACATGTGTGACTCCTCTATCACCCTGTGACTCCTCTATCACCCTGTGACTCCTCACACAGGTGTGACTCCTCTATCACCCTGTGACTCCTCTATCACCCTGTGACTCCTCACACAGGTGTGACTCCTCTATCACCCTGTGACTCCTCTATCACCCTGTGACTCCTCACACATGTGTGACTCCTCTATCACCCTGTGACTCCTCACACAGGTGTGACTCCTCTATCACCCTGTGACTCCTCTATCACCCTGTGACTCCTCACACATGTGTGACTCCTCTATCACGCTGTGACTCCTCACACATGTGTGACTCCTCTATCACCCTGTGACTCCTCACACATGTGTGACTCCTCTATCACCCTGCGACTCCTCACACATGTGTGACTCCTCTATCACCCTGTGACTCCTCACACATGTGTGACTCCTCTATCACCCTGTGACTCCTCACACATGTGTGACTCCTCTATCACCCTGCGACTCCTCACACATGTGTGACTCCTCTATCACCCTGTGACTCCTCACACATGTGTGACTCCTCTATCACCCTGTGACTCCTCTATCACCCTGTGACTCCTCACACATGTGTGACTCCTCTATCACGCTGTGACTCCTCTATCACCCTGTGACTCCTCTATCACGCTGTGACTCCTCACACATGTGTGACTCCTCTATCACCCTGTGACTCCTCTATCACACTGTGACTCCTCTATCACGCTGTGACTCCTCACACATGTGTGACTCCTCTATCACCCTGTGACTCCTCACACATGTGTGACTCCTCTATCACACTGTGACTCCTCACACATGTGTGACTCCTCTATCACGCTGTGACTCCTCTATCACCCTGTGACTCCTCACACATGTGTGACTCCTCTATCACGCTGTGACTCCTCACACATGTGTGACTCCTCTATCACCCTGTGACTCCTCTATCACGCTGTGACTCCTCACACATGTGTGACTCCTCTATCACCCTGTGACTCCTCACACATGTGTGACTCCTCTATCACCCTGTGACTCCTCTATCACGCTGTGACTCCTCACACATGTGTGACTCCTCTATCACCCTGTGACTCCTCACACATGTGTGACTCCTCTATCACCCTGTGACTCCTCACACATGTGTGACTCCTCTATCACCCCGTGACTCCTCACACATGTGTGACTCCTCTATCACCCTGTGACTCTTCACACAGGTGTGACTCCTCTATCACCCTGTGACTCCTCACACAGGTGTGACTCCTCTATCACCCTGTGACTCCTCACACATGTGTGACTCCTCTATCACACTGTGACTCCTCACACATGTGTGACTCCTCTATCACGCTGTGACTCCTCTATCACCCTGTGACTCCTCACACATGTGTGACTCCTCTATCACGCTGTGACTCCTCTATCACCCTG
The DNA here is from genome assembly GCA_038501785.1 of Myoxocephalus aenaeus. NCBI lineage: Eukaryota > Metazoa > Chordata > Actinopteri > Perciformes > Cottidae > Myoxocephalus > Myoxocephalus aenaeus. The sequence goes on along the minus strand of JBAMJR010000245.1, from coordinate 202,794 downwards.
TGACTCCTCTATCACGCTGTGACTCCTCTATCACCCTGTGACTCCTCACACATGTGTGACTCCTCTATCACCCTGTGACTCTTCACACAGGTGTGACTCCTCTATCACCCTGTGACTCCTCACACAGGTGTGACTCCTCTATCACCCTGTGACTCCTCACACATGTGTGACTCCTCTATCACACTGTGACTCCTCACACATGTGTGACTCCTCTATCACGCTGTGACTCCTCTATCACCCTGTGACTCCTCACACATGTGTGACTCCTCTATCACCCTGTGACTCCTCTATCACCCTGTGACTCCTCTATCACGCTGTGACTCCTCACACATGTGTGACTCCTCTATCACCCTGTGACTCCTCACACATGTGTGACTCCTCTATCACGCTGTGACTCCTCTATCACCCTGTGACTCCTCTATCACCCTGTGACTCCTCACACATGTGTGACTCCTCTATCACGCTGTGACTCCTCACACATGTGTGACTCCTCTATCACACTGTGACTCCTCACACATGTGTGACTCCTCTATCACGCTGTGACTCCTCTATCACCCTGTGACTCCTCACACATGTGTGACTCCTCTATCACGCTGTGACTCCTCTATCACCCTGTGACTCCTCACACATGTGTGACTCCTCTATCACCCTGTGACTCCTCTATCACCCTGTGACTCCTCTATCACGCTGTGACTCCTCACACATGTGTGACTCCTCTATCACCCTGTGACTCCTCACACATGTGTGACTCCTCTATCACACTGTGACTCCTCACACATGTGTGACTCCTCTATCACGCTGTGACTCCTCTATCACCCTGTGACTCCTCACACATGTGTGACTCCTCTATCACCCCGTGACTCCTCACACATGTGTGACTCCTATCACCCTGTGACTCTTCACACAGGTGTGACTCCTCTATCACCCTGTGACTCCTCACACAGGTGTGACTCCTCTATCACCCTGTGACTCCTCTATCACCCTGTGACTCCTCACACATGTGTGACTCCTCTATCACCCTGTGACTCCTCACACAGGTGGGACTCCTCTATCACCCTGTGACTCCTCACACATGTGTGACTCCTCTATCACCCTGTGACTCCTCACACATGTGACTCCTCTATCACCCTGTGACTCCTCACACAGGTGTGACTCCTCTATCACCCTGTGACTCCTCACACATGTGTGACTCCTCTATCACCCTGTGACTCCTCACACATGTGTGACTCCTCTATCACCCTGTGACTCTTCACACAGGTGTGACTCCTCTATCACCCTGTGACTCCTCACACATGTGTGACTCCTCTATCACCCTGTGACTCTTCACACAGGTGTGACTCCTATATCACCCTGTGACTCCTCACACAGGTGTGACTCCTCTATCACCCTGTGACTCCTCACACAGGTGTGACTCCTCTATCACCCTGTGACTCCTCACACATGTGTGACTCCTCTATCACCCTGTGACTCCTCACACATGTGTGACTCCTCTATCACCCTGTGACTCTTCACACAGGTGTGACTCCTCTATCACCCTGTGACTCCTCACACATGTGTGACTCCTCTATCACCCTGTGACTCTTCACACAGGTGTGACTCCTCTATCACCCTGTGACTCCTCACACAGGTGTGACTCCTCTATCACCCTGTGACTCCTCACACATGTGTGACTCCTCTATCACCCTGTGACTCTTCACACAGGTGTGACTCCTCTATCACCCTGTGACTCCTCACACAGGTGTGACTCCTCTATCACCCTGTGACTCCTCACACATGTGTGACTCCTCACACATGTGTGACTCCTCTATCACCCTGTGACTCCTCTATCACCCTGTGACTCCTCACACATGTGTGACTCCTCTATCACCCTGTGACTCCTCACATGTGTGACTCCTCTATCACCCTGTGACTCCTCACACAGGTGTGACTCCTCTATCACCCTGTGACTCCTCTATCACAATGTAATTCCTCACACAGGTGTGACTCCTCTATCACAATGTGACTCCTCACACATGTGTGACTCCTCTATCACCCTGTGACTCCTCACACATGTGTGACTCCTCTATCACCCTGTGACTCTTCACACAGGTGTGACTCCTCTATCACCCTGTGACTCCTCACACAGGTGTGACTCCTCTATCACCCTGTGACTCCTCACACATGTGTGACTCCTCACACATGTGTGACTCCTCTATCACCCTGTGACTCCTCTATCACCCTGTGACTCCTCACACATGTGTGACTCCTCTATCACCCTGTGACTCCTCACATGTGTGACTCCTCTATCACCCTGTGACTCCTCACACAGGTGTGACTCCTCTATCACCCTGTGACTCCTCACACATGTGTGACTCCTCTATCACCCTGTGACTCCTCTATCACAATGTGATTCCTCACACATGTGTGACTCCTCTATCACCCTGTGACTCCTCTATCACCCTGTGACTCCTCTATCACCCTGTGACTCCTCACACATGTGTGACTCCTCAATCACCCTGTGACTCCTCACATGTGTGACTCCTCTATCACCCTGTGACTCCTCTATCACCCTGTGACTCCTCACACATGTGTGACTCCTCTATCACCCTGTGACTCCTCACACATGTGTGACTCCTCTATCACCCTGTGACTCCTCTATCACCCTGTGACTCCTCACACATGTGTGACTCCTCTATCACGCTGTGACTCCTCTATCACCCTGTGACTCCTCTATCACCCTGTGACTCCTCTATCACCCTGTGACTCCTCACACATGTGACTCCTCTATCACCCTGTGACTCCTCACACATGTGTGACTCCTCTATCACGCTGTGACTCCTCTATCACGCTGTGACTCCTCTATCACCCTGTGACTCCTCACACATGTGTGACTCCTCTATCACCCTGTGACTCCTCACACATGTGTGACTCCTCTATCACGCTGTGACTCCTCTATCACCCTGTGACTCCTCACACATGTGTGACTCCTCTATCACGCTGTGACTCCTCTATCACCCTGTGACTCCTCACACATGTGTGACTCCTCTATCACCCTGTGACTCCTCTATCACCCTGTGACTCCTCTATCACGCTGTGACTCCTCACACATGTGTGACTCCTCTATCACCCTGTGACTCCTCACACATGTGTGACTCCTCTATCACACTGTGACTCCTCACACATGTGTGACTCCTCTATCACGCTGTGACTCCTCTATCACCCTGTGACTCCTCACACATGTGTGACTCCTCTATCACCCCGTGACTCCTCACACATGTGTGACTCCTATCACCCTGTGACTCTTCACACAGGTGTGACTCCTCTATCACCCTGTGACTCCTCACACAGGTGTGACTCCTCTATCACCCTGTGACTCCTCTATCACCCTGTGACTCCTCACACATGTGTGACTCCTCTATCACCCTGTGACTCCTCACACAGGTGTGACTCCTCTATCACCCTGTGACTCCTCACACATGTGTGACTCCTCTATCACCCTGTGACTCCTCACACATGTGACTCCTCTATCACCCTGTGACTCCTCACACATGTGTGACTCCTCTATCACCCTGTGACTCCTCACACATGTGTGACTCCTCTATCACCCTGTGACTCTTCACACAGGTGTGACTCCTCTATCACCCTGTGACTCCTCACACATGTGTGACTCCTCTATCACCCTGTGACTCTTCACACAGGTGTGACTCCTCTATCACCCTGTGACTCCTCACACAGGTGTGACTCCTCTATCACCCTGTGACTCCTCTATCACAATGTGATTCCTCACACAGGTGTGACTCCTCTATCACAATGTGACTCCTCACACATGTGTGACTCCTCTATCACCCTGTGACTCCTCACACATGTGTGACTCCTCTATCACCCTGTGACTCTTCACACAGGTGTGACTCCTCTATCACCCTGTGACTCCTCACACAGGTGTGACTCCTCTATCACCCTGTGACTCCTCACACATGTGTGACTCCTCACACATGTGTGACTCCTCTATCACCCTGTGACTCCTCTATCACCCTGTGACTCCTCACACATGTGTGACTCCTCTATCACCCTGTGACTCCTCACATGTGTGACTCCTCTATCACCCTGTGACTCCTCACACAGGTGTGACTCCTCTATCACCCTGTGACTCCTCACACAGGTGTGACTCCTCTATCACCCTGTGACTCCTCACACATGTGTGACTCCTCTATCACCCTGTGACTCCTCTATCACAATGTGATTCCTCACACATGTGTGACTCCTCTATCACCCTGTGACTCCTCACACATGTGTGACTCCTCTATCACCCTGTGACTCCTCACACATGTGTGACTCCTCTATCACCCTGTGACTCCTCTATCACCCTGTGACTCCTCTATCACCCTGTGACTCCTCACACATGTGTGACTCCTCAATCACCCTGTGACTCCTCACATGTGTGACTCCTCTATCACCCTGTGACTCCTCTATCACCCTGTGACTCCTCACACATGTGTGACTCCTCTATCACCCTGTGACTCCTCACACATGTGTGACTCCTCTATCACCCTGTGACTCCTCTATCACCCTGTGACTCCTCACACATGTGTGACTCCTCTATCACGCTGTGACTCCTCTATCACCCTGTGACTCCTCACACATGTGTGACTCCTCTATCACCCTGTGACTCCTCACACATGTGTGACTCCTCTATCACCCTGTGACTCCTCACACATGTGTGACTACTCTATCACCCTGTGACTCCTCACACATGTGTGACTCCTCTATCACGCTGTGACTCCTCACACATGTGTGACTCCTCTATCACGCTGTGACTCCTCACACATGTGTGACTCCGCTATCACCCTGTGACTCCTCACACATGTGTGACTCCTCTATCACCCTGTGACTCCTCTATCACCCTGTGACTCCTCACACATGTGACTCCTCTATCACCCTGTGACTCCTCACACATGTGTGACTCCTCTATCACGCTGTGACTCCTCACACATGTGTGACTCCTCTATCACCCTGTGACTCCTCAATCACCCTGTGACTCCTCACATGTGTGACTCCTCTATCACCCTGTGACTCCTCACATGTGTGACTCCTCTATCACCCTGTGACTCCTCACACATGTGTGACTCCTCTATCACCCTGTGACTCCTCACACATGTGTGACTCCTCTATCACCCTGTGACTCCTCACACATGTGTGACTCCTCTATCACGCTGTGACTCCTCTATCACCCTGTGACTCCTCACACATGTGTGACTCCTCTATCACGCTGTGACTCCTCACACATGTGACTCCTCTATCACCCTGTGACTCCTCACACATGTGTGACTACTCTATCACCCTGTGACTCCTCACACATGTGTGATAGAGGAGTCATAGAGGAATCATGTGTGATAGAGGAGTCACTCCTCACACATGTGTGACTCCTCTATCACGCTGTGACTCCTCACACATGTGTGACTCCTCTATCACCCTGTGACTCCTCTATCACCCTGTGACTCCTCACACATGTGTGACTCCTCTATCACGCTGTGACTCCTCACACATGTGTGACTCCTCTATCACGCTGTGACTCCTCACACATGTGTGACTCCTCTATCACGCTGTGACTCCTCACACATGTGTGACTCCTCTATCACCCTGTGACTCCTCACACATGTGTGACTCCTCTATCACCCTGTGACTCCTCACACATGTGTGACTCCTCTATCACCCTGTGACTCCTCACACATGTGTGACTCCTCTATCACGCTGTGACTCCTCTATCACCCTGTGACTCCTCACACATGTGACTCCTCTATCACCCTGTGACTCCTCAATCACCCTGTGACTCCTCACATGTGTGACTCCTCTATCACCCTGTGACTCCTCACACATGTGTGACTCCTCTATCACCCTGTGACTCCTCACACATGTGTGACTCCTCTATCACCCTGTGACTCCTCACACATGTGTGACTCCTCTATCACGCTGTGACTCCTCTATCACCCTGTGACTCCTCACACATGTGTGACTCCTCTATCACCCTGTGACTCCTCACACATGTGTGACTCCTCTATCACGCTGTGACTCCTCACACATGTGTGACTCCTCTATCACCCTGTGACTCCTCTATCACCCTGTGACTCCTCACATGTGTGACTCCTCTATCACCCTGTGACTCCTCTATCACCCTGTGACTCCTCACACATGTGTGACTCCTCTATCACCCTGTGACTCCTCTATCACCCTGTGACTCCTCACACATGTGACTCCTCTATCACCCTGTGACTCCTCACACATGTGTGACTCCTCTATCACGCTGTGACTCCTCTATCACGCTGTGACTCCTCTATCACCCTGTGACTCCTCACACATGTGTGACTCCTCTATCACCCTGTGACTCCTCACACATGTGTGACTCCTCTATCACGCTGTGACTCCTCTATCACCCTGTGACTCCTCACACATGTGTGACTCCTCTATCACGCTGTGACTCCTCTATCACGCTGTGACTCCTCTATCACCCTGTGACTCCTCACACATGTGTGACTCCTCTATCACGCTGTGACTCCTCTATCACCCTGTGTGACATCATACTTTGGGAGCGTACCTTTTGTTGAGCTTCTGCTCCACAGACTTCAGCAGACTCCTGATTGGAGGAAACAACACAAAGTGTTTCCTGTGTGGAAGGAGAGGAAGCACAGCGTGACCTCTGACCTCGGTGAGCCGGACGGAGGTCAGAGATCATTCAGACGGAGAAGAAGACAACATGGCGGTGAGCTGAGCGCAGGACGTTAAGTTGAAATGTCAGCCGTCCATTTAAAAACATCCAGGCTGCATTTTCTTCACCGCACTTATTCTAAAGTGCTGGAGCGCCTCGGCCCCGCCCCCTGAAGGGATGCATTATTCAGAAGCTGCTGAGGTCGACACTCTAACTCACGGAGGAGAGGAACAGTGAAGCAGCTGGGAACTAAAGGCTGCAGGCGTTAGAGAACGTAATGATGCTCGCTGGCCAGCAGGCGGCGATAAAGACTACGTCACGATACGTCAAACACCACAGAAGAAGACTCTGGTCACGTGACAGACGACAGGCCGAAATGTAGAGAGGGAATACATTTATAGGAGGCGGAGTTTGTTTACATCAATGACTGAAGAGAGGAGGCGGAGTCTGTTTACATCGATGACTGGAGAGAGGAGGCGGAGTCTGTTTACATTGATGACTGGAGAGAGGAGGCGGAGTCTGTTTACATTGATGCCTGAAGAGAGGAGGCGGAGTCTGTTTACATTGATGACTGAAGAGAGGAGGCGGAGTCTGTTTACATTGATGACTGAAGAGAGGAGGCGGAGTCTGTTTACATTGATGACTGAAGAGAGGAGGCGGAGTCTGTTTACATTGATGACTGAAGAGAGGAGGCGGAGTCTGTTTACATTGATGACTGAAGAGAGGAGGCGGAGTCTGTTTACATTGATGACTGAAGAGAGGAGGCGGAGTCTGTTTACATTGATGCCTGAAGAGAGGAGGTGGAGTCTGTTTACATTGATGACTGAAGAGAGGAGGCGGAGTCTGTTTACATTGATGACTGAAGAGAGGAGGCGGAGTCTGTTTACATTGATGACTGAAGAGAGGAGGCGGAGTCTGTTTACATTGATGACTGAAGAGAGGAGGCGGAGTCTGTTTACATTGATGCCTGAAGAGAGGAGGCGGAGTCTGTTTACATTGATGACTGAAGAGAGGAGGCGGAGTCTGTTTACATTGATGACTGAAGAGAGGAGGCGGAGTCTGTTTACATTGATGACTGAAGAGAGGAGGCGGAGTCTGTTTACATCGATGACTGGAGAGAGGAGGCGGAGTCTGTTTACATTGATGCCTGAAGAGAGGAGGCGGAGTCTGTTTACATTGATGACTGAAGAGAGGAGGCGGAGTCTGTTTACATTGATGACTGAAGAGAGGAGGCGGAGTCTGTTTACATTGATGACTGAAGAGAGGAGGCGGAGTCTGTTTACATTGATGACTGAAGAGAGGAGGCGGAGTCTGTTTACATTGATGCCTGAAGAGAGGAGGTGGAGTCTGTTTACATTGATGACTGAAGAGAGGAGGCGGAGTCTGTTTACATTGATGACTGAAGAGAGGAGGCGGAGTCTGTTTACATTGATGACTGAAGAGAGGAGGCGGAGTCTGTTTACATTGATGCCTGAAGAGAGGAGGCGGAGTCTGTTTACATTGATGACTGAAGAGAGGAGGCGGAGTCTGTTTACATTGATGACTGAAGAGAGGAGGCGGAGTCTGTTTACATTGATGACTGAAGAGAGGAGGCGGAGTCTGTTTACATTGATGCCTGAAGAGAGGAGGCGGAGTCTGTTTACATTGATGACTGAAGAGAGGAGGCGGAGTCTGTTTACATTGATGACTGAAGAGAGGAGGCGGAGTCTGTTTACATTGATGACTGAAGAGAGGAGGCGGAGTCTGTTTACATTGATGCCTGAAGAGAGGAGGCGGAGTCTGTTTACATTGATGACTGAAGAGAGGAGGCGGAGTCTGTTTACATTGATGACTGAAGAGAGGAGGCGGAGTCTGTTTACATTGATGCCTGAAGAGAGGAGGCGGAGTCTGTTTACATTGATGACTGAAGAGAGGAGGCGGAGTCTGTTTACATTGATGACTGAAGAGAGGAGGCGGAGTCTGTTTACATTGATGCCTGAAGAGAGGAGGCGGAGTCTGTTTACATTGATGACTGAAGAGAGGAGGCGGAGTCTGTTTACATTGATGCCTGAAGAGAGGAGGTGGAGTCTGTGTTGATCTAAGATGGCGCCGACGATGGCTGCCTCGGTATGCAGGTGCTCATTGTTGTTTGTTCTTTTTGTCTTAAATGCTGCTTTCTGCTGCGATTCCCGGTGCTCTTTCACCAGAGATGAGCTCATGAACATCAGGGTAACAACCCCTGCGGACTTATTTCCAACTTTTTTAACCTCTGTGGAATTACTGGACATTCTCGTGAAAGGTGCGCTCACCTTGGCTCACGCAGTGAGACGCCGCAGGAGAGGGAAACGTGCCGGCGCGCTGGTGCGTCTCCGTAAACGGGGATCCCGCACAGCGCTGCCGGGCATATTTCCCTCCAACGTCCGCTCATTGTGCAACAAACTGGACGAACTTCAGCTCCTTGTTGGGAGAGACAGAGACTTTTCTTCTTCCTCCGTTTTGTGCTTCACGGAGACCTGGCTCTGTGGATCCATACCGGACTCCGCGTTCCAGCTGGCCGGCTTCCAGCTGTTCAGAGCGGACCGCGACACGGAGCTCTCCGGCAAGACGAAGGGTGGAGGAATCTGCTTCTACCTCAACAACGGCTGGTGAAACGACGTAACAGTGATTCTACAGCACTGTTCGCCGGACCTGGAATCCCTCATCATCCACTGCAAACCCTTCTACTCCCCACGTGAGTTCGCTTCATTCATCCTGGTCGGTGTTCACATGGCGCCGCAGGCCAACGCGCAGGACGCACAGCGGACGCTCGCCGAGCAGATACGGTGTGTGGAGCGGACCTACCCGGACTCTTTAGTTATTGTCCTTGGGGACTTTAACAAAGGAAACCTCAGCCATGAACTCCCTAAATACAGACAGTCTATTAAATGCCCTACTAGAGAGAAGAGCATTCTGGACCACTGCTACACCACAATCAGTGGGGCTTATCACGCCGTTCCTCGTGCTGCTCTGGGAAACTCTGACCACGCCATGGTTCACCTGATTCCCTCATACAGGCGGAAACTAAAGCTCTGCAAACCTGTGGTGAGGAAGTTCAAGAAGTGGACCAGTGAGGCTCTGGAGGATCTTCGGGCATGCTTGGACTGTACAGACTGGGATGTCTTCAGGACTGCTACTAACAATCTGGATGAGTTCACAGAGGCTGTAACTTCATACATCAGCTTCTGTGAGGACAGCTGTGTTCCAACCAGCTCCAGGGTGAGTTACAACAACGACAAACCCTGGTTCACAGCGGAACTCAGGAAGCTAAGACTGCAGAAGGACCAGGCATTCAGGAGGGAGGACAAGGACTTGTACACAGAGTCAAAATACAGGTTTAGCAAGGCGGTGAGAGATGCTAAACGACTGTACTCTGAGAAACTGCAACAACAGCTCTCAGCAAGTGACTCTGCTTCTGTCTGGAGAGGCTCAGGCAGATCACCAACTACAAGCCCAAAACCCCCCACGCCATGAACGACCTCCGCCTGGCAGACGAGCTGAACGAGTTCTACTGTCGCTTTGAAAGACAATGGAGCAGTCCTGACACCACGCCCCACAGGCCCATCAACCAGCCACAGACCATCATCCCCCCTCCCCCAGCCCATCGGAGGCTCACGCCTCCCCAGCGACGACCCTCACTATTCTGGAGAGGGACGTCAACAGGCTCTTCAAAAAGCAGAACCCCCGCAAAGCAGCGGGCCCGGACTCTGTCTCCCCCTCCACCCTGAAACACTGTGCTGACCAGCTGTCCCCGGTGTTCACTGAGATCTTCAACACCTCCCTGGAGACATGCCACGTGCAAGCCTGCTTCAAGGCCTCCACCATCATCCCCGTCCCCAAGAAACCCAGGATCACAGGACTCAATGACTACAGGCCCGTCGCCCTGACCTCTGTGGTCATGAAGTCTTTTGAGCGCCTGGTCCTGTCCCACCTCAAAACCCTGACTGACCCACTCCTGGACCCTCTGCAGTTCGCCTACAAGGCCAACAGGTCTGTAGACGATGCTGTCAACATGGCCCTCCACTACATCCTCCAGCATCTGGACTCCCCAGGAACCTACGCCAGGATCCTGTTCGTGGACTTCAGCTCTGCCTTCAACACCATCATCCCATCTCTGCTGCAGGACAAGCTCTCCCAGCTGCACGTGCCCGACTCCACCTGCAGGTGGATCACAGACTTCCTGACTGACAGGAAGCAGCACGTGAGGCTGGGGAAACACGTCTCAGGCTCTCGGACCACCAGCACCGGTTCCCCCCAAGGCTGCGTTCTTTCCCCTCTGCTCTTCTCGCTGTACACCAACAGCTGCACCTCCAGTCACCAGTCCGTCAAGCTCCTGAAGTTCACTGACGACACCACCCTCATTGGACTCATCTCTGGTGGGGACGAGTCCGCCTACAGGTGGGAGACTGACCACCTGGAGACCTGGTGCAGCCAGAACAACCTGGAGCTCAACGCTCTGAAGACAGTGGAGATGGTTGTGGACTTCAGAAAGAACGCAGCCCCACCCGCCCCTCTCATCCTGTGTGACTCCCCCATCGACGCTGTGGAGTCCTTCCTCTTCCTGGGCTCCATCATTTCCCAGGACCTCAAGTGGGAACTGAACATCAGCTCCATCGCCAAGAAGGCCCAGCAGAGGATGTTCTTCCTGAGGCAGCTGAAGAAGTTCAACCTGCCGATGAAAATGATGGTGCACTTCTACACTGCCATCGTTGAGTCCATCCTCTGCTCCTCCATCACCGTCTGGCACACTGCAGCCACTGCCAAGGACAAGGCCAGGCTGCAGCGCATCATCCGCTCTGCTGAGAGGTGATTGGCTGCAATCTGCCATCCCTCCAGGACTTGTTCGCCTCCAGGACTCTGAGGCGAGCCAGGAGGATTGCAGCTGACCCCTCTCACCCTGGACATAACCTGTTGGAGTCCCTCCCCTCTGGCAGGAGGCTGAGGTCCATCAGGACCAAGACCTCACGCCACACAAACAGTTTCTTCCCGTCAGCAGTCGGGCTCATCAATGGGGCTCGGGTCCCCCACTGACTGTCTCTGTCACCCCCAGCTATTTTAATTTTTAATTTTAACTCTTAATTTTTATTTTTATTTTCTCTTCTTTATTTTTATTTCTCTTTACCATTCACTCCTCTGCACACCGCATACTTAAACACTCGTCACTTTAACATACACTTTAACTTAAATACACATGTCACTTTAACGTACATTCACATTAATGTATCTGTTGACTGAGCACTTGCTTATCTTACACATATTTTAATACCAATTGCACTGTTGTTATCGTTGATTGTTGATTGTTGTTTGTCTCGTCTAACGTCCCATATCCAATGTATGCACCTTCCGCCTCAAAAAATTCCTCGTTTGTGTGAAAACATTCCTGGCAAATAAACGGTTTCTGATTTCTGATTCTGATTTCTGATTCTGACTCTGTTTACATTGATGCCTGAAGAGAGGAGGCGGAGTCTGTTTACATTGATGACTCGAGAGAGGAGGCGGAGTCTGTTTACATTGATGACTGGAGAGAGGAGGCGGAGTCTGTTTACATTGATGACTGGAGAGAGGAGGCGGAGTCTGTTTACATTGATGACTGGTGCCAAACAGTCAAAGCTGATGGACAATGTTTCCCTGATTGCGCATGTTTAATGTCGTTCATATTTGTTATTGCTGACCACGAGAAGTATTGTTGAGCAGTATTCTTCCAGAGTACTGGCTGTGAGAAAGTATTCGTCTAGAGTACTGGCTGTGAGACAGTATTCCTCCAGACTACTGTATAGTATATGCTATCACTGGAAGCACACAGAATAGAGGAAGTGTTCAGCAGTCCTCGTCCTCTCAGCAGAGGACACGTCACATTAAATTCACTAACAGATAAACTGACAGCTGCAGATCTAAAGCTGCGTCCTTCACTTTGACAGGATGAAAGCTGGAGGTCAGAAACACAAACTCATGATCACTGAGTCTGAGGAAATACAGAGTACTGTCTGTTTGACAGTATTCATAAAGAGTACTGTCTGTTTGACAGTATTCATACAGAGTATTGTCTGTTTAACAGTATTCATACAGAGTACTGTCTGTTTAATGGTATTCATACAGTAGTAGACCACTGTATGAATACCATTATTAGATCACCTGTGGTCTCTAACCTGTGGTCTCTAACCTGTGGTCTCTAACCTGTGGCCCCTAACCTGTGATCTCTAACCTGTGGCCCCTAACCTGTGATCTCTAACCTGTGGCCCCTAACCTGTGATCTCTAACCTGTGGTCTCTAACCTGTGATCTCTAACCTGTGGTCCCTAACCTGTGATCTCTAACCTGTGGTCTCTAACCTGTGGTCTCTAACCTGTGGCCCCTAACCTGTGATCTCTAACCTGTGGTCCCTAACCTGTGGTCTCTAACCTGTGATCTCTAGCCTGTGGTCCCTAACCTGTGGTCTCTAACCTGTGGCCCCTAACCTGTGATCTCTAACCTGTGGCCCCTAACCTGTGATCTCTAACCTGTGGCCCCTAACCTGTGATCTCTAACCTGTGGCCCCTAACCTGTGATCTCTAACCTGTGGTCTCTAACCTGTGATCTCTAGCCTGTGGTCCCTAACCTGTGGCCCCTGTGGAGACTGACCAGCACAACGCTGCTGTGGGTGGAGACCTTGTACTCATCCGGTTTATTCAGGGAGTAAGAGCCACATCTTTGTTTGTCACTATGTGGTTTAACTTGATGGTTTAAAAACACTTGTTTAACCTGAGACAATGGAGTCCTCCTCATCATCATCATGGAGACAATGGCCTCCTCCTCATCACCATGGAGACAATGGAATCCTCATCACCATAGAGACAATGGACTCCTCATCACCATGTAGACAATGGACTCCTCATCACCATGTAGACAATGGACTCCTCATCACCATGGAGACAATGGACTCCTCATCACCATGGAGACAATGGACTCCTCATCACCATGGAGACAATGGACTCCTCATCACCATGGAGACAATGGACTCCTCATCATCATGGAGACAATGGATTCCTCATCACCATGGAGACAATGGACTCTTCATCATCATGGAGACAATGGACTCCTCATCATCACGGAGACAATGGACTCTTCATCATCACCATCACCATGGAGACAATGGACTCCTCATCATCATGGAGACAATGGACTCCTCATCACCACCATCATCATGGTGCAGGTTAATTACCAGCAGAGGTTTATCAGCTGGAGGTCGTTTCTTGTGGTTCTGGGTCAGAGCTACTTTCACAAACTGATGGAAGTTTCCAGTCCTGCAGAGACACAACCACACAGAACAGTGAATACCTCACTGCTGTATACTGCTGAGGTCTACTGGTACAGACCTGATGTACTGTATACTGCTGAGGTCTACTGGTCCAGACCTGATGTACTGTATACTGCTGAGGTCTACTGGTACAGACCTGATGTACTGTATACTGCTGAGGTCTACTGGTCCAGACCTGATGTACTGTATACTGCTGAGGTCTACTGGTACAGACCTGATGTACTGTATACTGCTGAGGTCTACTGGTACAGACCTGATGTACTGTATACTGCTGAGGTCTACTGGTCCAGACCTGATGTACTGTATACTGCTGAGGTCTACTGGTCCAGACCTGATGTACTGTATACTGCTGAGGTCTACTGGTACAGACCTGATGTACTGTATACTGCTGAGGTCTACTGGTACAGACCTGATGTACTGTATACTGCTGAGGTCTACTGGTACAGACCTGATGTACTGTATACTGCTGAGGTCTACTGGTCCAGACCTGATGTACTGTATACTGCTGAGGTCTACTGGTACAGACCTGATGTACTGTATACTGCTGAGGTCTACTGGTACAGACCTGATGTACTGTATACTGCTGAGGTCTACTGGTCCAGACCTGATGTACTGTATACTGCTGAGGTCTACTGGTACAGACCTGATGTACTGTATACTGCTGAGGTCTACTGGTACAGACCTGATGTACTGTATACTGCTGAGGTCTACTGGTCCAGACATGATGTACTGTATACTGCTGAGGTCTACTGGTCCAGACCTGATGTACTGTATACTGCTGAGGTCTACTGGTCCAGACATGATGTACTGTATACTGCTGAGGTCTACTGGTCCAGACATGATGTACTGTATACTGCTGAGGTCTACTGGTCCAGACCTGATGTAGTCACAAACCAGTTGTGTGACTTTCTACATAACAATAGTTTATTTGAGGAGTTTCAGTCAGGATTTAGAAAGCATCATAGCACAGAGACAGCACTAGTGACAATTACTAATGACCTTCTAGTTGCATCAGATAGGGAACTTGTCTCTGTACTGGTCTTGTTAGACCTTAGTGCTGATAAAGGACTTGTCTCTGTTCTGGTCTTGTTAGACCGTAGTGCTGATAAAGGACGTGTCTCTGGTCTTGTCTTGTTAGACCTTAGTGCAGCATTTGACACCATTGACCATGACATCTTATTACAGAGACTAGACCAGTCGATTGGTATTAAAGGTACAACATTAAGCTGGTTTAAGTCATATTCATCAGATCGATCTCAGTTTGTATTTGTAAATGATGAGGCCTCGATGACCACCGCCGTTCGTCATGGAGTTCCACAAGGTTCTGTGCTTGGACCAATTTTATTCACCTTATATATGCTTCCTTTAGGCAATATTATCAGAAAACACTCCATAAACTTTCACTCCTATGCCGATGATACTCAACTATATCTGTCGATCAAGCCAGATGAAATCCACCAGGTCGCTAAACTTCAAGCGTGTCTTAAAGACATCAATTATCAATTATCTGATGATATGGTTTCTCTGGATTGCATCGCTCTGGCATCCACCACCACCATAAGGAATCTCTGAGTTATTTTTTACCAGGACCTGTCCTTTGGCTCCCACGTGAAACAGATCTCAAGGACTGCCTTTTTTCACCTACGGAACATCTCAAAAATCCGACACATCCTGTCTCAAAGCGATGCAGAAACATTGATCCACGCATTTGTTACTTCAAGACTGGATTACTGTAACTCCTTATTATCAGGCTGCTCCGGTAAGTCCCTTGGGTCTCTCCAGTTGATCCAGAATGCTGCAGCTCGTGTACTAACAAGGACTAGGAGGAGAGATCACATTACTCCTGTACTAGCTGCTCTCCACTGGCTTCCTGTAAGATCAAGAATCAAGTTTAAAATCCTCCTCCTCACCTATAAAGCCTTAGCTGGTGATGCACCATCATATCTTAAGGAGCTTATAGTGCCATATTACCCCACTAGAGCGTTACGCTCACTGAATGCAGGGTTACTTGTGGTTCCCAGAGTCTTAAAAAGTAGGTTGGGGGCTAGAGCTTTCAGTTATCGGGCTCCTCTTCTGTGGAACCAGCTTCCACTTTCAGTCCGGGGGGCAGACACGGTCACCTCATTTAAGAGTAGACTTAAGACTTTCCTCTTTGATAGTGCTTATAGTTAGGGTTGACTCCGTAAGGAGAGGGAGTCAGACAACTCCCTTCACGATTCACGAGGGCAACCCACCCCGTGATTCTGTCAGAGAGATTATCACCCCCTCCCCCTTGAATTTTTAGAAGTGCTATAGGCTTAGACTGCTGGGGGACATTTTAGGACACACTGAGCTCTCTCTCTCTCTCTCTCCCCCCCCCTCGCTCTCCCTCTGGATGAATGAATGCCTCTTCAATACACATTACTAACTCTCCTTGCCTCAAGTTTCCATGGATTGTGGCTGTGCCTGGAGCCTCCTGCCATGGCCTTGCTGATGCCCGTCCTCTCTCCCTCCTTCTGCTTCATGGATCGTGGTCCATGCCTACTACTCATCATGTAATGTGCTGTAACTCCGTTAGTTATTCATTCTGGTCACATGACATCTATTGCTTCTGTCCATCCGGGGAGAGGGATCCTCCTCTGTTGCTCTCCCTCAGATTTCTTCCTTTTTCCCTGTGAAAGGGTATTTACTATCTTTATTTGGGGAGTTTTTCCTGATCTGATGTGAGGTCCCGGGACAGGATGTTATGTTACAGATTGTAAAGCCCTCTGAGGATAACTTGTATTTGTGATGTTGGGCTATATAAAATAAACTGAATTGAATTGAATTGGTTATTAGACGTTAGGAGGTCAAGGAGAAGTGGTTATTAGACGTTAGGAGGTCATGTTTGACTATTCGACTGCAGCCTTAGTTTCATGTATCCGTTATCAGTCAGCAGGATGTTCGGCCCCTGCAGACGCAACACAAGCTGTTAGCTCGCTGCCGTCGCTACACTAAATAAAACACACATTTCCTCCATCGGACCAAGATTTAAAGAATTCATTATGTCACAACTAGAAAAAAGAACTGTTACCTGCTTATTAATTATTAAGCTCACCTTAATGTCTCTCCCTCATTTTTCCTTTGCTGTGCAGGTAGAAGAGTCCCTGTAGAACACACTCACTGTATTACAATCTGATTGGACAGAACATGGAGGGTCTAATAATCTGATTGGACAGAACATGGAGGGTCTGATAATCTGATTGGACAGAACATGGAGGGTCTAATAATCTGATTGGACAGAACATGGAGGGTCTAGGGATCTGATTGGATGTTACCTGCAGTGTTTCCCGCAGAACACAGGGACTCGGCCAGCGTTTGACCAACCAGTCTGCTACCAACCAGTCTGCTACCAACTAGTCTGCTACCAACTAGTCTGCTACCAACTAGTCTGCTACCAACCAGTCTGCTACCAACCAGTCTGCTACCAACTAGTCTGCAACCAACCAGTCTGCAACCAACCAGTCTGCAACCAACTAGTCTGCTACCAACTAGTCTGCTACCAACTAGTCTGCTACCAACCAGTCTGCTACCAACCAGTCTGCTACCAACCAGTCTGCTACCAACTAGTCTGCTACCAACCAGTCTGCTACCAACTAGTCTGCTACCAACCAGTCTGCTACCAACCAGTCTGCTACCAACCAGTCTGCAACCAACCAGTCTGCTACCAACTAGTCTGCTACCAACCAGTCTGCAACCAACCAGTCTGCTACCAACCAGTCTGCTACCAACTAGTCTGCTACCAACTAGTCTGCTACCAACCAGTCTGCTACCAACCAGTCTGCTACCAACCAGTCTGTGCACCGGCCTGCTACCAACCACTGTCTACGTCCTCCAGAGGACTTCAGCGCTGTCTATAGCAGTGGTTCTCAACTGGTCTGGCTCCGGGACCCACCATCACCCCTGAATGACAAGCCACGACCCAAATCGAGGAACATTCTCAACTTCTCCAATGTATTTAATGAAAAGATGGTGCAGTTTGAACCTGAGATAGTACAGAATATGTATGCTAACACAAAAACAAGTTTAATAACCAAAACGAGCAGCTGGTGGCGATGATAGAGAGGGAACTATTCCCTTTTACACTCAATTAGCTGCATTTTAATTAAAAAACAAAAACTGCATCTTCAGGACACGAGGTATTACAACATATATAACAATTCAGAATCTTCAGCTATTTTTAAACAGACTCAACAGCTTTCATGCAAACAGTCCAACAACTAAGAAGAAGTTTCAAAAAGACTGAAATGACCTAACTTTAACTGAGAACACACACTCACCGAATCTATGACAAACACTTTACTGTGGAACACGTCACTGTGTTGAGGAGCAGCTTTTCCACTAACTCAAAATAAATTAAACAAAAGTGGAATTCAAAAGTATTCATATATACAACATTAACTTCTCTTGTGATTACCTCATCAGTAAATACTGAAAAACATTGTGCTTTACAGAAAATTAAGCAGCACTCAGTTCTCCTCCCAACCCCAGAGTTTTTTCCTGTCATGCAGGCAGCGCCATCAGTTGTCAATGTTATATTCAGTAGGCTGTTTAATTAAATTATCCTAAAAACCCAGAGTCTCCCTCATATCAGGATGGTTTGACGCTGCTGAAAACATGGAGGTGCAAAACCAGTTGAAACCAGAGCCGGCAAAATAACGACACTCCGCTGCATAAAAAAGTCCTTTCAAAATAAAACCACAGGATGAAAAAAAAAAGAAGAGATTATTTTTTTTTTTTTTTAGGCAAAGGCCTGTGACCCACTGAAAACGGGTGGGTCGCGACCCACCAGTTGAGAATCACTGGTCTATAGCCTCCCGATCGTCCTTCACAGAGGCTCCGCCCATCGGCTCATCCTTCTGGTCCCGTCCTCAGAGGCTCCGCCCATCGGCTCGTCCTTCTGGTCCCGTCCTCAGAGGCTCCGCCCATCGGCTCGTCCTTCTGGTCCCGTCCTCAGAGGCTCCGCCCATCGGCTCGTCCTTCTGGTCCCGTCCTCAGAGGCTCCGCCCATCGGCTCGTCCTTCTGGTCCCGTCCTCAGAGGCTCCGCCCATCGGCTCGTCCTTCTGATCCCGTCCTCAGAGGCTCCGCCCATCGGCTCGTCCTTCTGGTCCCGTCCTCAGAGGCTCCGCCCATCGGCTCATCCTTCTGGTCCCGTCCTCAGAGGCTCCGGCCATCGGCTCGTCCTTCTGGTCCCGTCCTCAGAGGCTCCGCCCATCGGCTCGTCCTTCTGGTCCCGTCCTCAGAGGCTCCGCCCATCGGCTCGTCCTTCTGGTCCCGTCCTCAGAGGCTCCGCCCATCGGCTCGTCCTTCTGGTCCCGTCCTTAGAGGCTCCGCCCATCGGCTCGTCCTTCTGGTCCCGTCCTCAGAGGCTCCGCCCATCGGCTCGTCCTTCTGGTCCCGTCCTCAGAGGCTCCGCCCATCGGCTCATCCTTCTGGTCCCGTCCTCAGAGGCTCCGCCCATCGGCTCGTCCTTCTGGTCCCGTCCTCAGAGGCTCCGCCCATCGGCTCATCCTTCTGGTCTCGTCCTCAGAGGCTCCGCCCATCGGCTCATCCTTCTGGTCCCGTCCTCAGAGGCTCCGCCCATCGGCTCATCCTTCTGGTCCCGTCCTCAGAGGCTCCGCCCATCGGCTCATCCTTCTGGTCCCGTCCTTAGAGGCGCCGTCCATCGGCTCGTCCTTTGAGTCACCGTCCTTAGAGGCTCCGCCTGTCCTTTTGTCATTGTCCTGATTTGTTCCACCTGTGCCTCGTACACCTTGTGTCCTTGAGTATATTCTTTGTCAGTTCGGTCGCTTCTCATAAATCGTGTTTCACCAGTTTCCTCCTGTAATCCTTCTCTCTCCGTGTTGCTTCTAATTAAATCACTGTATTGCTCCTCCTCCTCCTCGTCCTCTTCAGTACTCCATGATTTATTCATCAGGGGATCAACAGATCATTATTATTATACTCTGTTTCCTGGATCTCACCTCCCTCTACGATCTGCAGGCGAGAGGCGGGGCTACAACACAGTCGGACTCTCACAGATTGTGAATACAAACAAAGGTTTAGATGTGCGTGAGGTCTCAGGGTAAATCATTATCTCTCTGCAGGGGGCACAGTGTTGCATCAGCCCAGCGGGTGGGCAGGGTGCTGCTGGTGGGCAGGGTGCTGCTGGTGGTGGTGCTGGTGGGTGCTGGTGGGTGGTGGCTCTGGTCACCTCGGGCGTACTGGTTGACGTTTAATGAACCGAGCAGCCAGCGCTCCTCATTAACTCCCTGTTGACGCCTCCGGCTGCGACCGCCTCGCCCTAATGAGCCGGGAGATGAAGGCAGCGTGGGCGTCGTCATGGCGACTGGACAGCTGAGGGTGTGTAAAGACGGACGTGTAAAGATGGACGCCTCACATCGAATGCTCTCATTACTGAGCAGAGTTCAGAGGTTTGTGGCCTTCAAAGCTGCAGGAAGTTTAACTGTGAAGGAAAACAGTTCCTTATCCTGACAAACTGGAACTAAACTGATCTTTAAAATGATCGTCAACGTGTTGGACTGACGGACGAGAAACCAGTAGAGGAAACCATCATGTGATGGGAAACCAGTAGAGGAAACCAGTATATTGTAGCATCAGCTGCTCACTACTAGGATACTCGTATCATCATGTATGTTCCAGCTTATCATTTCAGTTAATTACAGGCATTTCTTTTAATGAATAAATGAATAGAGCGATGAATGGATAATGGAGCCGATGGTCAGTTGAAGCCACAAAGCTGCAGAAGCTGTGGGATCTGAACCCATCACCACACATCAGTATGCAGACAGAGGCCCGGTGTTTCTATTATTCTGTCCATGTCCATGAAGGTGTTCAACATGTCAGAGACGCTCCCAAAGATCAAAGAGTCTTTGTTGCTGCCGGAGCGTTCCGGCCTCATTAAAGCTGATCAGAATAAAGATGGAGGACTTATGTAACGCTCATTAAAAAGAAGCTGATGTAGGAAGAGAGGTCTCACTCTGCTGCTGAAACACAGCATGACGGAAATGATTTTGTTGCTTTCTGAGGAAACAACAAAATCTACAAATGAAAGCAACTTTCGCCCCTCGTGACACTACACAGGGCCAACAGGTCTGTAGACGATGCTGTCAACATGGCCCTCCACTACATCCTCCAGCATCTGGACTCCCCAGGAACCTACGCCAGGATCCTGTTCGTGGACTTCAGCTCTGCCTTTAACACCATCATCCCGTCTCTGCTGCAGGACAAGCTCTCCCAGCTGCACGTGCCCGACTCCACCTGCAGGTGGATCACAGACTTCCTGACTGACAGGAAGCAGCACGTGAGGCTGGGGAAACACGTCTCAGGCTCTCGGACCACCAGCACCGGTTCCCCCCAAGGCTGCGTTCTTTCCCCTCTGCTCTTCTCGCTGTACACCAACAGCTGCACCTCCAGTCACCAGTCCGTCAAGCTCCTGAAGTTCACTGACGACACCACCCTCATTGGACTCATCTCTGGTGGGGACGAGTCCGCCTACAGGTGGGAGACTGACCACCTGGAGACCTGGTGCAGCCAGAACAACCTGGAGCTCAACGCTCTGAAGACAGTGGAGATGGTTGTGGACTTCAGAAGGAACGCAGCCCCACCCGCCCCTCTCATCCTGTGTGACTCCCCCGTCGACGCTGTGGAGTCCTTCCTCTTCCTGGGCTCCATCATTTCCCAGGACCTCAAGTGGGAGCTGAACATCAGCTCCATCGCCAAGAAGGCCCAGCAGAGGATGTTCTTCCTGAGGCAGCTGAAGAAATTCAACCTGCCGATGAAAATGATGGTGCACTTCTACACTGCCATCGTTGAGTCCATCCTCTGCTCCTCCATCACCGTCTGGCACACCGCAGCCACTGCCAAGGACAAGGCCAGGCTGCAGCGCATCATCCGCTCTGCTGAGAGGTGATTGGCTGTAATCTGCCATCCCTCCAGGACTTGTTCGCCTCCAGGACTCTGAGGCGAGCTAGGAAGATTGCAGCTGACCCCTCTCACCCTGGACATATCCTGTTGGAGTCCCTCCCCTCTGGCAGGAGGCTGAGGTCCATCAGGACCAAGACCTCACGCCACACAAACAGTTTCTTCCCGTCGGCAGTCGGGCTCATCAACAGGACCCGGGTCCCCCACTGACTGATTCTGTCACCCCCAGTTATTTTTCACTTTTTATTTTTATTCTTATTTTCATTTTAATTTTTTCTCTTTCTTTCTCTTTACCGTTCACTCCTCTGCACACCTCATATTTAAACACTCATGCCACTAACATACACTTTAACTTAAACACTCGTCACTTTAACATACACTTTTAACTTAAACACACATGTCACTTTAACGTACACTCACATTAACGTATCTGTTGTCTGAGCACTTTCTTATCTTACACTTATTTAATACCCACTGCACTGTTGTTATCGTTATCGTTGATTGTTGATTGTTGTTTGTCTCGTCTAACGTCCCATATCCAATGTATGCACCTTCCGCCTCGTAAAATTCCTCGTTTGTGAAAACATTCCTGGCTAATAAACAGTTTCTGATTCTGATTCTGATTCATAGTGACACTATGTAGTGACACTATGTAGTGACACTATGTAGTGACACTATGTAGTGACATTATGTACCAGTTCTCCAGTGCTGATGCTTCTTGCCCGACAGAGAAAAGACATTATTTCATCATCAGTTTAATTTGTTTCATATTTTTTCTCATCGACATGTTTCAACCAGGCTGCGACCTCCACTACTTCACCTTCATGCAAAGAGTTTATTTAAACACCAGACAGAGCCACCCTCTCTCTCTCTCTCTCTCTCTCTCTCTCTCTCTCTCTCTCTCTCTCTCTCTCTCTCTCTCTCTCACACACACACACACACACACACATAGCAGCGATCAATGAATGTGTCCTCAGGGCTCACACACCTTCAGAGCAGCGTGTGTGTGTTGGTTCAACACAGTTCAGTCCTTGTCATAACTGATCAATAAGATGATTATTAATACAGATTCTAATCACTAAGGCTACATCCTCTTCATCATTATGAGGATGAGGATTGTTTTCAGGTCTCGATTATGTTGAATTACAAAGACAAGTTATGAGGCAGTGGAAGACTTGTATTGTGTAACAGCTGTAGGAAGTGCTGACAGTCAGCTGTTTGTTTCACAATTATGTTGAAATGTGACATTTTAGATTATTAGATAATAACTGAAAGTATTGATTGATGATAAACGGAGAAAAGTGCAGATTAAATCTCATGTCACATGTTTTATTCAGATTCTCTTGTGAATATTAATTTGTCTGCAGGGATCTGAGGACCTGATGGAGGACAGGTTGTTATCTATCGATTGATCATCATCACCATCATCATCACCATCCTCTTCCTCCTGACCTCTACCATCCTGCTGCTTCAGCACTTCCACACAGCGATGACATTCACATCTCAGAGTGAAAACACTGCTGCACTCTGACTGAGCGTTAATTAAAACGCAGCGCATGATAACCCGCCCCCCCACACACACACACACACACACACACACAGCTTCAAGATGACGATCAATACCTTCTGACTGGCAGTCTGATGCTAGCAATGCTAATGACACACTCAGAGCAGAGGATCGTGGGAAACGGCCCACCCAGGTATTGATCAGTAGAGGTGAGGGTGTTAAATCCCTGGGGAGCAGACAGCAGCTGCCCAGGAGCCTCTGAGCAGGGCAGAAAGATGGAATCAGACCCTCTACCATCTACCAAAAGACCTGGTGTGTAACATACCCCCTATCCACCAAAGACCTTCTTTGTAACTTACCCCCTATCCACCAAAGACCTTCTTTGTAACTTACCCCCTATCCACCAAAGACCTTCTTTGTAACGTACCCCCTATCCACCAAAGACCTTCTTTGTAACGTACCCCCTATCCACCAAAGACCTTCTTTGTAACGTACCCCCTATCCACCAAAGACCTTCTGTGTAACGTACCCCCTATCCACCAAAGACCTGGTGTGTAAAGTACCCCTATCCACCAAAGACCGTCTTTGTAACGTACCCCCTATCCACCAAAGACCTGGTGTGTAAAGTACCCCTATCCACCAAAGACCTTCTGTGTAACGTACCCCCTATCCACCAAAGACCGTCTTTGTAACGTACCCCCTATCCACCAAAGACCTGGTGTGTAAAGTACCCCTATCCACCAAAGACCGTCTTTGTAACTTACCCCCTATCCACCAAAGACCTTCTTTGTAATGTACCCCCTATCCACCAAAGACCTTCTTTGTAACTTACCCCCTATCCACCAAAGACCTTCTTTGTAATGTACCCCCTATCCACCAAAGACCTTCTTTGTAACGTACCCCCTATCCACCAAAGACCTTCTTTGTAATGTACCCCCTATCCACCAAAGACCTTCTTTGTAACGTACCCCCTATCCACCAAAGACCGTCTTTGTAACGTACCCCCTATCCTCCAAAGACCGTCTTTGTAACGTACCCCCTATCCACCAAAGACCTGGTGTGTAAAGTACCCCTATCCACCAAAGACCTTCTGTGTAACGTACCCCCTATCCACCAAAGATCTGGTGTGTAACGTACCCCCTATCCACCAAAGACCTTCTGTGTAACGTACCCCCTATCCACCAAAGACCTGGTGTGTAAAGTACCCCTATCCACCAAAGACCTTCTTTGTAACGTACCCCCTATCCACCAAAGACCTTCTGTGTAAAGTACCCCTATCCACCAAAGACCTGGTGTGTAAAGTACCCCTATCCACCAAAGACCTTCTGTGTAACATACCCCCTATCCACCAAAGACCTGGTGTGTAAAGTACCCCTATCCACCAAAGACCGTCTTTGTAACTTACCCCCTATCCACCAAAGACCTTCTTTGTAATGTACCCCCTATCCACCAAAGACCTTCTTTGTAACGTACCCCCTATCCACCAAAGACCTGGTGTGTAACGTACCCCCTATCCACCAAAGACCTTCTGTGTAACGTACCCCCTATCCACCAAAGACCTTCTGTGTAACGTACCCCCTATCCACCAAAGACCTGGTGTGTAACGTACCCCCTATCCACCAAAGACCTGGTGTCATGGTTATAACTTTATAACAACAATTAATAACCCACAACTAACGCTCTTTAACAGGTAAAACACCACGACACAACAGTTTGTGACACATAAACAATTTGTAACACTAATAATGGTACACCTGTACACCTGTCTTAACGACAGATCAAGGATCAGCTAAGTTTTCAAACACATCTACTGTCTATGAATTTATATACTGTATATATATATATATATATATATATATATATATATATATATATATATATATACAGTATATAGCTTCCTCAAAAAGACAATCAGCACACTGACTGATAATGAAAAGAAGAGAGAAGCGCCCGGACAGCCAATCAGAGAGTCAAAGTCAGGGCGGGAGAGTCCGGGTCGTGTTACAGGAAGCAGCAGAGCCCAGCAGGGACACTCTGAATTATTGATCAACTTAATGGGTGAACTTTCATTTTTTTCTGCCGTCACTTTGAGTTTTGACTCCGAGAGTCACCTGAGATTTCCCATGAGCCTCAGTGACCAGGACGCCAAGGAGACTGGTCCTGACCGCCAGAGAAGAGGGGGGGTTCTACGGTCGACCCCTCCTCCCTCGTCCACCAACGTGACACAAACCAACCTAAAGGGAAGCTCGCCTCTTCCCAGGAAAGAGGTCCAGACAGATCCTGATCCCTCAGAGGACCAGTCCAGACCTCTGTCTCTTATTTAGATCCACGTTCCCCCGCTTCTCCACACCAGATGCATGAAGAGACGCAAGGAATCGAGGAAACAACAATAATACATAATAATAATAACAGTCATTGTGTCCTTCATAAAAGTTGAGGGAAATAATCATTTCTAATAAATGAAGAAAGTTGTTTGTGGTCCTTTTGTTGTTCAGACCTACTATGTGTGTGTACATATATATATATATATATGTGTGGCATCACAAGGGAACAGGTATTGGAGGGGCGCTACATTCCCATGATCAGCGCCCATACCAAATACAAAGGACTACGAAGAGGAGGACCTCGTAACCTGGACTTTGCTGTGTTTTTGTTGTTGTTGTTTTAAGTAACCACTTTCTCCTCTGGCACTCTTTATGTTTATTGGTGGAATTTTTGATTTTTGATTCAAAGGACTTCCCTGAGTTACCTGTGGTATGGAAAATAAACCTTTAAACATTTAAACCCTCTGATTGTGCCTGTTTTTCAGCTCTCTTGCACTGCCCCACCCTACCAGCCCTAGAGATATGCTGTGACACTACAATATATACACATATACAATATATGTATGTATGTATGTATGTTTATAACGATGAATTCTACAACGTTAGCATGTCCAGAAACATGAAGACCTGTCAGCTAACTTAAAGCATCAGGTGTCACATAAAGCTTGTGCCTTTGGTTTTTACTCCATTGCGTGTGATGGGAGTTCAGACGCCGCTCAGCTGTTCATTGTTTAGCGGAGGTGACGACACGGAGGAGCTGCTGGATCTGAGGAGTCTCAAGGGCTCAACAACGGGGATGGACATATTTAAAGTTGTGTCAGATGCAATCGACAAGATGGGACTTAATTAAATCGGACAAGCTGTGTGGAGTTGCAACCGACGGGGCTCCAGCTATGACAGGCATGCGCCAAGGAACGGTGTCTATGGCGAGCACAAAGGAATGGCCTCTATGGCGAGCTCAAAGGAACGGCCTCTATGGCGAGCACAAAGGAACGGCCTCTATGGCGAGCACAAAGGAACGGCCTCTATGGCGAGCTCAAAGGAACGGCCTCTATGGCGAGCTCAAAGGAACGGCCTCTATGGCGAGCTCAAAGGAACGGCCTCTATGGCGAGCACAAAGGAACGGCCTCTATGGCGAGCTCAAAGGAACGGCCTCTATGGCGAGCTCAAAGGAACGGCCTCTATGGCGAGCACAAAGGAACGGCCTCTATGGCGAGCACAAAGGAACGGCCTCTATGGCGAGCTCAAAGGAACGGCCTCTATGGCGAGCTCAAAGGAACGGCCTCTATGGCGAGCTCAAAGGAACGGCCTCTATGGCGAGCTCAAAGGAACGGCCTCTATGGCGAGCTCAAAGGAACGGCCTCTATGGCGAGCTCAAAGGAACGGCCTCTATGGCGAGCACAAAGGAACGGCCTCTATGGCGAGCTCAAAGGAACGGCCTCTATGGCGAGCACAAAGGAACGGCCTCTATGGCGAGCACAAAGGAACGGCCTCTATGGCGAGCACAAAGGAAAGGCCTCTATGGCGAGCACAAAGGAACGGCCTCTATGGCGAGCTCAAAGGAACGGCCTCTATGGCGAGCTCAAAGGAACGGCCTCTATGGCGAGCACAAAGGAACGGCCTCTATGGCGAGCTCAAAGGAACGGCCTCTATGGCGAGCTCAAAGGAACAGCCTCTATGGCGAGCTCAAAGGAACGGCCTCTATGGCGAGCTCAAAGGAACGGCCTCTATGGCGAGCTCAAAGGAACGGCCTCTATGGCGAGCACAAAGGAACGGCCTCTATGGCGAGCACAAAGGAACGGCCTCTATGGCGAGCTCAGTTGTCAACATGATTCGAGCACGAGGCTCCACCACAAATGATTTCCAGCTTTGCTCTCCGATGTTGACGCTGAACTCGGGACCTCCTCCATCAGTCTGAGGTTCTACTGAGACTCTACTGCAGAACATCACTGGTTCTACTGAGACTCTACTCTACAGAAAAGGACGTAAAGATTTAGTGACAGAAACATATCAGTGATTGTGTGAATTCTTGAA
>JBAMJR010000245.1:160000-172500 GCA_038501785.1 Myoxocephalus aenaeus | reverse complement strand
CATCATCAGCAGTTTTCAGATTAAACATGAGACTAATAGTCAACAATCCAGCGTATTACAACTACACATAAATAATAATGTTCTGTCAGATCTAAGAGCCAATCAGCTGATGTGGGACAGCCAGGTGTTTCCCATCATGCACTGGGCCACGCAGTCGGAGGAGAGCTACTGCGGCGCCTGGCTCTAAAATCTGGGGCCGCCTCGCTCTCGTGAGGGTTAGGGTTAGGGCATGACGTCAGAGCAAGTCAGGACCAAGTCGGACACAAATCTACCCAGCATGCATTGCGCTGGTGATCGATTCTGATCAGAACTGGCTCATCTCCAACGAGCCTAGTGTTTACAGGATCTGCTTCATACAAATGGGATGCATTGTGGGTTACATTCAAACGAGATGCATTGTGGGTTACATTCAAACGAGACGTGTAGAATAAAGTGATTTTGGTGGAATAAGACTTTTTGAAAGTGAGATTTGGTTGTTTGTGGAATAATATTTATATAGATGTACAAAGTCAAATAAATTGGTGAACAACATTATTATGTAATTAAATAACATTTGTTCATACATTTCAATGATGATGATGATGATGATGTCATACAGAGTCAGACTCTTCTCCATTCATTCATATAAACCCGCGACGTAACGCAGGGAACACGTGACCCCTCTCTGTGCTCTGCGTAAACATCCTGACGGTAACGCAGCTTTATTGTGAAGGCCGTCCCAGCGCACTTCCGGTGCTGCTGCGTGTTACCTGATGCACCTTGACGCGCCTCTGACGGTCCAGCAGTCGGCATGACAACGCGCTCTCGAGGGCAAACGGGGAACGGCTGACGGGCGCGAGGATGGCAGCAGAAGATGACCAGTAACGGGACCAGTAACGGGACCAGTAAGGGGACCAGTAACGGGACCAGCCCCGGGACCAGCCCCGGGCCCTGCACCGGGACCCGCACCAGCCCCGGGCCCGGCGCGCTCCATGCCCCGACCATGGCGCGCGCGCGGCCGGACCCGGTGGCGGTGTCCGCGGTGAGCCTCGCGCTGGGCGCGCTCTCGCTGCTGCTGCTCGTGTCCTCCATCTGCAGCGACCACTGGTACGAGACGGACACGCGCCGGCACAAGAGCAACTGCGACCGCAACGGATCCGAGTCCAACGACCAGAAAAACCGGGACATGCCCATCTACCACCTGCCGCTGGTGGACACCGGCAGCGGCGGCGCGCGGCAGCGGGACGTGGCGCGCATGAAGCCCGTGCACGTGGGCAGCCGGGAGGACGAGCTGCTGGAGAACTGGAGGGCCATCCTGGGGATGGGCATCCTGGAGACGGAGTGCGGGAGGCCGCTGTTCTCCGGCCACTCCGGCCTCTGGAGGAAGTGCTACTTCAAGGGCCTGGACCCGGACATCGACAAGCTCATCCAGCGGGGTATTTATGTACCTGTACCGTACATGTACACATATATACACATATATACACATATATACACACATACATACACATGTATTTATACTGGACCCGGACATTGATAAGCTCATCGAGCAGGGTCAGACATGCATATATATATATATATATATATATATATATATATATATATATATATATATATGTATATGTTACCCCTACAATTTTGTTGATTTTATCGATTAGCTGATTAAATGTTACATATATATTGTAGTTGGTAGCTCCTCCCCTCATGGTAGCTCCTCTCATGGTGGCTCCTCCCCCCTCATGGTAGCCCCTCCCATCATAGTAGCTCCTCCCATCGTGGTAGCTCCTCCTTGCATTGTAGCTCCTCCCAGCATGGTAGCTCCTCCTCCCCTCATGGTAGCTCCTCCCCTCATGGTAGCTCCTCCTCTGCTCATGGTAGCTCCTCCCATCATAGTAGCCCCTCCCATCGTGGTAGCTCCTCCCATCATAGTAGCTCCTCCCCTCATGGTAGCTCCTCCCATCATGGTAGCTCCTCATCATGGTAGCTCCTCCCATCATGGTAGCTCCTCATCATGGTAGCTCCTCCCATCATGGTAGCTCCTCATCATGGTAGCTCCTCCCCTCATGGTAGCTCCTCATCATGGTAGCTCCTCCCCTCATGGTAGCTCCTCATCATGGTAGCTCCTCATCATGGTAGCTCCTCCCATCATGGTAGCTCCTCCCCTCATGGTAGCTCCTCCCATCATGGTAGCTCCTCATCATGGTAGCTCCTCCCCTCATGGTAGCTCCTCATCATGGTAGCTCCTCCCCTCATGGTAGCTCCTCATCATGGTAGCTCCTCCCATCATGGTAGCTCCTCATCATGGTAGCTCCTCATCATGGTAGCTCCTCCCCTCATGGTAGCTCCTCATCATGGTAGCTCCTCCCCTCATGGTAGCTCCTCATCATGGTAGCTCCTCCCCTCATGGTAGCTCCTCATCATGGTAGCTCCTCCCATCATGGTAGCTCCTCATCATGGTAGCTCCTCATCATGGTAGCTCCTCCCCTCATGGTAGCTCCTCCCATCATGGTAGCTCCTCCCCTCATGGTAGCTCCTCATCATGGTAGCTCCTCCCCTCATGGTAGCTCCTCTCTTCATGGTAGCTCCTCCTCTCATGGTAGCTCCTCCCCTCATGGTAGATATGTATTATATATATATTGAAGTATAAGTATATATATATATATATATATATATATATATATATATATATATATATATTATGTGGTTCAGGTAGTTCTTCAGCTCCATTACTTACCTGTCAGGTAATCCACTGTCTTTTCTTGCAGGTATTGCAGATCGCTGCACAGCTGTGAAGTATCACTTCTCTCAGCCAATCAGACTGAGGAACATCCCTCTGAACCTCACCAGGACCATCCAGCAGGACGAGTGGCACCTGCTGCGTGAGTACTAGACCAGGAACCCCTGGACCTGGTGTCTGTAGAACCCTGACTGTTACTAGACCAGGAACCCCTGGACCTGGTGTCTGTATAACCCTACTAGACCAGGAACTCCTGGACCTGGTGTCTGTAGAACCCTACTAGACCAGGAACCCCTGGACCTAGTGTCTGTATAACCATACTAGACCAGGAACCCCTGGACCTGGTGTCTGTAGAACCCTGACTGTTACTAGACCAGGAACCCCTGGACCTGGTGTCTGTAGAACCCTACTAGACCAGGAACCACTGGACCTGGTGTCTGTAGAACCCTGACTGTTACTAGACCAGGAACCCCTGGACCTGGTGTCTGTAGAACCCTGACTGTTACTAGACCAGGAACTCCTGGACCTGGTGTCTGTAGAACCCTACTAGACCAGGAACCACTGGACCTGGTGTCTGTAGAACCCTGACTGTTACTAGACCAGGAACCCCTGGACCTGGTGTCTGTAGAACCCTGACTGTTACTAGACCAGGAACTCCTGGACCTGGTGTCTGTAGAACCCTACTAGACCAGGAACCCCTGGACCTGGTGTCTGTAGAACCCTGACTGTTACTAGACCAGGAACCCCTGGACCTGGTGTCTGTAGAACCCTACTAGACCAGGAACCCCTGGACCTGGTGTCTGTAGAACCCTGACTGTTACTAGACCAGGAACCCCTGGACATGGTGTCTGTAGAACCCTGACTGTTACTAGACCAGGAACCCCTGGACCTGGTGTCTGTAGAACCCTGACTGTTACTAGACCAGGAACCCCTGGACCTGGTGTCTGTAGAACCCTGACTGTTACTAGACCAGGAACCCCTGGACCTGGTGTCTGTAGAACCCTGACTGTTACTAGACCAGGAACTCCTGGACCTGGTGTCTGTAGAACCCTACTAGACCAGGAACCCCTGGACCTGGTGTCTGTAGAACCCTGACTGTTACTAGACCAGGAACCCCTGGACCTGGTGTCTGTAGAACCCTACTAGACCAGGAACCCCTGGACCTGGTGTCTGTAGAACCCTGACTGTTACTAGACCAGGAACCCCTGGACCTGGTGTCTGTATAACCCTACTAGACCAGGAACCCCTGGACCTGGTGTCTGTAGAACCCTGACTGTTACTAGACCAGGAACCCCTGGACCTGGTGTCTGTAGAACCCTGACTGTTACTAGACCAGGAACCCCTGGACCTGGTGTCTGTAGAACCCTGACTGTTACTTGACCAGGAACCCCTGGACCTGGTGTCTGTAGAACCCTACTAGACCAGGAACCCCTGGACCTGGTGTCTGTAGAACCCTGACTGTTACTAGACCAGGAACCCCTGGACCTGGTGTCTGTAGAACCCTGACTGTTACTAGACCAGGAACTCCTGGACCTGGTGTCTGTAGAACCCTACTAGACCAGGAACCCCTGGACCTGGTGTCTGTAGAACCCTGACTGTTACTAGACCAGGAACCCCTGGACCTGGTGTCTGTAGAACCCTACTAGACCAGGAACCCCTGGACCTGGTGTCTGTAGAACCCTGACTGTTACTAGACCAGGAACCCCTGGACCTGGTGTCTGTATAACCCTACTAGACCAGGAACCCCTGGACCTGGTGTCTGTAGAACCCTGACTGTTACTAGACCAGGAACCCCTGGACCTGGTGTCTGTAGAACCCTGACTGTTACTAGACCAGGAACCCCTGGACCTGGTGTCTGTAGAACCCTGACTGTTACTTGACCAGGAACCCCTGGACCTGGTGTCTGTAGAACCCTACTAGACCAGGAACCCCTGGACCTGGTGTCTGTAGAACCCTGACTGTTACTAGACCAGGAACCCCTGGACCTGGTGTCTGTAGAACCCTGACTGTTACTAGACCAGGAACCCCTGGACCTGGTGTCTGTAGAACCCTGACTGTTACTAGACCAGGAACTCCTGGACCTGGTGTCTGTAGAACCCTGACTGTTACTAGACCAAGAACCCCTGGACCTGGTGTCTGTAGAACCCTGACTGTTACTAGACCAAGAACCCCTGGACCTGGTGTCTGTAGAACCCTGTAGACGTGTTGATCTCTTCCTGTCCTGTAGACCTGCGGCGCATCACAGCGGGGTTCCTCGGCATGGCGGCGGCGGTCCTGCTGTGTGGGACCATCGTGGTGTCGGTCGGGTTCTTCTGGGAGGAGAGTCTGACGCAGCACGTCTCTGGGTTACTGTTCCTCATGGCAGGTAACACACCTGAGAACATTATGCTGATGAACTATTGATGACCAGGAAACACTACCAACACATTCTCTGAACATAGACCGGTCTGAACAGGTTCAGGTCAGACTCCTCTCAGCTGGTGTTTCCTCTGACCTAACACCTGGTGTTTCCTCTGACCTAACACCTGGTGTTTCCTCTGACCTAACACCTGGTGTTCCCTCTGACCTAACAGACTCCTCTCACCTGGTGTTTCCTCTGACCTAACAGACTCCTCTCACCTGGTGTTTCCTCTGACCTAACAGACTCCTCTCACCTAGTGTTTCCTCTGACCTAACACCTGGTGTTTCCTCTGACCTAACAGACTCCTCTCACCTGGTGTTTCCTCTGACCTAACACCTGGTGTTCCCTCTGACCTAACACCTGGTGTTTCCTCTGACCTAACAGACTCCTCTCACCTGGTGTTCCCTCTGACCTAACACCTGGTGTTCCCTCTGACCTAACACCTGGTGTTTCCTCTGACCTAACACCTGGTGTTCCCTCTGACCTAACACCTGGTGTTCCCTCTGACCTAACACCTGGTGTTTCCTCTGACCTAACACCTGGTGTTCCCTCTGACCTAACACCTGGTGTTCCCTCTGACCTAACAGACTCCTCTCACCTGGTGTTTCCTCTGACCTAACACCTGGTGTTCCCTCTGACCTAACACCTGGTGTTTCCTCTGACCTAACAGACTCCTCTCACCTGGTGTTTCCTCTTCCTGTTTCCTTCAGGGATCTTTTGCACCATCTCTCTGTGTACGTATGCAGCCAGTGTGACCTATGACCTGTCCAGGAACCCGCCCTTCATCTACGGTCTGCCGGCTGACGTGGATCACGGCTACGGCTGGTCTCTGTGCTGTGCCTGGGCCAGTCTGGGTCTCACCGTGGCTGCCGGCTGCCTCGGTACCACCTTCCCCTTCCTGAGCCGAGCCGGAGCTCTGCGCTCCAAAACCGCCCGCCAGTCCTCCGTCTGAACCGTCGGCTGTCAATCAAACGGAGGAGGAGAAGCCGGAGGGCTGAATGACTGAAACCGTGGTTTGTTGAACTGGGCTGCACCCGGTTCATGTGACCCGGGTTCTGCACACACTGCTGGCGGGGCGTCGGCCTGCAGGTGGCGCCGCATGAGGTCAACACCTGTTTCTAAAACGTCTTCAATGAATTGCACTTCTGTCATTGAGTCACTCAACTGCGTCTGAACATCTGGTCTTGGCTGACCTCCAGTGGTCGAGCTCCTCAATGCAGTGATGAACAGGTGCACCCAGTACACTGGGGCATCACCGGTGGCTGTGGTGTGACCAGAAGCTGTAGGAGCTAGCATGCTAACAGGCAAACAGAGTTACTGCAGCCAATCAGCATCCTTCTCCTCTGCTTGTTGATCTCACCTGCAGCTGGAACACGAGAACATGAACGTGTCCAGAGCTCCATGTGAACCTGTCCCAGGTTTGTGATGCCCTTCAGTCGGCTCTACCAAAAGCAGAGCATGAGATAGCATTGACCACTGTGGTGAATCTAGAAGACCCAGACCTCCAGTGAGAGACTATTAGCATTCACTGTCCCACTCAGCTTCATTTAGTTCCATCTGTGGCTTATTTCTTTTCTTGCTTTCTCACATTTCCATGAAAAAATAGTTTCACAAATTTGACTTCAGTCCCGTCACATAAATCAGATTTAGTCTTTCAGTGAGGAACCCTAAGAGTCCTGACAGCGACCTGTAAATACTAAATGAAAAGAACTCTAACCCTCCTCAACGGGGCTGTAAGGAAGTATCGTGAGATTATGTTTTGTGGAACTGTATCGCTTCTCTCTGAACCTTTTAAACGCCGATGTCTTGCATATGGTGGTGTGTTCTTTATGCTATGACAGCTCCCCTAACGTATTGGAGCATATGACGTTCTGTTGAGTCACATCGTAGAGCCGCTTCCTGAAGCTCCACAGCTATCAGACCCTCAATCAGCTCAAACACAAACTTTCTACGATGACGGACTTTGAGGAGGATTCACTTTTTTATTGAACAGAAGTCAACATGCTGAGTCTGATCGTGATGATGTCATGTCTGGTCTCCATGACATGAGAGCAGACATGTTAGAGAGCCCTCAGAGGATTTCAGGTTTGACCCACACTCATATATACATATATATATATATATATATATATATATATATATATATATATATATATATATACACACACACACACAAGTACAGTGTTTTTTACCTGATAAGAGAATATATGAAGTCATTGAACAAGATCCTGAGCCACGGACTATGAGCAAAACGAAGACCATGTGGAACGTCTGGAGAACATGTGGAACATCTAGAGAACGTCTCAGAGTCCCTTTACTCGTCCAACCTGGTCCACCAGCTGGTCTGAGATCAGAGACGGTGGGTTTGATCAGGAGGTCCAGGTGTGAACAGGTGACCCAGGTGTATACACTGAATGCTGCTGCTTGGTGCTTTAGTATTTATTAAACGTAGGAGTTGACGTGCAGTCTTCTTCAGCTCAGTCTCAGATCTGTACCCTCTTATACCCTCTGGCTGATGGGGGCGTGAACATCTCCTCATCAGGTACTCCTGATACCCCTGAGACCTGTATTTGCCTCTGAAACACTCTTGTACCCCCTCGTACCCCTCTAATACTCAGATCTCCAGATAACCGTTTAAACCCAAACAAATCCTCAGATGCCTTCTAGAATCTCTTTCTGATATCCCTCCTGAACCCTCTGATGCCCCTTTGATACCCCTCTAATACCCCTCTGATACCCCTGTGATACCCCTCTAATACCCCTCTGATACCCCTGTGATACCCCTCTGATACCCCTCCTGTGTCCTCTGATACCCTTCTGATACCCCTCTGATGCCCCTCCTGTACCCTCCCTCTGATACCCCTATGATGCCCCTCTGATGCCCCTCCTGTACCCTCCTGTACCCTCTGATGCCCCTCTGATACCCCTCCTGTACCCTCCTGAACCCTCTGATACCCCTCCTGTACCCTCTGATACCCCTCATACCCCTCCTGAACCCTCTGATACCCCTCCTATACCCTCTGATACCCTCCTATACCCTCTGATACCCCCCCTGTACCCTCTGATACCCCTCATACCCCTCCTGTACCCTCTGATACCCCTCTTGTACCCTCTGATACCCCTCCTGTACCCTCTGATACCCCTCTTGTACCCTCTGATACCCCTCCTATACCCTCTGATACCCCTCTTGTACCCTCTGATACCCCTCCTATACCCTCTGATACCCCTCCTATACCCTCTGATACCCCTCTTGTACACTCTGATACCCCTCCTGTACCCTCTGATACCCCTCATACCCCTCCTGTACCCTCTGATACCCCTCATACCCCTCCTGTACCCTCTGATACCCCTCTTGTACCCTCTGATACCCCTCATACCCCTCCTGTACCCTCTGATACCCCTCTTGTACCCTCTGATACCCCTCATACCCCTCTTGTACCCTCTGATACCCCTCTTGTACCCTCTGATACCCCTCCTATACCCTCTGATACCCCTCTTGTACCCTCTGATACCCCTCCTGTACCCTCTGATACCCCTCATACCCCTCCTGTACCCTCTGATACCCCTCTTGTACCCTCTGATACCCCTCCTGTACCCTCTGATACCCCTCATACCCCTCCTGTACCCTCTGATACCCCTCTTGTACCCTCTGATACCCCTCCTGTACCCTCTGATACCCCTCATACCCCTCCTGTACCCTCTGATACCCCTCTTGTACCCTCTGATACCCCTCCTATACCCTCTGATACCCCTCCTGTACCCTCTGATACCCTCATACCCCTCCTGTACCCTCTGATACCCCTCTTGTACCCTCTGATACCCCTCATACCCCTCTTGTACCCTCTGATACCATCTGATACCCCTCTTGTACCCTCTGATACCCCTCCTATACCCTCTGATACCCCTCTTGTACCCTCTGATACCCCTCCTATACCTTCTGATACCCCTCTTGTACCCTCTGATACCCCTCATACCCCTCTTGTACCCTCTGATACCCTCTGATACCCCTCCTGAACTTGCTGATTCCAATACCCCACCCTTTGCCCCTGGAGCTCCATGGTTCCATGTTACCCCTCTGTCTCTTCTGTCGGCATCCTGATGTTCAGCTGTAAATAAACAATATAAACATCATCAGACTGATTTGCTCTCGTTTGTTTCCAGATGTTTGTAGTATTTATTTATTTGTAGTATTTATTTATTTGACTTGTAGTAGTATTTAATTATTCTAGATGAACAACTAATAGTCTTCATGTGTTTATCAATGGGTTATATGTAGGAGGAGGCAGGGACAGGACCAGCATGCACCTGGGTAGGCGATGTTTTTGACCAGAGCAGGAGAGGCAGAATGAGGGTTTCCTTTGTTCTTTTGTTTGTTTGCTTGTTTTGTTTCGTTACATTATGAGAAAAACGGAATCCTGTCTGGAAAATGCATTCTTTTGAATCACAAATCCTTTGATTTATGTTATTGTTTTTGATTTATCAGACAAATGGCCACTACAATATATATATATATATATATATATATATATATATATATATATATATATATATATATAATTTCATTATAAATATATAATATGTGTTAACACTGCTGTGCCAGATCTCTGGCTCATCACAAGAAAAGGTTTAGGGAACACACAGAAAGGTTCAAGGCAACAATATGTCTGTTTCATGATGAACTACAACCTAAAAGTGTTTATTCATTTAGTCACCAAGCTGTGAGGTTTGCACATTTACATGTGTTACTCACTTTTCACTGTTATACACATGTATGTGTGTGTGTGTGTATATATATATATATTGTAACGGACTGAGAGAAATGTTGTGTTGTGGGTATTGTGTTCGGGATGTCAGTGAACAGCTCATGAGCCGGTGGCGGTGGGGCGTGTCTGTGATTGGAGGGCGAGTGATGTTGTTTTGTGTGTGGTGTTGTGTTACGAGCCGTTCGGAGCAGACTAGGACCCGGAGCGGTGGCGAAGCTGTTGTGTTACTGTTGTGTTGGCGTAGGCTACGGCCCACAGTAGCCTGTTCTATGTTCCAGGAATAAAAACCCTATAAGCCTTACGTCTCGTAGCTTCCCTGACCTTAGGGTCGTTACATTATATATATACATACATCTATATACATCTATTTATATAGATATGTGTGTGTGTGTGTGTGTGTGTGACTGTGTGTGTGTAACTGTGTGTGTGTGTGAGTGACTGTGTGTGTGTGTGAGTGACTGTGTGTGTGTAACTGTGTGTGTGTGTGAGTGACTGTGTGTGTGTAACTGTGTGTGTGTAACTGTGTGTGTGTGTGAGTGACTGTGTGTGTGTAACTGTGTGTGTGTGTGTGAGTGACTGTGTGTGTGTAACTGTGTGTGTGTAACTGTGTGTGTGTGTGTGAGTGACTGTGTGTGTGTAACTGTGTGTGTGTGAGAGTGACTGTGTGTGTGTAACTGTGTGTGTGTGTGAGTGACTGTGTGTGTGTAACTGTGTGTGTGTGTGAGTGACTGTGTGTGTGTAACTGTGTGTGTGTGTGAGTGACTGTGTGTGTGTAACTGTGTGTGTGTAACTGTGTGTGTGTGTGTGAGTGACTGTGTGTGAGTGACTGTGTGTGTGTAACTGTGTGTGTGTAACTGTGTGTGTGTGTGAGTGACTGTGTGTGAGTGACTGTGTGTGTGTAACTGTGTGTGTGTAACTGTGTGTGTGTGTGAGTGACTGTGTGTGAGTGACTGTGTGTGTGTAACTGTGTGTGTGTGTGAGTGACTGTGTGTGAGTGACTGTGTGTGTGTAACTGTGTGTGTGTGTGAGTGACTGTGTGTGAGTGACTGTGTGTGTGTAACTGTGTGTGTGTGTGAGTGACTGTGTGTGTGTAACTGTGTGTGTGTGTGAGTGACTGTGTGTGAGTGACTGTGTGTGTGTAACTGTGTGTGTGTAACTGTGTGTGTGTGTGTGTAACTGTGTGTGTGTGTGAGTGACTGTGTGTGTGTGAGTGACTGTGTGTGAGTGACTGTGTGTGTGTAACTGTGTGTGTGTGTGAGTGACTGTGTGTGTGTAACTGTGTGTGTGTGTGAGTGACTGTGTGTGTGTAACTGTGTGTCGCTGCCTCTATGAAGCACACGCTCACAATCAGAAGCTCCGGCCATGCACGTCACAACCTGCCCACCGCGCATGCGCAGCTGGTCAACAGTCTCCAGTCCACCAATCACAACAACCGTTCACCGTCAGCTCGCGGCCGAGAACCGTAACCCTTCAGGGGTCTTCAGTCCGAGAGAGGCCGGAGAGAACCGTAACCCTTCAGGGGTCTTCAGTCCGAGAGAGGCCGGAGAGAACCGTAACCCTTCAGGGGTCTTCAGTCCGAGAGGGGCCGGGCAGAGAGCCGGAGGAGCGGGCACACAGCAGGAGCAGGAGGGGTAGAGGTCCAGAGCCGCTCCGAGAGGCGTCAGCAGCCCGCTGATTCACAAACATAACCCGGTCCTCCTCTCAGCGGGTCCGAGACCCACCTGGGCCACGTGGACCCACCCGGACCACCGGCTCACGTGTCGGCTCACCTGTCAGCTCTCTAACCCGCTGCTGATGGATCATCTGCAGGCTGCTAGCATTAGCACACATGCTACATGCTAACAGGCTAATGCACCAAGAGGGTCCCAGTTCAGGTCCCGGTTCAGGCTCGGGTCGGGTCCAGTATGGAGTAGCGGGTCCATGCTGACCTCCCGGTGAACGGAACCCGTAAGAACCGACCTCCGGGGCCCTCTGGGGCCCTCTGGCCGCAGGCAGCGCCCGCTGAGCGGCAGAGGATGGTCGCAGAGACCGCAGCTGCTCTGGAGGACCGGCCCGTCTCCACCCTCCCTCCCGGACTCAGGCTCGGCCCGGAGGCCTTCATGTGAACCGGGTCGGTCCCGCTGCGGGTTCGGGTTCGGGGTCAGCAGCCATCATGCAGGCCGCGCAGCCGCAGTACGACTTCTTCAACGAAGAGAACGGACCCAAGTGGAGAGGCTTGCTGGTGTCTTCACTGGAGAAGGTACTCACTCACTCATTCATCACTCATTCATCACTCAGTCATTACTCACTCATTCATCACTCACTCACTCATTCATCACTCACTCATTCATCACTCATTCATCACTCAGTCATTCATCACTCATTCATCACTCACTCATTCATCACTCACTCACTCACTCATCACTCACTCATTCATCACTCATTCATCACTCACTCACTCATTCATCACTCACTCATTCATCACTCATTCATCACTCAGTCATTACTCACTCATTCATCACTCACTCACTCATTCATCACTCACTCATCACTCATTCATCACGCACTCACTCATTCATCACTCATTCATCACTCATTCATCACTCACTCATTCATCACTCATTCATCACTCACTCATTCA
>JBAMJR010000245.1:52500-157500 GCA_038501785.1 Myoxocephalus aenaeus | reverse complement strand
AGTACTGTGTCTTTACTAGTACTAGTACAGTGATGAATACTGTGTCTTTACTAGTACTAGTACAGTGATGAATACTGTGTCTTTACTAGTACTAGTACAGTGATGAGTACTGTGTCTTTACTAGTACTAGTACAGTGATGAATACTGTGTCTTTACTAGTACTAGTACAGTGATGAATACTGTGTCTTTACTAGTACTAGTACAGTGATGAGTACTGTGTCTTTACTAGTACTAGTACAGTGATGAGTACTGTGTCTTTACTAGTACTAGTACATTGATGAATACTGTGTCTTTACTAGTACATTGATGAATACTGTGTCTTTACTAGTACTAGTACAGTGATGAATACTGTGTCTTTACTAGTACTAGTACAGTGATGAATACTGTGTCTTTACTAGTACTAGTACAGTGATGAATACTGTGTCTTTACTAGTACTAGTACAGTGATGAATACTGTGTCTTTACTAGTACTAGTACAGTGATGAGTAATGTGTCTTTACTAGTACTAGTACAGTGATGAATACTGTCTTTACTAGTACTAGTACAGTGATGAGTACTGTGTCTTTACTAGTACTAGTACAGTGATGAGTACTGTGTCTTTACTAGTACTAGTACAGTGATGAGTACTGTGTCTTTACTAGTACAGTGATGAATACTGTGTCTTTACTAGTACTAGTACAGTGATGAGTACTGTGTCTTTACTAGTACTAGTACAGTGATGAGTACTGTGTCTTTACTAGTACCAGTACAGTGATGAGTACTGTGTCTTTACTAGTACTAGTACAGTGATGAATACTGTGTCTTTACTAGTACCAGTACAGTGATGAGTACTGTGTCTTTACTAGTACTAGTACAGTGATGAATACTGTGTCTTTACTAGTACTAGTACAGTGATGAGTACTGTGTCTTTACTAGTACTAGTACAGTGATGAATACTGTGTCTTTACTAGTACTAGTACAGTGATGAATACTGTGTCTTTACTAGTACTAGTACATTGATGAGTACTGTGTCTTTACTAGTACTAGTACAGTGATGAATACTGTGTCTTTACTAGTACCAGTACAGTGATGAGTACTGTGTCTTTACTAGTACTAGTACAGTGATGAATACTGTGTCTTTACTAGTACAGTGATGAATACTGTGTCTTTACTAGTACTAGTACAGTGATGAGTACTGTGTCTTTACTAGTACCAGTACAGTGATGAGTACTGTGTCTTTACTAGTACAGTGATGAATACTGTGTCTTTACTAGTACTAGTACAGTGATGAGTACTGTGTCTTTACTAGTACCAGTACAGTGATGAGTACTGTGTCTTTACTAGTACAGTGATGAATACTGTGTCTTTACTAGTACTAGTACAGTGATGAGTACTGTGTCTTTACTAGTACTAGTACAGTGATGAATACTGTGTCTTTACTAGTACTAGTACAGTGATGAATACTGTGTCTTTACTAGTACTAGTACATTGATGAGTACTGTGTCTTTACTAGTACTAGTACAGTGATGAATACTGTGTCTTTACTAGTACTAGTACAGTGATGAATACTGTGTCTTTACTAGTACTAGTACAGTGATGAGTACTGTGTCTTTACTAGTACTAGTACAGTGATGAATACTGTGTCTTTACTAGTACAGTGATGAATACTGTGTCTTTACTAGTACTAGTACAGTGATGAGTACTGTGTCTTTACTAGTACCAGTACAGTGATGAGTACTGTGTCTTTACTAGTACAGTGATGAATACTGTGTCTTTACTAGTACTAGTACAGTGATGAGTACTGTGTCTTTACTAGTACCAGTACAGTGATGAGTACTGTGTCTTTACTAGTACAGTGATGAATACTGTGTCTTTACTAGTACTAGTACAGTGATGAGTACTGTGTCTTTACTAGTACCAGTACAGTGATGAGTACTGTGTCTTTACTAGTACAGTGATGAATACTGTGTCTTTACTAGTACTAGTACAGTGATGAATACTGTGTCTTTACTAGTACTAGTACAGTGATGAATACTGTGTCTTTACTAGTACCAGTACAGTGATGAATACTGTGTCTTTACTAGTACTAGTACAGTGATGAATACTGTGTCTTTACTAGTACTAGTACAGTGATGAGTACTGTGTCTTTACTAGTACTAGTACAGTGATGAGTACTGTGTCTTTACTAGTACTAGTACAGTGATGAATACTGTGTCTTTACTAGTACAGTGATGAATACTGTGTCTTTACTAGTACTAGTACAGTGATGAATACTGTGTCTTTACTAGTACAGTGATGAATACTGTGTCTTTACTAGTACTAGTACAGTGATGAATACTGTGTCTTTACTAGTACTAGTACAGTGATGAATACTGTGTCTTTACTAGTACTAGTACAGTGATGAATACTGTGTCTTTACTAGTACTAGTACAGTGATGAATACTGTGTCTTTACTAGTACTAGTACAGTGATGAATACTGTGTCTTTACTAGTACTAGTACATTGATGAATACTGTGTCTTTACTAGTACTAGTACATTGATGAATACTGTGTCTTTACTAGTACTAGTACAGTGATGAATACTGTGTCTTTACTAGTACTAGTACAGTGATGAATACTGTGTCTTTACTAGTACTAGTACAGTGATGAATACTGTGTCTTTACTAGTACTAGTACATTGATGAATACTGTGTCTTTACTAGTACTAGTACATTGATGAATACTGTGTCTTTACTAGTAC
The DNA here is from genome assembly GCA_038501785.1 of Myoxocephalus aenaeus. Classification (NCBI taxonomy): domain Eukaryota; kingdom Metazoa; phylum Chordata; class Actinopteri; order Perciformes; family Cottidae; genus Myoxocephalus; species Myoxocephalus aenaeus. The sequence continues at coordinate 154,781 of JBAMJR010000245.1, read as the reverse complement.
TAGTACAGTGATGAATACTGTGTCTTTACTAGTACTAGTACAGTGATGAGTACTGTGTCTTTACTAGTACTAGTACAGTGATGAGTACTGTGTCTTTACTAGTACTAGTACAGTGATGAGTACTGTGTCTTTACTAGTACTAGTACAGTGATGAGTACTGTGTCTTTACTAGTACTAGTACAGTGATGAATACTGTGTCTTTACTAGTACAGTGATGAATACTGTGTCTTTACTAGTACTAGTACAGTGATGAATACTGTGTCTTTACTAGTACTAGTACATTGATGAATACTGTGTCTTTACTAGTACTAGTACAGTGATGAATACTGTGTCTTTACTAGTACTAGTACAGTGATGAGTACTGTGTCTTTACTAGTACTAGTACAGTGATGAATACTGTGTCTTTACTAGTACTAGTACAGTGATGAGTACTGTGTCTTTACTAGTACTAGTACAGTGATGAGTACTGTGTCTTTACTAGTACTAGTACAGTGATGAATACTGTGTCTTTACTAGTACAGTGATGAATACTGTGTCTTTACTAGTACTAGTACAGTGATGAATACTGTGTCTTTACTAGTACAGTGATGAATACTGTGTCTTTACTAGTACTAGTACAGTGATGAATACTGTGTCTTTACTAGTACTAGTACAGTGATGAATACTGTGTCTTTACTAGTACTAGTACAGTGATGAATACTGTGTCTTTACTAGTACTAGTACAGTGATGAATACTGTGTCTTTACTAGTACTAGTACAGTGATGAATACTGTGTCTTTACTAGTACTAGTACAGTGATGAATACTGTGTCTTTACTAGTACTAGTACAGTGATGAATACTGTGTCTTTACTAGTACTAGTACATTGATGAATACTGTGTCTTTACTAGTACTAGTACATTGATGAATACTGTGTCTTTACTAGTACTAGTACAGTGATGAATACTGTGTCTTTACTAGTACTAGTACAGTGATGAATACTGTGTCTTTACTAGTACTAGTACAGTGATGAATACTGTGTCTTTACTAGTACTAGTACATTGATGAATACTGTGTCTTTACTAGTACTAGTACATTGATGAATACTGTGTCTTTACTAGTACTAGTACAGTGATGAATACTGTGTCTTTACTAGTACTAGTACAGTGATGAGTACTGTGTCTTTACTAGTACTAGTACAGTGATGAGTACTGTGTCTTTACTAGTACTAGTACAGTGATGAGTACTGTGTCTTTACTAGTACTAGTACAGTGATGAGTACTGTGTCTTTACTAGTACTAGTACAGTGATGAGTACTGTGTCTTTACTAGTACAGTGATGAATACTGTGTCTTTACTAGTACTAGTACAGTGATGAGTACTGTGTCTTTACTAGTACTAGTACAGTGATGAGTACTGTGTCTTTACTAGTACAGTGATGAGTACTGTGTCTTTACTAGTACTAGTACAGTGATGAGTACTGTGTCTTTACTAGTACTAGTACAGTGATGAGTACTGTGTCTTTACTAGTACTAGTACAGTGATGAGTACTGTGTCTTTACTAGTACAGTGATGAGTACTGTGTCTTTACTAGTACAGTGATGAGTACTGTGTCTTTACTAGTACTAGTACAGTGATGAGTACTGTGTCTTTACTAGTACTAGTACAGTGATGAGTACTGTGTCTTTACTAGTACTAGTACAGTGATGAGTACTGTGTCTTTACTAGTACAGTGATGAGTACTGTGTCTTTACTAGTACAGTGATGAGTACTGTGTCTTTACTAGTACAGTGATGAATACTGTGTCTTTACTAGTACAGTGATGAGTACTGTGTCTTTACTAGTACTAGTACAGTGATGAATACTGTGTCTTTACTAGTACAGTGATGAGTACTGTGTCTTTACTAGTACTAGTACAGTGATGAGTACTGTGTCTTTACTAGTACTAGTACAGTGATGAGTACTGTGTCTTTACTAGTACTAGTACAGTGATGAGTACTGTGTCTTTACTAGTACAGTGATGAGTACTGTGTCTTTACTAGTACTAGTACAGTGATGAGTACTGTGTCTTTACTAGTACTAGTACAGTGATGAATACTGTGTCTTTACTAGTACTAGTACAGTGATGAATACTGTGTCTTTACTAGTACTAGTACAGTGATGAGTACTGTGTCTTTACTAGTACTAGTACAGTGATGAATACTGTGTCTTTACTAGTACAGTGATGAGTACTGTGTCTTTACTAGTACTAGTACAGTGATGAGTACTGTGTCTTTACTAGTACTAGTACAGTGATGAGTACTGTGTCTTTACTAGTACCAGTACAGTGATGAGTACTGTGTCTTTACTAGTACTAGTACAGTGATGAGTACTGTGTCTTTACTAGTACTAGTACAGTGATGAATACTGTGTCTTTACTAGTACTAGTACAGTGATGAATACTGTGTCTTTACTAGTACTAGTACATTGATGAGTACTGTGTCTTTACTAGTACTAGTACAGTGATGAATACTGTGTCTTTACTAGTACCAGTACAGTGATGAGTACTGTGTCTTTACTAGTACTAGTACAGTGATGAATACTGTGTCTTTACTAGTACTAGTACAGTGATGAATACTGTGTCTTTACTAGTACTAGTACATTGATGAGTACTGTGTCTTTACTAGTACTAGTACAGTGATGAATACTGTGTCTTTACTAGTACCAGTACAGTGATGAGTACTGTGTCTTTACTAGTACTAGTACAGTGATGAATACTGTGTCTTTACTAGTACCAGTACAGTGATGAATACTGTGTCTTTACTAGTACCAGTACAGTGATGAGTACTGTGTCTTTACTAGTACTAGTACAGTGATGAATACTGTGTCTTTACTAGTACTAGTACAGTGATGAATACTGTGTCTTTACTAGTACTAGTACAGTGATGAATACTGTGTCTTTACTAGTACCAGTACAGTGATGAATACTGTGTCTTTACTAGTACCAGTACAGTGATGAATACTGTGTCTTTACTAGTACTAGTACAGTGATGAGTACTGTGTCTTTACTAGTACTAGTACAGTGATGAATACTGTGTCTTTACTAGTACTAGTACAGTGATGAGTACTGTGTCTTTACTAGTACTAGTACAGTGATGAATACTGTGTCTTTACTAGTACTAGTACAGTGATGAATACTGTGTCTTTACTAGTACTAGTACAGTGATGAATACTGTGTCTTTACTAGTACTAGTACAGTGATGAATACTGTGTCTTTACTAGTACTAGTACAGTGATGAGTACTGTGTCTTTACTAGTACTAGTACAGTGATGAATACTGTGTCTTTACTAGTACTAGTACAGTGATGAATACTGTGTCTTTACTAGTACAGTGATGAATACTGTGTCTTTACTAGTACTAGTACAGTGATGAGTACTGTGTCTTTACTAGTACCAGTACAGTGATGAATACTGTGTCTTTACTAGTACTAGTACAGTGATGAATACTGTGTCTTTACTAGTACCAGTACAGTGATGAATACTGTGTCTTTACTAGTACTAGTACAGTGATGAATACTGTGTCTTTACTAGTACTAGTACAGTGATGAGTACTGTGTCTTTACTAGTACTAGTACAGTGATGAATACTGTGTCTTTACTAGTACTAGTACAGTGATGAGTACTGTGTCTTTACTAGTACAGTGATGAATACTGTGTCTTTACTAGTACAGTGATGAATACTGTGTCTTTACTAGTACTAGTACAGTGATGAATACTGTGTCTTTACTAGTACAGTGATGAATACTGTGTCTTTACTAGTACTAGTACAGTGATGAATACTGTGTCTTTACTAGTACAGTGATGAATACTGTGTCTTTACTAGTACAGTGATGAATACTGTGTCTTTACTAGTACTAGTACAGTGATGAATACTGTGTCTTTACTAGTACAGTGATGAATACTGTGTCTTTACTAGTACTAGTACAGTGATGAATACTGTGTCTTTACTAGTACTAGTACAGTGATGAATACTGTGTCTTTACTAGTACTAGTACAGTGATGAATACTGTGTCTTTACTAGTACTAGTACAGTGATGAATACTGTGTCTTTACTAGTACTAGTACAGTGATGAATACTGTGTCTTTACTAGTACTAGTACAGTGATGAATACTGTGTCTTTACTAGTACTAGTACATTGATGAATACTGTGTCTTTACTAGTACTAGTACATTGATGAATACTGTGTCTTTACTAGTACTAGTACAGTGATGAATACTGTGTCTTTACTAGTACTAGTACAGTGATGAATACTGTGTCTTTACTAGTACTAGTACAGTGATGAATACTGTGTCTTTACTAGTACTAGTACATTGATGAATACTGTGTCTTTACTAGTACTAGTACAGTGATGAATACTGTGTCTTTACTAGTACTAGTACAGTGATGAATACTGTGTCTTTACTAGTACTAGTACAGTGATGAGTACTGTGTCTTTACTAGTACTAGTACAGTGATGAGTACTGTGTCTTTACTAGTACTAGTACAGTGATGAGTACTGTGTCTTTACTAGTACAGTGATGAATACTGTGTCTTTACTAGTACTAGTACAGTGATGAGTACTGTGTCTTTACTAGTACTAGTACAGTGATGAGTACTGTGTCTTTACTAGTACAGTGATGAGTACTGTGTCTTTACTAGTACTAGTACAGTGATGAGTACTGTGTCTTTACTAGTACTAGTACAGTGATGAGTACTGTGTCTTTACTAGTACAGTGATGAGTACTGTGTCTTTACTAGTACTAGTACAGTGATGAGTACTGTGTCTTTACTAGTACAGTGATGAGTACTGTGTCTTTACTAGTACAGTGATGAATACTGTGTCTTTACTAGTACAGTGATGAATACTGTGTCTTTACTAGTACAGTGATGAATACTGTGTCTTTACTAGTACTAGTACAGTGATGAGTACTGTGTCTTTACTAGTACTAGTACAGTGATGAATACTGTGTCTTTACTAGTACAGTGATGAGTACTGTGTCTTTACTAGTACTAGTACAGTGATGAGTACTGTGTCTTTACTAGTACTAGTACAGTGATGAGTACTGTGTCTTTACTAGTACTAGTACAGTGATGAGTACTGTGTCTTTACTAGTACAGTGATGAGTACTGTGTCTTTACTAGTACTAGTACAGTGATGAGTACTGTGTCTTTACTAGTACTAGTACAGTGATGAGTACTGTGTCTTTACTAGTACTAGTACAGTGATGAATACTGTGTCTTTACTAGTACAGTGATGAATACTGTGTCTTTACTAGTACTAGTACAGTGATGAATACTGTGTCTTTACTAGTACTAGTACAGTGATGAATACTGTGTCTTTACTAGTACAGTGATGAGTACTGTGTCTTTACTAGTACTAGTACAGTGATGAGTACTGTGTCTTTACTAGTACTAGTACAGTGATGAATACTGTGTCTTTACTAGTACAGTGATGAGTACTGTGTCTTTACTAGTACTAGTACAGTGATGAGTACTGTGTCTTTACTAGTACTAGTACAGTGATGAGTACTGTGTCTTTACTAGTACTAGTACAGTGATGAGCACTGTGTCTTTACTAGTACTAGTACAGTGATGAATACTGTGTCTTTACTAGTACTAGTACAGTGATGAGTACTGTGTCTTTACTAGTACTAGTACAGTGATGAGTACTGTGTCTTTACTAGTACTAGTACAGTGATGAGTACTGTGTCTTTACTAGTACTAGTACAGTGATGAGTACTGTGTCTTTACTAGTACTAGTACAGTGATGAGCACTGTGTCTTTACTAGTACTAGTACAGTGATGAATACTGTGTCTTTACTAGTACTAGTACAGTGATGAGCACTGTGTCTTTACTAGTACTAGTACAGTGATGAATACTGTGTCTTTACTAGTACTAGTACAGTGATGAGTACTGTGTCTTTACTAGTACTAGTACAGTGATGAGTACTGTGTCTTTACTAGTACTAGTACAGTGATGAGTACTGTGTCTTTACTAGTACTAGTACAGTGATGAATACTGTGTCTTTACTAGTACAGTGATGAGTACTGTGTCTTTACTAGTACTAGTACAGTGATGAGCACTGTGTCTTTACTAGTACTAGTACAGTGATGAGTACTGTGTCTTTACTAGTACTAGTACAGTGATGAGTACTGTGTCTTTACTAGTACAGTGATGAATACTGTGTCTTTACTAGTACTAGTACAGTGATGAGTACTGTGTCTTTACTAGTACTAGTACAGTGATGAATACTGTGTCTTTACTAGTACTAGTACAGTGATGAATACTGTGTCTTTACTAGTACAGTGATGAGTACTGTGTCTTTACTAGTACTAGTACAGTGATGAGTACTGTGTCTTTACTAGTACTAGTACAGTGATGAGTACTGTGTCTTTACTAGTACTAGTACAGTGATGAGTACTGTGTCTTTACTAGTACAGTGATGAGTACTGTGTCTTTACTAGTACTAGTACAGTGATGAGTACTGTGTCTTTACTAGTACTAGTACAGTGATGAGTACTGTGTCTTTACTAGTACTAGTACAGTGATGAATACTGTGTCTTTACTAGTACTAGTACAGTGATGAGTACTGTGTCTTTACTAGTACTAGTACAGTGATGAATACTGTGTCTTTACTAGTACAGTGATGAATACTGTGTCTTTACTAGTACAGTGATGAGTACTGTGTCTTTACTAGTACTAGTACAGTGATGAGTACTGTGTCTTTACTAGTACTAGTACAGTGATGAGTACTGTGTCTTTACTAGTACTAGTACATTGATGAGTACTGTGTCTTTACTAGTACTAGTACAGTGATGAGTACTGTGTCTTTACTAGTACTAGTACAGTGATGAATACTGTGTCTTTACTAGTACTATTACAGTGATGAGTACGGTGTCTTTACTAGTACTAGTACAGTGATGAGTACTGTGTCTTTACTAGTACTAGTACAGTGATGAGTACTGTTACTTTACTAGTACAGTGATGAATACTGTGTCTTTACTAGTACTAGTACAGTGATGAGTACTGTGTCTTTACTAGTACTAGTACAGTGATGAGTACTGTGTCTTTACTAGTACAGTGATGAGTACTGTGTCTTTACTAGTACTAGTACAGTGATGAGTACTGTGTCTTTACTAGTACTAGTACAGTGATGAGTACTGTGTCTTTACTAGTACTAGTACAGTGATGAATACTGTGTCTTTACTAGTACTAGTACAGTGATGAATACTGTGTCTTTACTAGTACTAGTACAGTGATGAGTACTGTGTCTTTACTAGTACAGTGATGAGTACTGTGTCTTTACTAGTACAGTGATGAATACTGTGTCTTTACTAGTACAGTGATGAATACTGTGTCTTTACTAGTACTAGTACAGTGATGAGTACTGTGTCTTTACTAGTACTAGTACAGTGATGAATACTGTGTCTTTACTAGTACAGTGATGAGTACTGTGTCTTTACTAGTACTAGTACAGTGATGAGTACTGTGTCTTTACTAGTACAGTGATGAGTACTGTGTCTTTACTAGTACTAGTACAGTGATGAGTACTGTGTCTTTACTAGTACTAGTACAGTGATGAATACTGTGTCTTTACTAGTACTAGTACAGTGATGAATACTGTGTCTTTACTAGTACTAGTACAGTGATGAATACTGTGTCTTTACTAGTACAGTGATGAGTACTGTGTCTTTACTAGTACTAGTACAGTGATGAGTACTGTGTCTTTACTAGTACTAGTACAGTGATGAATACTGTGTCTTTACTAGTACTAGTACAGTGATGAATACTGTGTCTTTACTAGTACAGTGATGAATACTGTGTCTTTACTAGTACTAGTACAGTGATGAGTACTGTGTCTTTACTAGTACTAGTACAGTGATGAATACTGTGTCTTTACTAGTACAGTGATGAGTACTGTGTCTTTACTAGTACTAGTACAGTGATGAGTACTGTGTCTTTACTAGTACTAGTACAGTGATGAGTACTGTGTCTTTACTAGTACAGTGATGAGTACTGTGTCTTTACTAGTACTAGTACAGTGATGAGTACTGTGTCTTTACTAGTACTAGTACAGTGATGAATACTGTGTCTTTACTAGTACTAGTACAGTGATGAATACTGTGTCTTTACTAGTACTAGTACAGTGATGAATACTGTGTCTTTACTAGTACAGTGATGAGTACTGTGTCTTTACTAGTACTAGTACAGTGATGAGTACTGTGTCTTTACTAGTACTAGTACAGTGATGAATACTGTGTCTTTACTAGTACAGTGATGAGTACTGTGTCTTTACTAGTACTAGTACAGTGATGAGTACTGTGTCTTTACTAGTACTAGTACAGTGATGAGTACTGTGTCTTTACTAGTACTAGTACAGTGATGAGTACTGTGTCTTTACTAGTACTAGTACAGTGATGAATACTGTGTCTTTACTAGTACTAGTACAGTGATGAATACTGTGTCTTTACTAGTACTAGTACAGTGATGAGTACTGTGTCTTTACTAGTACTAGTACAGTGATGAATACTGTGTCTTTACTAGTACAGTGATGAATACTGTGTCTTTACTAGTACTAGTACAGTGATGAGTACTGTGTCTTTACTAGTACTAGTACAGTGATGAGTACTGTGTCTTTACTAGTACTAGTACAGTGATGAGTACTGTGTCTTTACTAGTACAGTGATGAGTACTGTGTCTTTACTAGTACTAGTACAGTGATGAGTACTGTGTCTTTACTAGTACTAGTACAGTGATGAGTACTGTGTCTTTACTAGTACTAGTACAGTGATGAGTACTGTGTCTTTACTAGTACAGTGATGAGTACTGTGTCTTTACTAGTACTAGTACAGTGATGAGTACTGTGTCTTTACTAGTACTAGTACAGTGATGAATACTGTGTCTTTACTAGTACAGTGATGAGTACTGTGTCTTTACTAGTACTAGTACAGTGATGAGTACTGTGTCTTTACTAGTACTAGTACAGTGATGAGTACTGTGTCTTTACTAGTACTAGTACAGTGATGAGTACTGTGTCTTTACTAGTACAGTGATGAGTACTGTGTCTTTACTAGTACTAGTACAGTGATGAGTACTGTGTCTTTACTAGTACTAGTACAGTGATGAATACTGTGTCTTTACTAGTACTAGTACAGTGATGAATACTGTGTCTTTACTAGTACTAGTACAGTGATGAGTACTGTGTCTTTACTAGTACTAGTACAGTGATGAATACTGTGTCTTTACTAGTACAGTGATGAGTACTGTGTCTTTACTAGTACTAGTACAGTGATGAGTACTGTGTCTTTACTAGTACTAGTACAGTGATGAGTACTGTGTCTTTACTAGTACAGTGATGAGTACTGTGTCTTTACTAGTACTAGTACAGTGATGAGTACTGTGTCTTTACTAGTACAGTGATGAGTACTGTGTCTTTACTAGTACTAGTACAGTGATGAGTACTGTGTCTTTACTAGTACTAGTACAGTGATGAGTACTGTGTCTTTACTAGTACTAGTACAGTGATGAATACTGTGTCTTTACTAGTACTAGTACAGTGATGAGTACTGTGTCTTTACTAGTACTAGTACAGTGATGAGTACTGTGTCTTTACTAGTACTAGTACAGTGATGAATACTGTGTCTTTACTAGTACTAGTACAGTGATGAGTACTGTGTCTTTACTAGTACTAGTACAGTGATGAGTACTGTGTCTTTACTAGTACAGTGATGAGTACTGTGTCTTTACTAGTACAGTGATGAGTACTGTGTCTTTACTAGTACTAGTACAGTGATGAGTACTGTGTCTTTACTAGTACTAGTACAGTGATGAGTACTGTGTCTTTACTAGTACTAGTACAGTGATGAGTACTGTGTCTTTACTAGTACAGTGATGAGTACTGTGTCTTTACTAGTACTAGTACAGTGATGAGTACTGTGTCTTTACTAGTACTAGTACAGTGATGAGTACTGTGTCTTTACTAGTACTAGTACAGTGATGAATACTGTGTCTTTACTAGTACTAGTACAGTGATGAGTACTGTGTCTTTACTAGTACTAGTACAGTGATGAGTACTGTGTCTCTCTCTCTCAGGTGCTCTACCAGGTGCACCCTAACCTGGTCTCCCAGCAGGAGGCGCTGCAGTACATTGAGCAGTTGATTCTGCTGCTGCTCAGCATGCTGTGTCAAGCTCAACCAAGAACTGTACAGGATGTGGAGGTACACACACCACACACACACACACCACACACACACACACCACACACACACACACACACACACACCACACACACACCACACACCACACACACCACACACACACACACCACACACCACACACCACACACCACACACACCACACACCACACACACCACACACCACACACACACACCACACACACACACCAGACCAGAGGGCTAGACCAGGTGTTTAGACCAGGTGTTTAGACCAGGTGTTTAGACCAGGTGTTTAGACCAGGTGTTTAGACCAGAGGTTAGACCAGGTGTTTAGACCAGAGGTTAGACCAGGGGTTAGACCAGGGGTTAGACCAGAGGTTAGACCAGAGGTTAGACCAGGTGTTTAGACCAGAGGTTAGACCAGAGGTTAGACCAGGGGTTAGACCAGAGGTTAGACCAGGTGTTTAGACCAGAGGTTAGACCAGAGGTTAGACCAGGTGTTTAGACCAGAGGTTAGACCAGGGGTTAGACCAGAGGTTAGACCAGAGGTTAGACCAGAGGTTAGACCAGAGGTTAGACCAGGGGTTAGACCAGGTGTTTAGACCAGAGGTTAGACCAGAGGTTAGACCAGGTGTTTAGACCAGAGGTTAGACCAGGTGTTTAGACCAGAGGTTAGACCAGGGGTTAGACCAGAGGTTAGACCAGAGGTTAGACCAGGGGTTAGACCAGAGGTTAGACCAGAGGTTAGACCAGGTGTTTAGACCAGAGGTTAGACCAGGGGTTAGACCAGGGGTTAGACCAGAGGTTAGACCAGGGGTTAGACCAGAGGTTAGACCAGAGGTTAGACCAGAGGTTAGACCAGGTGTTAGACCAGGTGTTAGACCAGAGGTTAGACCAGAGGTTAGACCAGAGGTTAGACCAGGTGTTTAGACCAGAGGTTAGACCAGAGGTTAGACCAGGGGTTAGACCAGAGGTTAGACCAGGTGTTTAGACCAGGTGTTTAGACCAGGTGTTTAGACCAGGGGTTAGACCAGAGGTTACACCAGGTGTTTAGACCAGAGGTTAGACCAGGGGTTAGACCAGAGGTTAGACCAGAGGTTAGACCAGAGGTTAGACCAGGGGTTAGACCAGAGGTTAGACCAGGTGTTTAGACCAGAGGTTAGACCAGGGGTTAGACCAGGGGTTAGACCAGGGGTTAGACCAGAGGTTAGACCAGAGGTTAGACCAGAGGTTAGACCAGAGGTTAGACCAGAGGTTAGACCAGGGGTTAGACCAGAGGTTAGACCAGGTGTTAGACCAGAGGTTAGACCAGGTGTTTAGACCAGAGGTTAGACCAGGGGTTAGACCAGGTCTAGACCAGAGGTTAGACCAGGGGTTAGACCAGGGGTTAGACCAGAGGTTAGACCAGGGGTTAGACCAGGGGTTAGACCAGGGGTTAGACCAGGTCTAGACCAGAGGTTAGACCAGGGGTTAGACCAGGTCTAGACCAGAGGTTAGACCAGGGGTTAGACCAGGTCTAGCCAGAGGTTAGACCAGGTCTAGCCAGAGGTTAGACCAGGTCTAGACCAGGTCCATGACGGTCCCCTCCACAGGACCGGGTCCAGAAGAGCTTCCCTCACCCGATAGACAAGTGGGCGATCGCTGACGCTCAGGCCGCCATCGAGAAGAGGAAGAGGAGGAACCCTCTGGCTCTGCCTGTGGACAAGATCCACCCACTGCTCAAGGTACGCTCTTCTTCATCAACACCATCATCATCATCCCTGCTGTTTCCCATGATGCATTGTGTTGGCAGGAGGTGCTGGGGTACAAGATAGACCACCAGGTGTCGGTCTACATGGTGGCGGTGCTGGAGTACATCTCTGCTGACATCCTGAAGCTGGCAGGGAACTACGTGAGGAACATCCGTCACTACGAGATCTCTCAGCAGGACATCACTGTGGCCATGTGTGCAGACAAGGTACACACACACACACACACACACACACACACACACACACACACACACACACACACACACACACATCACTGTGGCCATGTGTGCAGACAAGGTACACACACACACACACACACACACACATCACTGTGGCCATGTGTGCAGACAAGGTACACACACACACACACACACACACACACACACACATCACTGTGGCCATGTGTGCAGACAAGGTACACACACACACACACACACACACACATCACTGTGGCCATGTGTGCAGACAAGGTACACACACACACACACACACACACACATCACTGTGGCCATGTGTGCAGACAAGGCACACACACACACACACACACACACACACACACACACACACACACATCACTGTGGCCATGTGTGCAGACAAGGTACACACACACAGACACACACACACACATCACTGTGGCCATGTGTGCAGACAAGGTACACACACACAGACACACACACACACATCACTGTGGCCATGTGTGCAGACAAGGTACACAGACACACACACACACACACATCACTGTGGCCATGTGTGCAGACAAGGTACACACAGACACACACACACACATCACTGTGGCCATGTGTGCAGACAAGGTACACACACACAGACACACACACACACATCACTGTGGCCATGTGTGCAGACAAGGCACACACACACAGACACACACACACACACACACATCACTGTGGCCATGTGTGCAGACAAGGTACACACACACACACACACAGACATACACATACACACACATCACTGTGTGCAGACAAGGTACACACACACACACACACAGACATACACATACACACACATCACTGTGTGCAGACAAGGCACACACACATCACTGTGGCCATGTGTGCAGACAAGGCACACACACACTGTAGGAGCGGTCGGTAAATAACGCGCATTTTCGTAGTGTCACTTCATATCCTTTTATTGTATAACAGAAAAATAAATAAACTCCTCTTGAACAGAAAAACCCGCTTTGTATCTAAATACGTTTCAATGTCGATATCTTAATGCGATCCTTTCCTTAATGCGGTTTTCATGCGTTCTTTATGCGTTTAAAAATAGGTTCCCCTTCCGCTCTCTAAACAAAAACACACCTGCCTGCACTCAGGTGACTTCTATATATAACGTTGACGCCCCCTGACATCATTGCGTCATCAAAACATAACGAATCAAACAGACAGGTAAAACACAAATCATATAATGGCTTCTACACTCCGGCCCCTAATTGACCGGTATAGGGCAATTCACACATATATACATAAGAGGGCAATTCACACATATATACATAAGAAGCCAATTCTTAAGAGTCCTTTGTGACAATATTCATGATTGTCACGTGTCCATAGAATTTCAAAAGTAATCCATTTAGTTCCGATAATCCATTTGGGAAAAGGTTCATAGAATTTCAGCAAAAAGTTCAACAAAAAGCTTTTGACGGAAAGAGAAGAAAGAAGAAAGAAAAGGTTCAAGTAAAGTCCTTTCAGGGGTCCAGTAAATAAAGGCAAAGGGACCCGTCTCATCAGGTCATGTCTTGTAGAAGGCACAGCTTGGTGATGGGCCTTTCCAAGGTGCCATTTTGTGTTCTGATCTTGACCCGACGTACATGTCCTCTTTTGTCGGGGAAGATTTCGGTGATTCTGCCCATGGGCCAAGAGTTGCATGGTGAGCTTTCATCGATGATCAGCACTATGTCTCCATGCTTTAGATTCTTTTTGATCTTATTCCATTTCTGTCTCTCCTGTAGCAATGGGAGGTACTCTCATGTCCAGCGTTTCCAGAAGAGATCAGCTATATACTGGGTCTGTTTCCATCTTCTTCTGGAATAGGTATCACCTTTGTCGGAGAGTCCTGGTGGAAGAGTCGGCATTCGCTTCATTTGAAGTAGGTGGTTAGGTGTCAGAGGTTCTGGATCTTTCACATCCTGAGATAAGACTGTGATGGGCCGGTCATTCATGATTGCCTCTACTTCGCATAGAGCTGTTTGGAGACTCTCGTCATCCAGGGTCTGTTCCCTTGTGATGGAGTAGAGGATCTTTTTGATTATCCGGATGAGCCGCTCCCATACGCCTCCGTGATGAGGACCATAGGGTGGATTGAATGTCCATTTGATACCTTCAGCGTGCATCGAATGCTGTATCTTGCTGAGGTCAAGGTGGGTACCGTCGGACAGTGTGGGTGGTGCCTGGATCACTGGCCAGTCTGTTTCCGGTTGCATCAGGAAATCCGGACCTCTCAGCCAGTGTTCTTCTTGAAGGAACTTCTCAGCTTTCATGCCTCTTGATGCGCTGTCTGCGGGGTTGAGTCCAGTCTTTGTGGCGCCATTGGGATTTGTGTGTCGGATCCCGAATAGTGGTCACTCTGTTAGCCACGTAGGTTTGAAACCTGCCGTCATTTTGGATGTATTTTAAGACGGCGGTGCTGTCGGTCCAAAAAACTGAGTCTTCAAGCGTTGACTCAAGCTCTCTTCTCAGCATCCTGTCTATCCTTGCAGCGAGGACTGCACTGGCAAGCTCCAACCTTGGGATTGTCACCACCTTTAACGGTGCCACTCTTGCCTTCCCAATCACAAACACTATGTGGGCTAGTCCACTGTCACTGGTCAGCTTCAAATAGCTGACTGTCCCGTAACCTCGCTCACTTGCATCGCAGAAGTGGTGCATCTGTGCTCTAGTAACTTCAGAATCTGGTGGCCTAAGGCATCTCCTGCTTCTTAGGCTGGAAATCAGGTTAAGATCTTTCAGCCACTCCTTCTCTGTGTAAGCAGTTGGTATTGATTCATCCCATCCACAATTTAGCTTGCACAGGTCCTGCAGTATTCCTTTCCCTGTCAGCATGACCGGTGCTATGAAACCAAGAGGATCGTATACTGAGTTCAACACAGACAAAATGCTTCTGCGGGTGACTGATGGTTGTTTTGGCGTGATGGAGAAGAAGAACGTGTCTGACTCAATGTCAAGAGCATTTTCTATGGGCAGTTTGTCTTTGTCGAGGTCTAGATCTTTGACCTCTTTTGCTCTCTCTTCATCTGGAACAGAGGCGAGGACTGCACGACTGTTACTGGTCCATTTGGTGAGTTTAAATCCACCTGTGGTGCATACGGATCTGAGCTCTTTCACCAGACATATTGCTTGGCTCTCGGTTGGGACAGATTTGAGACAGTCGTCTACATAAAAGTTGTGACGAATGGTGTTGAGAACTTCGGTACTACACTTTCCTTCATTATCATCAGCTGTCCGCTTCAGTGCGAAATTGGCACAGCTCGGGGATGAGACTGCTCCAAAGAGATGCACCGTCATCCGGTACTCTGCTAGTGGTTGGTTCGTGTCGCCGTCTGGCCACCACAGGAACCTGAGGAAGTCCACATCATCTTCAGGTATTCTTACTTGATGGAACATTCCTTCTATGTCCCCCATCACTGCTACTGGCTCCTGTCGGAATCTGAGGAGTACACCCAACAAGGTGTTCGTAAGGTCAGGACCCTGCAGCAGCTCACAATTTAGGGAAGTTCCTTGGAATGAAGAGGTACAATCGAACACCACCCGGATTGTCCTTTCTTTTGTGGTAGACACCATGGTGAGGCATATACCACAGTCTTCCATCTTTCCGGGGAAGTTGTTCCTCTGGCACTCTTTCTGCATGCCCTTTTCTCAAGACATCACTCATGAAGCCATTATAGTCTTTCCGAAAGGCTTCATCCTTCTGGAATCTGCGGGCAAGACCTAGTACTCTTTGTTCCGCCACCTTCCTGTTGTTTGGCAGGCTGATGTTATCCTGACGGAACGGAAGTCGTATTTCATAGTGGCCATCTTTCTTTTTGACCGAGCTGTTCATCACATGCAAGAATTTCTTGTCTTCAAATGAGTGTTCTTGTTTTTCATTGTAGGCCAACTCTGAAAAGTCCTGGTTGTATTGGCGTATAAGGAGCTCTTCCAGCTTGACCACTGATACTCTGTTGGACGTTATCTGTGGTCGATCATGCTCATCCATAGGTGCAGTACTGCAGAGCGGTCCATTTATAGTCCAACCTAAGCTTGTTAGGACTGCGTAGGGCCCCTCTCCTTGGCTATTGATCACTTTCAGTGGCTCCATGGCCTTTGGGACATTTGCATCGATCAATATGCCTACTTCTGCCTTGATGGGCCTTAAGTGGACCTCCTTTAGATAAGACCATCCTTTTATGTCCATTTCTGTCGGAATGTTCTCTTGACTGACAGGAATGGCATTTTGTGTGAAGACTTCAGGAAGCCCTATGAAGCTGTTACCATCCAGGCTACATACTTCCAGTCCTCTTATTGCATGGGTTCTCACAGGCTTTTCATGACCCATCGTTCGGAGTAAGATCTCTATTTTCTTTCCTCTGACAGACAACTGTTCCATCAGTTTCTCCGTGACAAAGGTAGCAGTGCTTCCAGGGTCTAGAAACGCATAGGTTTCTATCAAACAGCTGCCTTTATGTGCCTTTATCTTTACAGGTACTACTGCTAACTTGTAGCCTGTGGTTCTGTCCCCTGTTTGTGCTGCTGATGAGACCATAGCAATTTGTGCCGCCGATGAAACTTTAGCAATGTAATTGCTCCTGGTGTCTGAATCCTGCTTAGATGCTGGCTTGGTATTTCCTGGAGTAAAGTTCTCTATATGCAAGACAGTGGGGTGTTTCTTCTCACAGGAACGACACGTGAGACATTTCTTGCATTCTTTGCTCATGTGACCTTTGACCAAGAAGGCAAAGCAGAGTCCATGTTTCTTTAGCAGCTCGACTTTCTCCTCGTGGGGAATCTTTGTTATTCTTTCACATGTTTCCATCACATGATCTCCTTTACAAAAAGCACAAGGCTTGACGAAAGCGTCCATGGCTGTACGGATGCCCTCTGGCCTGTCTGCCCTGTCCCGTGCATTGGTGTTCTTGTAGCTTTCTGTCTTGGGCACAACAGTCGTGGCAAAGCTTTTCTTGCTGCTAGGCCTTTCACTTGTGCTTCCGGCAGCGTCCTGTATATCACCGAAGACGGGATCTTGAATGATTCTGACCTGCCTTTCCATAAACAGAACATGGTCATGGAATTTAGGTCTCTGCTGTGTTCTTTCAGTGATATCACATACAGCAGATCGCCATTTCTCTCGAAGTTTAAATGGGAGTTTGAAAACAAGTCTTTTCATGTTAGAGGGTGAGTCCAGCTCTCACATGTATGCAGAGCCCTCAACTGCATTACCACAGCCTCTCAGATAGAGGGCGTAGCTATGAAGTGCCTTTCCATCATCTGTACGCATTTGGTTCCAGTTCAAGGCTTTTTCGACGTACGCAGATATGACCTTGAAATCATCGCCAAAGTGATATTTAAGTAGGCGCTTTGCTTCCTCGTAACCAGTTGTGACATTCATGTGAAAGCATCTTTGAACTAGTTCCTTTGGCTGTCCAACAGTATACTGTTCCAGGAAGTACAGTCGATCCGCGTTGCTTTTGGTTTTGTCCTCGATGTTGTGCTTAAAAGCCATCATAAATGGCCTGAAAGTGAGAGGATTGCCGTCAAACACCAGCACTTCCCTTCTTGGGAGTTTAGATTCTTTCTGCTGTATCACTAGCAGGTCCGTTAAATCCGTCTGTCTTTGTATAATGTTTGTGAGATCGATGCTTTGAGCTATTTCACTTCTGGGAGTGGATTCACCTCGTCTGCGTGGTCCATCAGAAACCACAGCTCTGCGTGTGTGAGGGTTTGTTGGAGCCCTCGGTGGTTGTTCAGGCTCTTCTGTGGTTCCAGTTGGTGGTCGGTGTCGAGTGTACATCAGGCTCTGTAAGGGTGTCTTAGGTATGGTTCCTATCCGTGCAAACTCCAGTTGTGCTAGGCTTCCTTCCGTTTTGTCAGATGCATTTATTTGTTCTTCCCTTTCTTTTCCAGATTCTGATACTTCATCACTTTCAAATGCATCTAGAACCTTTAGCCTTGCATCCGCCTCAGCAATATTTGCTTCCAAGTCCAGGGATTCCATTTTTAAACTCCGTTGATGCTTTTCCGTTTCCAGTTCATGTTTCGTTTTAAGAACTTCAGCTCTGGCCTGCAGAGCAGCTTTGTCTGCAGCTAGTTTCATGCGTGCTGAAACCACGGATGAGGATTTTGAACCATTGGAACCTTTAGAACTCCTTGAGCCAGTCTGTGAGACACTGTCCCCAGCCTCCACAAGAGTCTGTGGGTCAGGCTGAGATTTTATCCATTGATCCACCTCAGACATAGACACATCGTAATCAGCCATTTTGGGCTCTAACCAGTCCAGGTTTTCATTCATTCTCACATCCTCAGGCAGCAGTAACTGAACCGAATCATGAGACCCTTTAAATTCATCCAGCAGTCTTAGAAAGTCATTTGCAGCTTTATTCACATTGTCAACATCAGCACCCTCTTTCATCATTGTCTTTATTTCATTCATTTTCCGTGTACAGTGTGAGAGTTTCCCTCTACGTGTTGCGCTGAGTGATTTAAACGTTTTCCTCTGTTGCGCTGCGTTCAACTCAGTCACACTGGCTTCAATGACTCCCGATTCACTTCCTTCCGCCATTATTTCAGTTTTCGTTCTCAGCCTTTAATATTCGTTTGTACGTGATTTTTCCAAATAAGTCCGACATGTTTTGTTGGAATATTCGTTAGTATTTCGGTTACTTCTTTATTTATTTATATTCTTTCATGCGCACGGCCGTGCTTTGTTTCAGTTTCCGTGCGGCGATATTGATCCGCGGTGTCCTGCCGCCTATAGGTTCATTGATTTCGTAATTTATAGGCAGTTTATGGATTAATTTGTCGGCTCACCAAACACTTCTTTAGTTTCCTTTGTGTTCATGTTTGGTCGTAACCAGCTTCAGAAACAGCGCATCCGCGCGTTACTCACGGTACCGGTGATTCTGATTCTGGCTGCAGTCCAGATCAATCCAAACGACAGCGACTCCGGGCTCCTTCACTCTTTTCCACGTGGACTGGCGTTCAGATGGGCTATTTTTAACTTATTGTAGGAGCGGTCGGTAAAATAACGCGCATTTTCGTAGTGTCACTTCATATCCTTTTATTGTATAACAGAAAAATAAATGAAAACTCCTCTTGAACAGAAAAACCCGCTTTGTATCTAAATACGTTTCAACGTCGATATCTTTATGCGTTCCTTATGCGTTCTTTATGCGTTCTTTATGCGGTTAAAAATAGGTTCCCCTTCCGCTCTCTAAACAAAAACACACCTGCACTCAGGTGACTTCTATATATAACGTTGACGCCCCCTGACATCATTGCGTCATCAAAACATAACGAATCAAACAGACAGGTAAAACACAAATCATATAATGACACACACACACACACACACACACACACACACACACACACACACACACACACACACATCACTGTGGCCATGTGTGCAGACAAGGCACACACACACACATACACACACACATACATCACTGTGGCCATGTGTGCAGACAAGGCACACACACACATACACATACACATATACATACACACACACACACACATACACACACACATACATCACTGTGGCCATGTGTGCAGACAAGGCACACACACACACACATACACATACACACACACACACATACACACACACATACATCACTGTGGCCATGTGTGCAGACAAGGCTCACATACACTCACACACTCTCTCACTCTCTCACCCGTCTGTCTCAGGTGCTGATGGACATGTTCCACCAGGACGAGGACGACATCGGCGGCTTCCCTCTGATGGACGAGGAGCCGTCGGCCAATGAGGAGCAGAGTTACAGCGAGCTGGTGAGGAGCTTCATGGCCGACGGCCGGCAGTTCCTGAGGACGCTCAACCTGCTGATCAAGGTGTTCAGAGAGCCCTTCAGCTCCAGCGCCTCGCTCTTCTCCCAGCACGTACGTACTCACCTGAACACATGGACACCTGAACACATGGACACCTGAACACATGGACACCTGAACACATGAACACCTGACACCTGGACACATGACACATGAACACCTACACACATGAACACCTACACACATGAACACCTACACACATGAACACCTACACACATGAACACCTACACACATGAACACCTACACACATGAACACCTACACACATGACACATGAACACCTAAACACATGACACATGGACACATGACACCTGAACACCTAAACACATGACACATGACACATGAACACCTAAACACATGACACATGGACACATGACACCTGAACACCTAAACACATGACACATGAACACCTAAACACATGAACACCTAAACACATGACACCTAAACACCTGACACCTGAACACCTGAACACCTGAACACCTGAACACATGACACCTGAACACATGACACCTGAACACCTGAACACATGACACCTAAACACATGACACCTGAACACATGAACACCTGAACACATGAACACCTGAACACATGAACACCTGAACACATGAACACATGACACCTGAACACCTGAACACATGAACACATGACACCTGAACACATGACACCTGAACACCTAAACACCTGAACACATGAACACATGAACACATGACACCTAAACACATGACACCTAAACACATGACACCTAAACACATGACACCTAAACACATGACACCTGAACACATGAACACCTGAACACATGAACACCTGAACACATGAACACCTGAACACATGAACACATGACACCTGAACACCTGAACACCTGAACACATGAACACATGACACCTGAACACCTGAACACATGAACACCTGAACACATGAACACCTAAACACCTGAACACATGAACACATGAACACATGACACCTAAACACATGACACCTGAACACCTGACACCTGAACACATGACACCTGAACACATGACACCTGAACACATGACACCTGAACACCTGAACACATGAACACATGAACACATGACACCTGAACACCTGAACACATGAACACATGAACACATGAACACATGACACCTGAACACATGAACACATGACACCTGAACACCTAAACACCTGAACACATGAACACCTGACACCTGAACACCTGACACCTGAACACATGACACCTGAACACATGACACCTGAACACATGACACCTGAACACCTAAACACATGAACACATGAACACATGACACCTAAACACCTGAACACCTGAACACATGACACCTGAACACATGACACCTGAACACCTAAACACCTGAACACATGAACACATGAACACATGACACCTAAACACCTGACACCTAAACACATGACACCTAAACACATGACACCTGAACATGACACCTCAACACATGACACCTGAACATGACAACTGAACACCTGAACACCTGACACCTAAACACCTGACACCTAAACACCTGACACCTAAACACATGACACCTGAACACCTAAACACATGACACATTGACACATGACACCTGACCACATGACACCTGACACCTAAACACCTTACACCTAAACACCTGACACTTGAACACCTAGACACATGACAACTGAACACATGAACACCTAAACACCTAAACACATGACACATTGCCACATTGCCACATGACACCTGAACACCTGGACACCTGAACACCTGGACACCTGGACACATGACACATGAACACATGACACCTGAACACATGACACCTGAACACATGACACCTGAACACATGACACCTGAACACATGGACACCTAAACACATGGACACCTGAACACTTGACAGATGAACACATGGACACCTGAACACTTGACAGATGAACACCTGACACATGAACACCTAAACACCTGACACATGAACACCTGAACACATCACACATGACACATGGGCGGCTGTAGCTCAGGGGGATGAGTGGTCGTCCCGCAACCACAAGGTAGCCGGTTCGATCCCCAGTCCCCCCATAGCTCACACGTCGAACTGTCCCTGAGCAAGACACTGAACCCTAAATTGCTCCCCGGGCGCCTCACAGGGCAGCCCACTGCTCCTTAAGACATTAAGGATGGGTTAAATGCAGAGGACACATTTCATGTATGTGTGTACTATGACGAATAAAAAGGATTTCTATGACACCTGAACACCTGACACATGACACTTAAACACCTGAACACATGACACATGACACCTAGACACATGACACCTAGACACATGACAACTAGACACATGACAACTAGACACATGACACCTGAACACATGAACACCTGACACATGGACACATGGACACATGAACACCTGACACCGGCCGCTGTGGTTGATCCGGTGTGTGTCCGGCAGGATGTGGACAGCATCTTCAGCCGGATCGTTGACGTCCACGAGGTGACGGTGAAGCTGCTGGGCCTGATCGAGGACTCGGTGGAGATGACGGATGAGGGCAGTCCTCACCCGCTGGTGGGGAGCTGCTTCGAAGACCTGGCGGAGGTCTGTGATGGTGGCCTGGACACATGGGCCGATAGTGTACCGTGTGTGTGTGCTTATGTGTGGTCTATACTTTTAATGGAAGGTTCATTTGAACAGTGAGAGACGGAATATAAAAACAAATATCCAGAAAATCACATCATACAAATGAAAGTTATACATTTCTTTCCATTTGTTTGTGTGAAATAAGTATTTGATCCCCTGATCCCAACAAGAGTTCTGCCACAGACCGGTTAGACCTGCTTCTCTGCTGAGGGGGCAGGACTTCACCGCATCGAGGGAGGAGGGACGAGGCCATGCACCGGGCCATGCACCGGGCATCTTGGCCAACAACCTCCTTCACTCAGCCAGAACACTGGGGATGGGTCGTGGATGAGTCTTCCATTACGACAATGACCAAAAACATAGGGTCAAGGCAACAAAGGAGTGGCTCCAGAAGAAGCACATGAAGGTCATGGAGTGGCTCCAGAAGAAGCACATGAAGGTCATGGAGTGGCTCCAGAAGAAGCACATGAAGGTCATGGAGTGGCTCCAGAAGAAGCACATGAAGGTCATGGAGTGGCTCTAGAAGAAGCACATGAAGGTCATGGAGTGGCTCTAGAAGAAGCCCATGGAGGTCCAGAGCCAGTCTCCAGACCTGAATCCCAGAGAACATCTGTGGAGGAAGCTGAAGCTCCGTGTTTCTAAGCGACGGCCTCAAAAGCTTCAGGATGTGGAGAGGATCTGGAAGAGGAGTGGACCACAATCCCTCCTGAGAACCTGCTGAGCTACAAGAATCCTCTGAGCTGCCAGCCACGGTTTCTCCATCAAATACTTATTTCACACAATCAAATGCAAAGAAATGTATAACTTTTATATGATGTGATTTTCTGGATTTTATTTTTTTATATTCTGTCTCTCACTGATCAAATAAACCTACGATTCAAATGATAGACTAGATTACATATAAAAGTGTGTGTGTGTGTGTGTGTGTGTGTGTGTGTGTGGTGATTGTTGCAACACTGATCCTAACCAGATGTTTTATTCTGTTAAACACATTTCTCTTCCTGTCGTCTGATTGGCTGACAGGAGCTGGCGTTTGACCCCTATGAGACGTATGCTCAGGACACACTGCGCTCCGGTTTCCATGAACACTTCCTGGGTCAAGTGTCCAAACCAGGAGCAGCCTTCCACCTCCAGGTAAACCCTGACCCTGTGGTGGTGGTGGTGGTGATGATGATGATGATGATGATGATGATGATGCAGTAAAAGTGCTCTCTGTCTTCAGTCCATCTGTGAAGGTTTTAAAGAGGCTGTTCAGTATGTTCTGCCCAGACTGCTGCTCACTCCTGTTTACCACTGTCTGCACCTGTTTGAGATCCTCAAGGTAAGACTACTACACCTGCAACACACCTGTACTACACCTGTACTGCACCTGTACTACACCTGCAACACACCTGTACTGGAACCTTTATCCTCATTACTGTCTTATTCTAGTGAAGCTACTGAACCTTTATCCTTAGTACTGTCTTATTCTAGTGAAGCTACTGAACCTTTATCCTCCGTACTGTCAGAGGGTCGGCTCAAACCAAGAGTGAGATAAATCGGTTAATAAACCAATACAGTGTTAATAATTGAACCTTTGTACTTTAAAGGTTAAGAACCCCTGCTCTAAACCGTACAGGAAGTCGGCCATTTTTCTTTTTGTGTGATTCTTTTTTTTCATGCTTTATTTCAACAAACTCCTCCTAGGTAAATCATCGGACAGACTTTAGATGTGGTCAGTATAATCTAAAAACCTTAGTGATTAAAAGTTTCCAAAAGCTTGTTGTTTCGTGAAAGGCTGTTGCAGGGCCGGCTCTAGCCCTTCGGTTGCCCTAGGCGAGATTGAGATTTTTCAGATCGCGCACATTTTTCAGACCGCACAAACGATTTATTTTTTTGGAGTGAGTCATCTTTGCAATAGAAGATCTTTGATGTGACGTGTCGAGTCTTGGCCAATCAGCGTCCCGTTTTCTCGAAAAAAAATTCAGATTTTTGGCCGAGTGTTGTCCTCTCCGTAATAGAACATCTTTGATGTGACGTGTCTTGGTCCCTGCTCGCGGGAGCCAGCGCCCGTGGTCGCGAATTGCTCACAGTGCTGAAATGTGCGCTGTGGCCCCCAACCCATTTGTCGCCCTAGGCAGTCGCCTAGTTCGCCTATAGCAATCGCCGGCCCTTTCATCGCCATGAAAAACAAAGATGATTCTGAGGGGCTAAAAAGGCTCAAACAGACCCAAACAAAGCACTCATGTAATGTCCTTAGTGTAGTTAAGTGATATGAATTTCATGCTAATTCGGCTCTATTGCGCCCCCTACAAAATGTCAGCCCTTGAGTTGTGAAAGCCCACAGTTTTCAGCCCCTATGACCGATAGACCAGACATGTTGGCACACAAAAAGTCTGAGAGCATTAAGCTCCGCCTACTTAGATTCTCCGCCGTTTTGAATTTGGTGAAAAACACATTATTGCAAACTCCTCCTAAATGCTGGTTTAGAGCATGGTCCAACTCTTTAGGACCATGCTCTAAACCAGGGGCCACTAACAGGCGGACCCCGTTGTATCTGCACCCTGGACAGATGACAGATCGATAATTGAGAATTATCAATGTTGACAGAGCGCTTATATTTTAACCGGCGCTGCTTTTCCAGCCTTCACAGCACTTGTTCAGCGGTCCAGGAAACACACCGACCAATCACACGCATGTAAATCACATCACGGTGGGAGAGACGGGCGAGAGGCCGAACAGTCGGATCAGTACGCGAGTGAGAAGTTACTTCACGAGACCAATCTGTAGCCCGACTCTTCTCTGTTCAGTCTCTGTTCAAAACTATTATTAAAAGCTCAATGTGAAGCTTTGCTACGAGACAAAGCACAACTCTTTAGAGCAACGTACCGACTCACATCCCAAATGAAGGAACCGAATCTAAGAGCCCATATGATCAGAATCCTAACATTCATTCACTGTCCCACAATAATGTCAACAGATATCGTCCCTCACGCATTTTATAAGAATAATATAATGTGGCTTTTTGGTGGACATCACTAGACACCTGAATTAACTGAATGTAAAGCTACAGGGCAAAGACAATTAAGTTACAGTTATTTTAGTAAAATTTGTACTTTATTATAAGATTAAAAAAAAATTAAAACCGTTCAGTAATGTTGTTTTTTCCATTTTTAAATCCAGCCCTTATTGTAATTGAAACGAGAGAAGAATATGTCTTTTATTATCAGAGTATTTATAATTCATCCAGGTCAATTTTATAACTGATAATAAATATTGTTGAGATATTATTTCTTTCTGTCTTTATGTGATTTGACAGTCAGTGGTTGACTTCATACAGACGTTGAAAGAACTGCTGCTACTTCATTACTTATGGACTAAATCATCACGGGCCCTCGCACAAAGGTGCGAGGGCCCATACCCCCGACCTGCACAAAGGTGCGAGGGCCCGTACATCGCTGCTTGCAACTTTAATTTATATTGTGATTTATTTATGGTGACAATAAAGCATTACATTTCATAATTATTATTTTTTTCTTTTATTTCAGCATTTCATTTTATAATTAGTTTAGCATTTAAATATTTAATTTGGGCCCAGTACCAAACACCTGTAATTCAAAAAGCAGACTTAAAGATTTTAAGCCCGTCTGGTTTAACAATGCCAACCATGTGTCCCAGTATCACACTGATGTCAGCTGCAGGCTCCCAGTCACACCAGTATCCTGTAGATCCAGTCCTGGTCTGGGACTTTCAACTGTGCAACTGTAAGCTCCTTTGGCCCAGTTGAGGTTAAATCTCTGAAATACCTCCAGTCATGTTCTGCAGATTATTTCAGGGCTGAAGGGGGGCAGGAGCTTTATCCTGATCTGGTTCTGATCCTGGACCATGCAGGAACAGGACAGATGAGCTCAGACCAGATTCTGCTTCATTTCACTGAGTCTGTTTACATTATGTTGCTGCACCTGGACTAAGATCTTGGTTGGATCTGGTTCTGGTTCAGTACCTTCTGTAGGCCACATATATCAGGCTTAGTCCTCCCTCTTCTTGCCTTGAAACTAACTGGTTCTGGTCTAGTCTGGTCCAGAGTCTTCTCTTATCCAGCAGTTAAAAGGATCTGGTCCTGATCCTTTTAATATCTGCTAATCGTATAGTACAGATCAGCTCCTGGTCTACGGTGGTTCCTGAAAGCTTCGCTGTGTAGTGTTTGGTGCTTCACCTCTCAGGTTCAGAATTACAATACACATACAAGACAGTTCACTTGGTGAGAGATGCATAACAATAACCAAAAAACACAACCATGAGACATAATTCAAAATTAATTAAACAAATCATTTACAATATAAATATGGTAAACAAACAAATAGCAGTCCCGGGCTTTGCTGGGGGTCCCGGGCTCTATTGGGGGTCCTTTGCTGGGGGTCCCGGGCTCTATTGGGGGTCCTTTGCTGGGGGTCCCGGGCTCTATTGGGGGTCCTTTGCTGGGGGTCCCGGGCTCTATTGGGGGTCCTTTGCTAGGGGTCCCGGGCTCTATTGGGGTTCCTTTGCTAGGGGTCCCGACTGCAGACGGGAAACTGTGACCGACTCTTTCTTCCACGTCTTTATTGTTTCTGCAGCAGCTGGAAGAGAAGAGTGAAGAAGAGGAGGATAAAGAGTGTCTGAAGCAGGCCATCACCGCTCTGCTCAACCTGCAGAGCAGCATGGAGAGGATCTGCTCCAGGAGCCTCGCCAAGAGGAGGCTCAGGTACCTGCACACACCTGTACCTCACCTGCACACACCTGTACCTTACCTGCACACACCTGTACCTTACCTGCACACACCTGTACCTCACCTGCACACACCTGTACCTCACCTGCACACACCTGTACCTCACCTGCACACACCTGTACCTCACCTGTACCTCACCTGCACACATCTGTACCACACCTGTACCTCACCTGCACACATCTGTACCTCACCTGCACACATCTGTACCTCACTTGTACACACCTGTACCTCGCCTGCACACACCTGCAAACACTTGCACAGACCTGTACCTCACCTGCACACACCTGGACACATCTGTGCACACCTGCACTCACCTGTACACACCTGTATCTCACCTCTACACAACTGCACACACCTTTACCACACCTGCATCTCACCTGTACACACCTGTATCTCACCTCTACACAACTGCACACACCTGTACCTCACCTGCACACATATGAACACATCTGTGCACACCTGCACTCACCTGTACACACCTGTATCTCACCTCTGCACACACCTTTACCTCACCTATGCACACACCTGTACCTTACCTGCACACATCTGTGCACACCTGCACACGTCTCAAGTTTTCATTTATGAGGCCTTTATGAGTTGTAGTGGTTTTTTGTGGGGTTCTCGTTGTGCTTTTATGCGGTGTTGTGGTTCTTTACGAGTTCTAGTGCTTCTTTGTTGGGTTTTAGTGGTCCTGTATTAGGTTCTAGTGATCCTTAATGGGGTTCTAGTGGTCCTTAATGAGGTTCTAGTGGTCCTTAATGAGGTTCTATTGGTCCTTTTTATGAGTTGTAGTGGTCCTTTATTCACTTAAATTCTGTTTATTTTGTATAGCCCAAAATTACAAATTTAACTATAAACCCGAGCCAGCCCCAACTATAGACCTGAGCCAGCCCCAACTATAAACCTGAGTCAGCCCTAACTATAAGCGCTGTCAAAGAGGAAAGTCTACTCTACTCTTAAATGAGGTGACTGTCTGCCCCCTGGACTGAAAGTGGAGGCTGGTTCCACAGAAGAGGAGCCCGATAACTGAAGGCTGTGGTAATATGGTACTATGAGCTCTCTAGTGGGGTAATATGGTACTATGAGCTCTCTAGTGGGGTAATATGGTACTATGAGCTCTCTAGTGGGGTAATATGGTACTATGAGCTCTCTAGTGGGGTAATATGGTACTATGAGCTCTCTAGTGGGGTAATATGGTACTATGAGCTCTCTAGTGGGGTAATATGGTACTATAAGCTCTCTAGTGGGGTAATGAGCTCTCTCGTGGGGTAATATGGTACTATAAGCTCTCTAGTGGGGTAATGAGCTCTCTAGTGGGGTAATATGGTACTATGAGCTCTCTAGTGGGGTAATATGGTACTATAAGCTCTCTAGTGGGGTAATGAGCTCTCTCGTGGGGTAATATGGTACTATAAGCTCTCTAGTGGGGTAATGAGCTCTCTAGTGGGGTAATATGGTACTATGAGCTCTCTAGTGGGGTAATATGGTACTATAAGCTCTCTAGTGGGGTAATGAGCTCTCTCGTGGGGTAATATGGTACTATGAGTGCTCTAGTGGGGTAATGAGCTCTCTAGTGGGGTAATATGGTACTATAAGCTCTCTAGTGGGGTAATATGGTACTATACGCTCCTTAAGATATGATTGTGCATCACCAGTTAGGGTTAGGTTTAGTGATTCTTGATCTTACAGGATGCCAGTGGTGAGCAGCTAGTACAGGAGTAATGTGATCTCTCTTCCGCGTCCTCGTTAGTACACGAGCTGCAGCATTCTGGATCAACTGGAGAGACCCAAGGGACTTTCCGGAGCAGCCTGATAATGAGGAGTTACAGTAATCCAGTCTTGAAGTAACAAATGCGTGAATCAATGTTTCTGCATCGCTTTGAGACAGGATGTGGTGATTGTTTAAATGTTACGTAGGTGAAAAAAAGCAGTCCATGAGATTTGTTTTACGTGGGAGTTAAAGGACAAGTCCGGATCAAAGATAACTTGGAGATTCTTTACGGTGGTGCTGGATGCCAGAGCAATGCTATCATGATGGCCATTATGTGGTCCTTGTGGTCCTTTTATGAGTTGTAGTGATCCTTTATGAGTTCTAGTGGCCCTTAATGGGGTTCTACAGGTCCTTTATGAGGTTCTAATGGTCCTTTTATGAGTTATAGTGGTCCTATATGAGTTATAGTGCCCATTAATAGGGTTCTAGTGGTCCTTTATCAGATCAGAATCAGGCTCTGGGCTCTGTTGATATAAGCCTGACTGCCGACGGCAGTGTGGCGTGAGGTCTTGGTCCTGATGGACCGTGAGGTCTTGGTCCTGATGGACCGTGAGGTCTTGGTCCTGATGGACCGTGAGGTTTAGTTTATTTACTGGATCCACATTAACTGACGCCTTATGCCGTGTTCACACCAAAACAGTTGCGAATATTCGCAACGCCACTTCGCCTATATCGCGCCGCCCGGCAAAAAACTCGCTCTAGTGGTTAATTCGTTTTTCGCAACCATCGCTGGGGAAAGGGGACAGGGCTTATCTCCATGTCAGTGAAAACATTTACTATTTCCGCCATTGACCATTGAAATAACCACTAGTTCTGCTTTATACTTGTTGAGAAAGTCCCACAAACGTCGGAACATCAAACGCCCCTGTGTCTGGGTTCATAATATTATCCGTAGTCGTGTCTGGGTTCATAATATTATCCGTAGTCGCACACAGCTCCGACTCCTCCGGGACGAGTGTCTGAATGAAGCCGCTTCCAGCGCTCCTTCAGCAGACCCGCAGTTTGATTCAGTGACGGCAGAACGGCAGTGATGCCGGGCGGAGCTTCTCAACGCTGATTGGCTTTCGCAACTCCGCGTTGAAAAAGCGAAAAAGCGGAGTTGCGAATATTCGCAACGCCATTTCGCCAGTATCGCGCCGCCCGGCGAAAAATCCGCTTTTTCGCAACCTAACGCGGCTGTGCATTGACTTAACATGTAATCTGGACGCGCGAATATTTCGCAACTGTTCTGGTGTGAACACGGCATTAGTGGCCGCTAATCTTCCTGGGGTCCACAGAAAGGACAAAATACAAAAAATGTGAAACAAACAGAATAAAAATAAAAATAAAAATAGTACAGTCAGATACCTAGTGCAATTCAACCATAATTTATACAAGAAAATCAGATGACTAAAAAGCAAAGGAAAACGTCAAGTGATCGATGTCCTGAGGTGCGCCTTTAATTGTTTTTTGAATGACAGATTATTACCAGTGTGAGTTATATGAGGAGGTAGTGAATTCCAAGCAGTAATTGCACGAAAAATAACTGTTTGTTTGAGGAGGTTTGTTCTTGGGGTTGGAGGTATTAAGTGACCTGAGCTAGCGTTTCTTGTGACATGGTTATGTCTATTAAATGTATATTGTAATTGATTGAAGAAATATTCAGGTGTCTGATTAAATACGACCTTCCTGAAAAACATGAGGAGGCTATAGTGAAGTAGAGTTCTAAAGTACGGTAGTTCTAATTGAACACTGGAGTGCTAATCTGGCAGCTCGGTTTTGAACGATTTGTAGTTTGTTTATGTCCTTCTTAGCAGCTACTGACCATATGAATGGACAGTATAGCAGGTGACAAAAGACCAGGGAGTGCAACACCTGACAAACAATAGGGAGTGTTAAATAAGTAAAGCACTTTCTGGTCATAGCTATGCCCCTTCCCATTCTAGTGACAATGCAATCAATGTGCTCAGACCACGACAACTGTTCGTCCAACACTACACCCAGTAGTTTGGACTCCCTGACCTGTTCAATTGCTGAACCTGACATTGACAGGTGAAGCTGTGTGTCACCATTAAGTGTGCTCCTAGAGCCAAACACAATACATTTAGTTTTGGAAATGTTCAGGGCTAATTTGTTCAATTTCACCCAATCAGACACTTTCTCCAGATCCTGATTAAGAATGCTTGCAAGTTCTAGTTTGTTTGAAACATGGCTGTACAGTGTTGTGTCATCCGCATACATTACCATGTTGGAATTATTAATTGATAAAGGGAGATCATTTGTAAAAATGGAAAAGAGTAAAGGGCCTAAGCAACTTCCTTGTGGAACTCCACAGCTAACGTGTCTACAGTCTGATAAACTGCCATTATAAAAGACTCTTTGCGATCTTTCGGAAAGATAACTGACCATCCAAGAGAGTGCAGTAATGCTGAATCATAACTTTCAAGTTTGGAAATCATAATTTTGTGGTCTATAACATCAAACGCAGCACTAAAGTCAAGCAAGACTGTGCCGACCATTTTCTTATTGTCCATCTGTGTCAGCCAGTCATCAGTTAGCTGGGCGGTTTCTGTTGAATGATTCGGTTTGTATGCATGCTGGGAGCTGGTAATGAGGTTATTCACAATAAAATGATCCTGTATTTGTTTGAAAACAATTTGCTCCAACAATTTGCTCAAAATGGGGAGTATACTAATTGGACGACTATTTACACATGTGAAGGCTGATTTCTTGTCCTTTGGTATAGGAATCACCTTCGCCAGACCTTTGGGCATACACCGTACATTAAGCACTTGTTGAAGATGTGACATATTGGAATAGATACGTAAACAGAAGCAAATCGCATCAGTTTACCATCGAGATGATCTATACCAGCCATTTTATCAGTAGGCAGAGACAACAACATTCTCTCAATGTCAGGGGAAGTAACCTGCACAAAATCAAATTGGCAGTTTGTATCCTTCATCATATAATTCTCAATTAGTGTGCATGAGGAGAAGCCATCAGTGGGTGTCAAGTTCTTTCTGAGATTATCAACTTTACTCATGAAGTAATTATTGAAGTAATTGGCAATCTCTACTGGTCTTGTGAGAAAAGTACCATTATTTATTATGTTAGGCATTGCTTGATGTGAGGACCTTGGTCCTGATGGACCGCGAGGTCTTGGTCCTGCAGCCTCCTGCCAGATGGAAGGGACTCAAACAGTTTATGTCCAGGGTGAGAGGGATCGGCGACAATTATGAATTGTAGTGTTCCTTTATGAGGTTGTAGTGGTCCTTCATGAATTGTAGTGTTCCTTTTTGAGGTTGTAGTGGTCCTTCATGAATTGTAGTGTTCCTTTTTGAGGTTCTAGTGGTCCTTAATGGGGTTGTAGTGTTCCTTTATGAGGTTGTAGTGGTCCTTCATGAATTGTAGTGTTCCTTTATGAGGTTGTAGTGGTCCTTAATGGGGTTGTAGTGTTCCTTTATGAGGTTGTAGTGGTCCTTCATGAATTGTAGTGTTCCTTTATGAGGTTCTAGTGGTCCTTAATGGGGTTGTAGTGTTCCTTTATGAGGTTGTAGTGGTCCTTCATGAATTGTAGTGTTCCTTTATGAGGTTCTAGTGGTCCTTAATGGGGTTGTAGTGTTCCTTTATGAGGTTGTAGTGGTCCTTCATGAATTGTAGTGTTCCTTTATGAGGTTCTAGTGGTCCTTAATGGGGTTGTAGTGTTCCTTTATGAGGTTGTAGTGGTCCTTCATGAATTGTAGTGTTCCTTTATGAGGTTCTAGTGGTCCTTAATGGGGTTGTAGTGTTCCTTTATGAGGTTGTAGTGGTCCTTCATGAATTGTAGTGTTCCTTTATGAGGTTCTAGTGGTCCTTAATGGGGTTGTAGTGTTCCTTTATGAGGTTGTAGTGGTCCTTCATGAATTGTAGTGTTCCTTTATGAGGTTCTAGTGGTCCTTAATGGGGTTGTAGTGTTCCTTTATGAGGTTGTAGTGGTCCTTCATGAATTGTAGTGTTCCTTTATGAGGTTCTAGTGGTCCTTAATGGGGTTGTAGTGTTCCTTTATGAGGTTGTAGTGGTCCTTCATGAATTGTAGTGTTCCTTTATGAGGTTCTAGTGGTCCTTAATGGGGTTGTAGTGTTCCTTTTATGAGGTTCTAGTGGCCCTTTAATAGGGTTCTAGTGGTCCTTTTATGCGTTTTATTTTTCACAATAAAAGCAACTTGCCGGCACACGGCAAGCTTTTATTTACAACAGCAGAAAATAGAGATCAAGTGGATTTACTGATATTCTTATCTAATTTTAAATAACAAAGAATAAAAGATGAACTTACATGTGACCGACTAAAGTTCAGTCGAATACTGAGTGTGTTCAACAATAAGAGCTGAACACACATGGACCCGGTCTGGTGGACTCCTCCCATCCTCCCCGTTTCCCTCCCGACATAAATAGACCTGTGTGTGTGTGTGTGTGTGTGTGTGTGTGTGTGTGTGTGTGTGTGTGTGTGTGTGTGTGTGTGTGTGTGTGTGTGTGTGGGGGGGGGGGGGAAGTTTCGTCAGTATCTGGGCGGTGCTGCTCTGCTGCTTATTGTTCGCTATTTGTTAGAAAGAAAAGAACACAGAGTGGCAAACACTACTTCTGCCGTTTGTTTTATGAAGTTACAACTTTGTTACTGTTCAATAACAAGAAGAAGGCGACGAGAGAGAAAAGGAGGAAGGAGGCAGAGGAAAAGAAGGAGAGGACAGATGGTTGGATGATTGGCAGGTGGATATGAGGACGTAGGTGACTTCAGTTTCTTCATTATTTGCTTTTGGAGGATGTTGGGTGTATATGGATGTAGATGGAGGCTGACGTGTAGGTGGAGGCTGACGTGTAGGTGGAGGCTGACGGCGTAGGTAGAGGCTGACGGCGTAGGTGGAGGCTGACGTGTAGGTGGAGGCTGACGTGTAGGTGGAGGCTGACGGCGTAGGTAGAGGCTGACGGTGTAGGTGGAGGCTGACGTGTAGGTGGAGGCTGACGGCGTAGGTGGAGGCTGACGGCGTAGGTAGAGGCTGACGGCGTAGGTAGAGGCTGACGGCGTAGGTGGAGGCTGACGGCGTAGGTGGAGGCTGACGGCGTAGGTGGAGGCTGACGGCGTAGGTGGAGGCTGACGGCGTAGGTAGAGGCTGATGGCGTAGGTGGAGGGTTAGGGTGTAGGTAGAGGCTGATGGTGTAGATGGAGGCTGATGGTGTAGATGGAGGCTGACGGTGTAGGTAGAGGCTGATGGTGTAGGTAGAGGCTGATGGTGTATATGGAGGGTTAGGGTGTAGGTAGAGGCTGATGGTGTAGATGGAGGCTGGTGGTGTAGATGGAGGCTGACGTGTATGTGGAGGCTGGTAGTGTAGATGGAGGCTGACGGTGTAGGTAGAGGCTGGCGTAAGTGGAGGCTGACGGTGTAGATGGAGGCTGACTGTGTAGATGGAGGGTTAGGGTGTAGATGGAGGCTGATGGTGTAGATGGAGGCTGACGGTGTAGATGGAGGGTTAGGGTGTAGGTAGAGGCTGATGGTCTAGATGGAGGCTGACGGTGTATATGGAGGGTTAGGTTGTAGGTAGAGGCTGATGGTGTAGGTAGAGGCTGATGGTGTAGATGGAGGCTGACGGTGTATATGGAGGGTTAGGGTGTAGGTAGAGGCTGATGGTGTAGATGGAGGCTGACGGTGTAGGTGGAGGCTGACGGTGTAGGTGGAGGCTGACGTGTAGATGGAGGCTGGCGTAAGTGAAGGCTGACTGTGTAGGTAGAGGCTGGCGTAAGTGGAGGCTGGTGGTGTAGATGGAGGCTGACGGTGTAGGTAGAGGCTGGCGTAAGTGGAGGCTGATGGTGTAGATGGAGGCTGACGGTGTAGATGGAGGGTTAGGGTGTAGGTAGAGGCTGATGGTCTAGATGAAGGCTGACGGTGTATATGGAGGGTTAGGGTGTAGGTAGAGGCTGATGGTGTAGGTAGAGGCTGATGGTGTAGGTAGAGGCTGATGGTGTAGATGGAGGGTTAGGGTGTAGGTGGAGGCTGGTGGTGTAGGTGGAGGCTGGTGGTGTAGGTGGAGGCTGACGGTGGAGGCTGGCGTAAGTGGAGGCTGGCGGTGTAGATGGAGGCTGACTGTGTAGATGGAGGGTTAGGGTGTAGATGGAGGCTGACGGTGTAGATGGAGGGTTAGGGTGTAGGTAGAGGCTGATGGTGTAGATGGAGGCTGGCGTAAGTGGAGGCTGGTGGTGTAGATGAAGGCTGACGGTGTAGGTAGAGGCTGGCGTAAGTGGAGGCTGGTGGTGTAGATGGAGGCTGACGGTGTAGGTAGAGGCTGGCGTAAGTGGAGGCTGGTGGTGTAGGTAGAGGCTGGCGTAAGTGGAGGCTGGCGGTGTAGGTGGAGGCTGACGGTGTAGGTAGAGGCTGGCGTAAGTGGAGGCTGGTGGTGTAGGTAGAGGCTGGCGTAAGTGGAGGCTGGCGGTGTAGGTGGAGGCTGACGGTGTAGGCTGGCGTAAGTGGAGGCTGACGGTGTAGGTAGAGGCTGGCGTAAGTGGAGGCTGGCGGTGTAGGTGGAGGCTGACGGTGTAGGTAGAGGCTGGCGTAAGTGGAGGCTGGTGGTGTAGATGGAGGCTGACGGTGTAGGTGGAGGCTGACGGTGTAGGCTGGCGTAAGTGTAGGCTGACGGTGTAGGTAGAGGCTGGCGTAAGTGGAGGCTGGCGGTGTAGGTAGAGGCTGGCGGTGTAGGTAGAGGCTGGCGGTGTAGGTGGAGGCTGGCGGTGTAGGTGTAGGCTGACTGTGTAGGTAGAGGCTGGCGTAAGTGGAGGCTGGTGGTGTAGATGGAGGCTGACGGTGTAGATGGAGGCTGACGGTGGAGGCTGACGGTGTAGGTAGAGGCTGATGGTGTAGGTGGAGGCTGACGGTGGAGGTAGAGGCTGGTGGTGTAGATGGAGGCTGACGGTGTAGATGGAGGCTGACGGTGGAGGCTGACGGTGTAGGTAGAGGCTGATGGTGTAGGTGGAGGCTGACGGTGGAGGTAGAGGCTGGTGGTGTAGATGGAGGCTGACGGTGTAGGTAGTTGTGAAACTGCTCACATACTTGAGGGGTTTAGGCTGTAAACTGCTTAGTGAGCTGCTGCTGAAGTTTAACTTTCCTCCAGTTCTTCTTGTTGTTCTTGAGCTTTAAACACAACAACCGCTTTAGTGAAAATAAACAACCTTTTCACAATAAAAGCACCCTGCCGGTGGAAGGCTTTTATTTACAACAGCAGGAAACGTTGAACGTCATCACTGTGTGTGTGTGTGTGTGTGTGTGTGTGTGTGTGTGTGTGTGTGTGTGTGTGTGTGTGTGTGTGTGTGTGTGTGTGTTTCAATCAGGAGAGACTTGTTTAGAATTCAACAATACATTTATCACGTCAGTATAACAATGGACTCGTGCAAAGTCTTTGTTGGTTGGACTCTATCAGGTCAACGGGGGGCAGTTCTGACCCGGCAGAACCCCTGCAGTCCAGACTGGTGCTGCAGAAGCTGCAACTCGGTGATGAATGAGTGTGACTGCATGACTGGAGGTGACTGGGTGAGGAGGGTCGCATTGGGTTTCCAGCTGAAATGACAGCAACAGAGCAGAGAACCTTTAAAGTTTGACAGCAACGATCTGATTGGCTTAGAGACACCGTGCCTCATCCGGTTGATTGCTTACAAGTGGACGCCCCCAGATCAGCTGGTAGTGAAATAGACTGAGATGTTATGTCAACAGAGTCTTCCTTCAGCTCCATGTATAATTACTACTGCATACTGGTTCTCTGCCTGCCAGACACTACTCTGGGTCTCAAAACCCTGCATTGTTCCTCGGCTCCTGTAGACACAGGGTACATCTCAAGTCTCTTAACTGCATCCCCGTTTCCTTCACTTGCGTCCTTTCCTTGGGTCTTAGTCCCTCCCACCAGGGATGCATGGAGAGACCAAGGAAACCAAGTGAGGAGAGAGGACACAAGGAAAGGACGCATCTGAAGCTGATCACATGTGATCAGCTTCAGATGTGATCAGCTTCAGTCGCTTAACAGCTGAGGAGTTTTGTCTGGAGAGTTTTTAGTGAACATTCCAATAAAAATATTGATAAAGATGATCGTAATGTTTTCAGTTGATTTAATGAGTTAAACTACTACTTATATTAATAAAGACAAAGTTATCATTAGTGTCAGAGTGGAGATGTTTTCTCTGTCGTCTGTTACCGTTTAATAAACTGTATTGAGTATTTATACACAGTGTGTGTATTTATACACAGTATGTGTATTTATACTGTGATGTCCTGCTTATACTGCAGGATCCATTTCTACCGGCGGAATGCGTCTTATTTATTTATTTATTATTTACGTCGGTATGTTTTTAATTGTGATTGTGACATCATTATAAAATAACAATATAAATATAGTTTCTCTTCAACACTGGAATATGTTTTTAGGATCAATGTTTCAGGTTAAACTTAAATGAAATAACAGTCAGGAAGATGATGTAAAATAAGTTTTAACCAGATGGAGAATAAGAAAAGATATAATATATAACTGAGTTTAATCTGTGATCGTCTCTGGTATGAAACTCCAGTCCATCAGCTGCAGCGTCCAATCACACAGCAGATGAACAGTGAGGGGGCGTGTCCAATCACATAGCAGATGAACAGTGAGGGGGCGTGTCCAATCACATAGCAGATGAACAGTGAGGGGGCGTGTCCAATCACATAGCAGATGAACAGTGAGGGGGCGTGTCCAATCACATAACAGATGAACAGTGAGGGGGCGTGTCCAATCACATAGCAGATGAACAGTGAGGGGGCGTGTCCAATCACATAGCAGATGAACAGTGAGGGGGCGTGTCCAATCACATAGCAGATGAACAGTGAGGGGGCGTGTCCAATCACATAGCAGATGAACAGTGAGGGGGCGTGTCCAATCACATAGCAGATGAACAGTGAGGGGGCGTGTCCAATCACATAACAGATGAACAGTGAGGGGGCGTGTCCAATCACATAGCAGATGAACAGTGAGGGGGCGTGTCCAATCACATAGCAGATGAACAGTGAGGGGGCGTGTCCAATCACATAGCAGATGAACAGTGAGGGGGCGTGTCCAATCACATAGCAGATGAACAGTGAGGGGGCGTGTCCAATCACATAGCAGATGAACAGTGAGGGGGCGTGTCCAATCACATAGCAGATGAACAGTGAGGGGGCGTGTCCAATCACATAGCAGATGAACAGTGAGGGGGCGTGTCCAATCACATAACAGATGAACAGTGAGGGGGCGTGTCCAATCACAGAGCAGATGAACAGTGAGGGGGCTTGTCCAATCACATAGCAGATGAACAGTGAGGGGGCGTGTCCAGCGTTGAAACACTTCCTGGAAGCTCGCTCTCGGGGCTCCTCGGTCATGACTCCTCCTCCTCGCTCCTCGGTCATGACTCCTCCTCCTCGCTCCTCGGTCATGACTCCTCCTCCTCGCTCCTCGGTCATGACTCCTCCTCCTCGCTCCTCGGTCATGACTCCTCCTCCTCGCTCCTCGGTCATGACTCCTCCTCCTCCTCCTCGGTCATGACTCCTCCTCCTCGCTCCTCGGTCATGACTCCTCCTCCTCGCTCCTCGGTCATGACTCCTCCTCCTCGCTCCTCGGTCATGACTCCTCCTCCTCGCTCCTCGGTCATGACTCCTCCTCCTCGCTCCTCGGTCATGACTCCTCCTCCTCCTCCTCGGTCATGACTCCTCCTCCTCGCTCCTCGGTCATAACTCCTCCTCGCTCCTCGGTCATGACTCCTCCTCCTCCTCGGTCATGACTCCTCCTCCTCCTCCTCGGTCATGACTCCTCCTCCTCCTCCTCCTCGGTCATGACTCCTCCTCCTCCTCCTCGGTCATGACTCCTCCTCCTCCTCAGAGCAGAATAAGAGCTTTGGGACGGTCGTCAAGATGGCGGCGCAGAACCACTTCCGGTTCAATCGAGGAGCGACTTGAGATGCACCCTCAGAGTTTGTCCCTTCCGGGCTCCTGTAGAAACATGGCGGTCTCCATGCAAGAGAATCCACTCCCTTTTTAGATATAAATGACTATGATATAGAGGACTTGTCTTTAGAGTAACTATGATATAGAGGACTTGTCTTTAGAGTAACTATGATATAGAGGACTTGTCTTTAGAGTAACTATGATATAGAGGACTTGTCTTTAGAGTAACTATGATATAGAGGACTTGTCTTTAAGGGTAACTATGATATAGAGGACTTGTCTTTAAGAGTAACTATGATATAGAGGACTTGTCTTTAAGGGTAACTATGATATAGAGGACTTGTCTTTAAGAGTAACTATGATATAGAGGACTTGTCTTTAAGAGTAACTATGATATAGAGGACTTGTCTTTAGAGTAACTATGATATAGAGGACTTGTCTTTAGAGTAACTATGATATAGAGGACTTGTCTTTAGAGTAACTATGATATAGAGGACTTGTCTTTAGAGTAACTATGATATAGAGGACTTGTCTTTAGAGTAACTATGACATAGAGGACTTGTCTTTAAGAGTAACTATGATATAGAGGACTTGTCTTTAGAGTAACTATGATATAGAGGACTTGTCTTTAGAGTAACTATGATATAGAGGACTTGTCTTTAAGGGTAACTATGATATAGAGGACTTGTCTTTAAGAGTAACTATGATATAGAGGACTTGTCTTTAGAGTAACTATGATATAGAGGACTTGTCTTTAGAGTAACTATGATATAGAGGACTTGTCTTTAAGAGTAACTATGATATAGAGGACTTGTCTTTAAGAGTAACTATGATATAGAGGACTTGTCTTTAAGGGTAACTATGATATAGAGGACTTGTCTTTAAGGGTCACACTGTTCCTTTAAGGGTAACTATGATATAGAGGACTTGTCTTTAAGGGTCACACTGTTCCTTTAAGGGTAACTATGATATAGAGGACTTGTCTTTAAGGGTAACTATGATATAGAGGACTTGTCTTTAGAGTAACTATGATATAGAGGACTTGTCTTTAGAGTAACTATGATATAGAGGACTTGTCTTTAGAGTAACTATGATATAGAGGACTTGTCTTTAAGGGTAACTATGATATAGAGGACTTGTCTTTAGAGTAACTATGATATAGAGGACTTGTCTTTAGAGTAACTATGATATAGAGGACTTGTCTTTAAGAGTAACTATGATATAGAGGACTTGTCTTTAAGAGTAACTATGATATAGAGGACTTGTCTTTAAGAGTAACTATGATATAGAGGACTTGTCTTTAGAGTAACTATGATATAGAGGACTTGTCTTTAAGAGTAACTATGATATAGAGGACTTGTCTTTAAGAGTAACTATGATATAGAGGACTTGTCTTTAAGGGTAACTATGATATAGAGGACTTGTCTTTAGAGTAACTATGATATAGAGGACTTGTCTTTAGAGTAACTATGATATAGAGGACTTGTCTTTAAGAGTAACTATGATATAGAGGACTTGTCTTTAAGAGTAACTATGATATAGAGGACTTGTCTTTAAGGGTAACTATGATATAGAGGACTTGTCTTTAAGGGTCACACTGTTCCTTTAAGGGTAACTATGATATAGAGGACTTGTCTTTAAGGGTAACTATGATATAGAGGACTTGTCTTTAGAGTAACTATGATATAGAGGACTTGTCTTTAGAGTAACTATGATATAGAGGACTTGTCTTTAGAGTAACTATGATATAGAGGACTTGTCTTTAGAGTAACTATGATATAGAGGACTTGTCTTTAAGGGTAACTATGATATAGAGGACTTGTCTTTAAGAGTAACTATGATATAGAGGACTTGTCTTTAGAGTAACTATGATATAGAGGACTTGTCTTTAGAGTAACTATGATATAGAGGACTTGTCTTTAAGAGTAACTATGATATAGAGGACTTGTCTTTAAGAGTAACTATGATATAGAGGACTTGTCTTTAGAGTAACTATGATATAGAGGACTTGTCTTTAAGGGTCACACTGTTCCTTTAAGGGTAACTATGATATAGAGGACTTGTCTTTAAGGGTCACACTGTTCCTTTAAGGGTAACTATGATATAGAGGACTTGTCTTTAGGGTAACTATGATATAGAGGACTTGTCTTTAGGGTAACTATGATATAGAGGACTTGTCTTTAAGGGTAACTATGACATAGAGGACTTGTCTTTAAGGGTAACTATGATATAGAGGACTTGTCTTTAAGGGTAACTATGATATAGAGGACTTGTCTTTAAGGGTAACTATGACATAGAGGACTTGTCTTTAAGGGTAACTATGATATAGAGGACTTGTCTTTAAGGGTAACTATGATATAGAGGACTTGTCTTTAAGGGTCACACTGTTCCTTTAAGGGTAACTATGATATAGAGGACTTGTCTTTAAGGGTCACACTGTTCCTTTAAGGGTAACTATGATATAGAGGACTTGTCTTTAAGGGTCACATTGAGCAGCTTGAAGCTTCATTTGACCTTCAGATGACCTCTGATGGTTCAGGTCACCTGACTGATGACATCATAGCCGTGCTTGATGATGTCACAGTGATGATGATGTCACCGTGTCTTTGTGTAACAGTCCGGCTGTTTGTCTTCCTGCTGTGACCTCACTTCCTGTTCGTACCCTGATCACGTTGTCCAATCAGAACTCACTCTGCTGTCACATGATGAAAACCAACCCAAAGACCGTTCACCCTGAAACGGTTACAGTCTGAACAACAGCAAACAGGAAGTGCTTTCTGCACTTCACAATAAAGGTTTTAGAGGGCTGGGAGTGAGTGACGCACAGCCCTTATACACCTGAAGTAGCATTCCAGTGATTTCAGCCGTGCTCATGGTCTTCATCAGCAGAGTCGGCAGTGTTCACTCTGGTGATGTGATGCACTTTGAGTCTGAATTCATTTAATGCTTCCGTTGAATACGATTTTCTATATTTCTAGAAAAGCAGATATTAAGTCTGGATGAAAGTATTTGTTATTAATGCTCGACTCCATTGATGATCAGTGATATTACAGATGTGTTATTATAGATTATTATAGATGTGTTATTATAGATTATTATAGATGTGTTATTATAGATTATTATAGATGTGTTATTATAGATTATTATATATGTGTTATTATAGATTATTATATATGTGTTATTATAGATTATTATATATGTGTTATTATAGATTATT
Organism: Myoxocephalus aenaeus; assembly: GCA_038501785.1. Lineage (NCBI taxonomy): Eukaryota > Metazoa > Chordata > Actinopteri > Perciformes > Cottidae > Myoxocephalus > Myoxocephalus aenaeus. The sequence continues at coordinate 112,534 of JBAMJR010000245.1, read as the reverse complement.
ATATATGTGTTATTATAGATTATTATATATGTGTTATTATAGATTATTACAGATGTGTTATTATAGGTTATTACAGATGTGATATTATAGATTATTATAGATGTGTTATTATAGATTATTATATATGTGTTATTATAGATTATTATATATGTGTTATTATAGATTATTATATATGTGTTATTATAGATTATTATATATGTGTTATTATAGATTATTATATATGTGTTATTATAGATTATTACAGATGTGTTATTATAGATTATTATAGATGTGTTATTATAGATTATTATAGATGTGTTATTATAGATTATTATAGATGTGTTATTATAGATTATTATAGATGTGATATTATAGATTATTATAGATGTGATATTATAGATTATTATAGATGTGTTATTATAGATTATTATAGATGTGTTATTATAGATTATTATAGATGTGTTATTATAGATTATTATAGATGTGTTATTATAGATTATTATAGATGTGTTATTATAGATTATTATAGATGTGTTATTATAGATTATTATAGATGTGTTATTATAGATTATTATAGATGTGTTATTATAGATTATTATAGATGTGTTATTATAGATTATTATAGATGTGTTATTATAGATTATTATAGATGTGTTATTATAGATTATTATAGATGTGTTATTATAGATGTGTTATTATAGATTATTATATATGTGTTATTATAGATTATTACATATGTGTTATTATAGATTATTACAGATGTGTTATTATAGATTATTATAGATGTGTTATTATAGATTATTATAGATGTGATATTATAGATTATTATAGATGTGTTATTATAGATTATTATAGATGTGATATTATAGATTATTATAGATGTGTTATTATAGATTATCTCCTGTTCTCTCTTCTTCTCCTGTTCTCTCTCTTCTTCTCCTGTTCTCTCTCTTCTCCTGTTCTCTCTCTTCTTCTCCTGTTCTCTCTCTTCTTCTCCTGTTCTCTCTCTTCTTCTCCTGTTCTCTCTCTTCTTCTCCTGTTCTCTCTCTCTTCTCCTGTTCTCTCTCTTCTCCTGTTCTCTCTCTTCTTCTCCTGTTCTCTCTCTCTTCTCCTGTTCTCTCTCTTCTTCTCCTGTTCTCTCTCTCTTCTCCTCTTCTCTCTCTCTCCTCCTGTTCTCTCTCTTCTTCTCCTGTTCTCTCTCTCTTCTCCTGTTCTCTCTCTTCTTCTCCTGTTCTCTCTCTTCTCCTGTTCTCTCTCTCTTCTCCTGTTCTCTCTCTTCTTCTCCTGTTCTCTCTCTCTCTTCTCCTGTTCTCTCTCTTCTTCTCCTGTTCTCTCTCTCTTCTTCTCCTCTTCTCTCTCTCTTCTCCTGTTCTCTCTCTCTTCTCCTGTTCTCTCTTCTTCTCCTCTTCTCTCTCTCTTCTCCTGTTCTCTCTCTTCTTCTCCTGTTCTCTCTCTCTTCTCCTGTTCTCTCTCTTCTTCTCCTGTTCTCTCTCTCTTCTCCTCTTCTCTCTCTCTTCTCCTGTTCTCTCTCTTCTTCTCCTGTTCTCTCTCTTCTCCTCTTCTCTCTCTCTTCTCCTCTTCTCTCTCTTCTTCTCCTGTTCTCTCTTCTTCTCCTGTTCTCTCTCTTCTTCTCCTGTTCTCTCTCTTCTTCTCCTGTTCTCTCTCTTCTCCTGTTCTCTCTCTTCTTCTCCTGTTCTCTCTCTTCTCCTGTTCTCTCTCTTCTTCTCCTGTTCTCTCTCTTCTTCTCCTGTTCTCTCTCTTCTTCTCCTCTTCTCTCTCTTCTTCTCCTCTTCTCTCTCTTCTTCTCCTCTTCTCTCTTCTTCTCCTGTTCTCTCTCTTCTCCTGTTCTCTCTCTTCTTCTCCTCTTCTCTCTCTTCTTCTCCTGTTCTCTCTCTCTTCTCCTGTTCTCTCTCTTCTTCTCCTGTTCTCTCTCTTCTTCTCCTGTTCTCTCTCTTCTTCTCCTCTTCTCTCTTCTTCTCCTGTTCTCTCTCTTCTTCTCCTCTTCTCTCTCTTCTTCTCCTCTTCTCTCTCTTCTTCTCCTGTTCTCTCTCTCTCTTCTCCTGTTCTCTCTCTCTTCTCCTGTTCTCTCTCTTCTTCTCCTGTTCTCTCTCTTCTCCTCCTGTTCTCTCTCTTCTTCTCCTGTTCTCTCTCTTCTTCTCCTGTTCTCTCTCTTCTTCTCCTGTTCTCTCTCTTCTTCTCCTGTTCTCTCTCTTCTTCTCCTGTTCTCTCTCTCTTCTCCTCTTCTCTCTCTTCTTCTCCTGTTCTCTCTCTTCTTCTCCTGTTCTCTCTCTCTTCTCCTCTTCTCTCTCTTCTTCTCCTCTTCTCTCTCTTCTTCTCCTCTTCTCTCTCTTCTCCTGTTCTCTCTCTCTCTTCTCCTGTTCTCTCTCTTCTTCTCCTGTTCTCTCTCTCTTCTCCTGTTCTCTCTCTTCTTCTCCTGTTCTCTCTCTTCTCCTGTTCTCTCTCTTCTTCTCCTGTTCTCTCTCTTCTTCTCCTGTTCTCTCTCTCTTCTCCTGTTCTCTCTCTCTTCTCCTGTTCTCTCTCTTCTTCTCCTGTTCTCTCTCTCTTCTCCTGTTCTCTCTCTTCTCCTGTTCTCTCTCTTCTTCTCCTGTTCTCTCTCTTCTCCTGTTCTCTCTCTTCTTCTCCTGTTCTCTCTCTCTTCTCCTGTTCTCTCTCTCTTCTCCTGTTCTCTCTCTTCTCCTGTTCTCTCTCTTCTTCTCCTGTTCTCTCTCTTCTCCTCCTGTTCTCTCTCTTCTTCTCCTGTTCTCTCTCTTCTTCTCCTGTTCTCTCTCTTCTTCTCCTGTTCTCTCTCTTCTTCTCCTGTTCTCTCTCTTCTTCTCCTGTTCTCTCTCTTCTTCTCCTGTTCTCTCTCTCTTCTCCTCTTCTCTCTCTTCTCCTCTTCTCTCTCTTCTTCTCCTCTTCTCTCTCTTCTCCTCCTGTTCTCTCTCTCTCTTCTCCTCTTCTCTCTCTTCTCCTGTTCTCTCTCTCTCTTCTCCTCTTCTCTCTCTTCTTCTCCTCTTCTCTCTCTTCTTCTCCTGTTCTCTCTCTCTCTTCTCCTGTTCTCTCTCTCTTCTCCTGTTCTCTCTCTTCTTCTCCTGTTCTCTCTCTTCTCCTCCTGTTCTCTCTCTTCTTCTCCTGTTCTCTCTCTTCTTCTCCTGTTCTCTCTCTTCTTCTCCTGTTCTCTCTCTTCTTCTCCTGTTCTCTCTCTTCTTCTCCTGTTCTCTCTCTTCTTCTCCTGTTCTCTCTCTCTTCTCCTCTTCTCTCTCTTCTCCTCTTCTCTCTCTTCTTCTCCTCTTCTCTCTCTTCTCCTCCTGTTCTCTCTCTCTCTTCTCCTCTTCTCTCTCTTCTCCTGTTCTCTCTCTCTCTTCTCCTCTTCTCTCTCTTCTTCTCCTGTTCTCTCTCTTCTTCTCCTGTTCTCTCTCTTCTTCTCCTGTTCTCTCTCTTCTTCTCCTGTTCTCTCTCTTCTTCTCCTGTTCTCTCTCTTCTTCTCCTGTTCTCTCTCTCTTCTCCTGTTCTCTCTCTTCTTCTCCTGTTCTCTCTCTTCTTCTCCTGTTCTCTCTCTTCTCCTGTTCTCTCTCTCTTCTCCTGTTCTCTCTCTTCTCCTGTTCTCTCTCTTCTTCTCCTGTTCTCTCTCTCTCTTCTCCTGTTCTCTCTCTCTTCTCCTGTTCTCTCTCTTCTTCTCCTGTTCTCTCTCTTCTTCTCCTGTTCTCTCTCTTCTCCTGTTCTCTCTCTCTTCTCCTGTTCTCTCTCTCTTCTCCTGTTCTCTCTCTTCTCCTGTTCTCTCTCTTCTTCTCCTGTTCTCTCTCTTCTCCTGTTCTCTCTCTTCTTCTCCTGTTCTCTCTCTTCTTCTCCTGTTCTCTCTCTTCTTCTCCTGTTCTCTCTCTTCTTCTCCTGTTCTCTCTCTTCTTCTCCTGTTCTCTCTCTCTTCTCCTGTTCTCTCTCTTCTTCTCCTGTTCTCTCTCTCTCTTCTCCTGTTCTCTCTCTCTTCTCCTGTTCTCTCTCTTCTTCTCCTGTTCTCTCTCTTCTTCTCCTGTTCTCTCTCTTTTCTCCTGTTCTCTCTCTTTTCTCCTGTTCTCTCTCTTTTCTCCTGTTCTCTCTCTTCTTCTCCTGTTCTCTCTCTTCTTCTCCTGTTCTCTCTCTTCTTCTCCTGTTCTCTCTCTCTTCTCCTGTTCTCTCTCTTCTTCTCCTGTTCTCTCTCTTCTCCTGTTCTCTCTCTTCTTCTCCTGTTCTCTCTCTTCTTCTCCTGTTCTCTCTCTTCTTCTCCTGTTCTCTCTCTTCTCCTCCTGTTCTCTCTCTTCTTCTCCTGTTCTCTCTCTTCTTCTCCTGTTCTCTCTCTTCTCCTGTTCTCTCTCTTCTTCTCCTGTTCTCTCTCTTCTTCTCCTGTTCTCTCTCTCTTCTCCTGTTCTCTCTCTTCTTCTCCTGTTCTCTCTCTTCTTCTCCTGTTCTCTCTCTTCTTCTCCTGTTCTCTCTCTTCTTCTCCTGTTCTCTCTCTTCTTCTCCTGTTCTCTCTCTCTTCTCCTCTTCTCTCTCTTCTCCTCTTCTCTCTCTTCTCCTCTTCTCTCTCTTCTTCTCCTCTTCTCTCTCTTCTTCTCCTCTTCTCTCTCTCTTCTCCTGTTCTCTCTCTTCTTCTCCTGTTCTCTCTCTTCTTCTCCTGTTCTCTCTCTTCTTCTCCTGTTCTCTCTCTTCTTCTCCTGTTCTCTCTCTTCTTCTCCTGTTCTCTCTCTTCTTCTCCTGTTCTCTCTCTTCTTCTCCTGTTCTCTTCTTCTCCTCTTCTCTCTCTTCTTCTCCTCTTCTCTCTTTCCTCCTGTTCTCTTCTCCTGTTCTCTTCAGTGAGTCGGCGTGTCGTTTCTACAGCCACCAGATGAAGGGCAAGCACCTGGCCATCAAGAAGATGAACGAGATCCAGAAGAACATCGACGGCTGGGAGGGCAAGGACATCGGCCAGTGCTGCAACGAGTTCATCATGGAGGGCACGCTGACGCGCGTGGGCGCCAAGCACGAGCGCCACATCTTCCTGTTCGACGGCCTCATGGTCTGCTGCAAGTCCAACCACGGGCCGCCCAGGCTGCCGGGCGCCGGGTCGCCCGCAGAGTACCGGCTGAAGGAGAAGTTCTTCATGCGCAAAGTCCAGATCAACGACAAGGACGACAAGGAGGGCGAGTACCGGCACGCCTTCGAGGTCGTCCTGAAGGACGGGAACAGCGTGGTGTTCGCCGCCAAGTCCGCGGAGGAGAAGAGCGGCTGGATGGCGGCCTTGATCTCGCTGCAGTACCGCAGCACGCTGGAGCGCATGCTGGACTCGGCCATGATGCAGGAGGACAAGGAGCAGCAGGTGAGGCTGCCGGGGGCGCAGCTGTACCGCTTCGCCGAGCCGGACTCGGACCAGAACGTTGTGTTCGAGGACAACGTCCAGTCCAAGTCCGGCATCCCCATCATCAAGGCCGGGACGGTCCTGAAGCTGATCGAGAGGCTCACCTTCCACATGTACGCAGGTGAGGCGTGATGTCACACAGGTGATAGAGGTGATGTCACACAGGTGTTACAGACGTGATGTCACACAGGTGATAGAGGTGATGTCACACAGGTGTTACAGACGTGATGTCACACAGGTGATAGAGTAACTATGACATAGAGGACTTGTCTATAAGGGTAACTATGATATAGAGGACTTGTCTTTAGCGTAACTATGATATAGAGGACTTGTCTATAAGGGTAACTATGATATAGAGGACTTGTCTTTAAGAGTAACTATGATATAGAGGACTTGTCTATAAGGGTAACTATGATATAGAGGACTTGTCTTTAAGAGTAACTATGATATAGAGGACTTGTCTATAAGGGTAACTATGATATAGAGGACTTGTCTTTAGCGTAACTATGATATAGAGGACTTGTCTATAAGGGTAACTATGATATAGAGGACTTGTCTTTAAGAGTAACTATGATATAGAGGACTTGTCTTTAGAGTAACTATGACATAGAGGACTTGTCTATAAGGGTAACTATGATATAGAGGACTTGTCTTTAGAGTAACTATGACATAGAGGACTTGTCTTTAAGAGTAACTATGATATAGAGGACTTGTCTTTAGAGTAACTATGATATAGAGGACTTGTCTATAAGGGTAACTATGATATAGAGGACTTGTCTTTAGAGTAACTATGACATAGAGGACTTGTCTTTAGAGTAACTATGATATAGAGGACTTGTCTTTAAGGGTAACTATGATATAGAGGACTTGTCTTTAAGGGTAACTATGATATAGAGGACTTGTCTATAAGGGTAACTATGATATAGAGGACTTGTCTTTAAGAGTAACTATGATATAGAGGACTTGTCTTTAAGGGTAACTATGACATAGAGGACTTGTCTATAAGGGTAACTATGATATAGAGGACTTGTCTTTAAGAGTAACTATGATATAGAGGACTTGTCTTTAAGGGTAACTATGATATAGAGGACTTGTCTTTAAGAGTAACTATGATATAGAGGACTTGTCTTTAAGGGTAACTATGATATAGAGGACTTGTCTTTAAGAGTAACTATGATATAGAGGACTTGTCTTTAAGGGTAACTATGATATAGAGGACTTGTCTTTAAGAGTAACTATGATATAGAGGACTTGTCTTTAAGGGTAACTATGATATAGAGGACTTGTCTTTAAGGGTAACTATGATATAGAGGACTTGTCTTTAAGGGTAACTATGACATAGAGGACTTGTCTTTAAGAGTAACTATGATATAGAGGACTTGTCTTTAAGGGTAACTATGACATAGAGGACTTGTCTATAAGGGTAACTATGACATAGAGGACTTGTCTATAAGAGTAACTATGATATAGAGGACTTGTCTTTAAGAGTAACTATGATATAGAGGACTTGTCTTTAAGGGTAACTATGACATAGAGGACTTGTCTATAAGGGTAACTATGATATAGAGGACTTGTCTTTAAGAGTAACTATGATATAGAGGACTTGTCTATAAGAGTAACTATGATATAGAGGACTTGTCTTTAAGGGTAACTATGATATAGAGGACTTGTCTTTAAGGGTAACTATGATATAGAGGACTTGTCTTTAAGGGTAACTATGACATAGAGGACTTGTCTTTAAGAGTAACTATGATATAGAGGACTTGTCTTTAAGGGTAACTATGACATAGAGGACTTGTCTATAAGGGTAACTATGACATAGAGGACTTGTCTATAAGAGTAACTATGATATAGAGGACTTGTCTTTAAGAGTAACTATGATATAGAGGACTTGTCTATAAGGGTAACTATGACATAGAGGACTTGTCTATAAGAGTAACTATGATATAGAGGACTTGTCTTTAAGAGTAACTATGATATAGAGGACTTGTCTTTAGAGTAACTATGACATAGAGGACTTGTCTTTAGAGTAACTATGATATAGAGGACTTGTCTATAAGGGTAACTATGATATAGAGGACTTGTCTTTAAGAGTAACTATGATATAGAGGACTTGTCTTTAAGAGTAACTATGATATAGAGGACTTGTCTTTAAGGGTAACTATGATATAGAGGACTTGTCTTTAAGGGTAACTATGATATAGAGGACTTGTCTTTAGAGTAACTATGACATAGAGGACTTGTCTTTAAGAGTAACTATGATATAGAGGACTTGTCTTTAAGAGTAACTATGATATAGAGGACTTGTCTTTAAGGGTAACTATGATATAGAGGACTTGTCTTTAAGAGTAACTATGATATAGAGGACTTGTCTTTAAGAGTAACTATGATATAGAGGACTTGTCTTTAAGGGTAACTATGATATAGAGGACTTGTCTTTAGAGTAACTATGATATAGAGGACTTGTCTTTAAGAGTAACTATGATATAGAGGACTTGTCTTTAAGGGTAACTATGATATAGAGGACTTGTCTTTAGAGTAACTATGATATAGAGGACTTGTCTTTAGAGTAACTATGACATAGAGGACTTGTCTTTAAGGGTAACTATGATATAGAGGACTTGTCTTTAGAGTAACTATGATATAGAGGACTTGTCTTTAAGAGTAACTATGATATAGAGGACTTGTCTTTAAGAGTAACTATGATATAGAGGACTTGTCTTTAAGAGTAACTATGATATAGAGGACTTGTCTTTAAGAGTAACTATGATATAGAGGACTTGTCTTTAAGGGTAACTATGATATAGAGGACTTGTCTTTAAGGGTAACTATGATATAGAGGACTTGTCTTTAGAGTAACTATGACATAGAGGACTTGTCTTTAAGAGTAACTATGATATAGAGGACTTGTCTTTAAGGGTAACTATGATATAGAGGACTTGTCTTTAAGGGTAACTATGATATAGAGGACTTGTCTTTAGAGTAACTATGACATAGAGGACTTGTCTTTAGAGTAACTATGATATAGAGGACTTGTCTTTAAGGGTAACTATGATATAGAGGACTTGTCTTTAAGGGTAACTATGATATAGAGGACTTGTCTTTAGAGTAACTATGATATAGAGGACTTGTCTTTAGAGTAACTATGATATAGAGGACTTGTCTTTAAGGGTAACTATGATATAGAGGACTTGTCTTTAAGAGTAACTATGATATAGAGGACTTGTCTTTAGAGTAACTATGACATAGAGGACTTGTCTTTAAGGGTAACTATGATATAGAGGACTTGTCTTTAAGGGTAACTATGATATAGAGGACTTGTCTTTAAGGGTAACTATGATATAGAGGACTTGTCTTTAAGAGTAACTATGATATAGAGGACTTGTCTATAAGGGTAACTATGATATAGAGGACTTGTCTATAAGGGTAACTATGATATAGAGGACTTGTCTTTAGAGTAACTATGATATAGAGGACTTGTCTTTAAGGGTAACTATGATATAGAGGACTTGTCTTTAGAGTAACTATGACATAGAGGACTTGTCTATAAGGGTAACTATGATATAGAGGACTTGTCTTTAAGAGTAACTATGATATAGAGGACTTGTCTTTAAGGGTAACTATGATATAGAGGACTTGTCTTTAAGGGTAACTATGATATAGAGGACTTGTCTTTAAGGGTAACTATGATATAGAGGACTTGTCTTTAAGGGTAACTATGATATAGAGGACTTGTCTTTAAGGGTAACTATGATATAGAGGACTTGTCTTTAGCGTAACTATGATATAGAGGACTTGTCTTTAGCGTAACTATGACATAGAGGACTTGTCTATAAGGGTAACTATGATATAGAGGACTTGTCTTTAAGAGTAACTATGATATAGAGGACTTGTCTTTAAGGGTAACTATGACATAGAGGACTTGTCTTTAAGAGTAACTATGATATAGAGGACTTGTCTTTAAGAGTAACTATGACATAGAGGACTTGTCTTTAAGGGTAACTATGACATAGAGGACTTGTCTTTAAGAGTAACTATGATATAGAGGACTTGTCTATAAGGGTAACTATGATATAGAGGACTTGTCTTTAAGAGTAACTATGACATAGAGGACTTGTCTTTAAGGGTAACTATGACATAGAGGACTTGTCTTTAAGGGTAACTATGACATAGAGGACTTGTCTATAAGGGTAACTATGATATAGAGGACTTGTCTTTAAGAGTAACTATGACATAGAGGACTTGTCTTTAAGGGTAACTATGACATAGAGGACTTGTCTTTAAGGGTAACTATGATATAGAGGACTTGTCTATAAGGGTAACTATGATATAGAGGACTTGTCTTTAAGAGTAACTATGATATAGAGGACTTGTCTTTAAGGGTAACTATGATATAGAGGACTTGTCTTTAAGGGTAACTATGACATAGAGGACTTGTCTATAAGGGTAACTATGATATAGAGGACTTGTCTTTAAGAGTAACTATGATATAGAGGACTTGTCTTTAAGAGTAACTATGATATAGAGGACTTGTCTTTTAGAGTAACTATGATATAGAGGACTTGTCTTTAAGGGTAACTATGATATAGAGGACTTGTCTTTAAGAGTAACTATGACATAGAGGACTTGTCTTTAAGAGTAACTATGATATAGAGGACTTGTCTTTTAGAGTAACTATGATATAGAGGACTTGTCTTTAAGGGTAACTATGACATAGAGGACTTGTCTTTAAGAGTAACTATGACATAGAGGACTTGTCTTTAGCGTAACTATGATATAGAGGACTTGTCTTTAGAGTAACTATGATATAGAGGACTTGTCTTTAAGAGTAACTATGATATAGAGGACTTGTCTTTAAGAGTAACTATGATATAGAGGACTTGTCTTTAAGAGTAACTATGATATAGAGGACTTGTCTTTAAGAGTAACTATGATATAGAGGACTTGTCTTTAAGAGTAACTATGATATAGAGGACTTGTCTTTAAGAGTAACTATGATATAGAGGACTTGTCTTTAAGAGTAACTATGATATAGAGGACTTGTCTTTAAGAGTAACTATGATATAGAGGACTTGTCTTTAGCGTAACTATGATATAGAGGACTTGTCTTTAAGAGTAACTATGATATAGAGGACTTGTCTTTAGAGTAACTATGATATAGAGGACTTGTCTTTAAGAGTAACTATGATATAGAGGACTTGTCTTTAAGAGTAACTATGATATAGAGGACTTGTCTTTAAGAGTAACTATGATATAGAGGACTTGTCTTTAAGAGTAACTATGATATAGAGGACTTGTCTTTAGCGTAACTATGATATAGAGGACTTGTCTTTAGAGTAACTATGATATAGAGGACTTGTCTTTAGCGTAACTATGATATAGAGGACTTGTCTTTAAGAGTAACTATGATATAGAGGACTTGTCTTTAAGAGTAACTATGATATAGAGGACTTGTCTTTAAGGGTAACTATGATATAGAGGACTTGTCTTTAAGGGTAACTATGATATAGAGGACTTGTCTTTAAGGGTAACTATGACATAGAGGACTTGTCTATAAGGGTAACTATGACATAGAGGACTTGTCTATAAGGGTAACTATGACATAGAGGACTTGTCTTTAAGAGTAACTATGATATAGAGGACTTGTCTTTAAGGGTAACTATGACATAGAGGACTTGTCTATAAGGGTAACTATGATATAGAGGACTTGTCTTTAAGAGTAACTATGATATAGAGGACTTGTCTTTAAGGGTAACTATGATATAGAGGACTTGTCTTTAAGGGTAACTATGACATAGAGGACTTGTCTATAAGAGTAACTATGATATAGAGGACTTGTCTTTAAGAGTAACTATGATATAGAGGACTTGTCTTTAAGAGTAACTATGATATAGAGGACTTGTCTTTAAGGGTAACTATGATATAGAGGACTTGTCTTTAAGAGTAACTATGATATAGAGGACTTGTCTTTAAGAGTAACTATGATATAGAGGACTTGTCTTTAAGAGTAACTATGATATAGAGGACTTGTCTTTAAGGGTAACTATGATATAGAGGACTTGTCTTTAAGGGTAACTATGATATAGAGGACTTGTCTTTAAGAGTAACTATGATATAGAGGACTTGTCTTTAAGAGTAACTATGATATAGAGGACTTGTCTTTAGAGTAACTATGATATAGAGGACTTGTCTTTAGAGTAACTATGATATAGAGGACTTGTCTTTAGAGTAACTATGATATAGAGGACTTGTCTTTAGCGTAACTATGATATAGAGGACTTGTCTTTAAGAGTAACTATGATATAGAGGACTTGTCTTTAAGAGTAACTATGATATAGAGGACTTGTCTTTAAGGGTAACTATGATATAGAGGACTTGTCTTTAAGGGTAACTATGATATAGAGGACTTGTCTTTAAGGGTAACTATGACATAGAGGACTTGTCTATAAGGGTAACTATGACATAGAGGACTTGTCTATAAGGGTAACTATGACATAGAGGACTTGTCTTTAAGAGTAACTATGATATAGAGGACTTGTCTTTAAGGGTAACTATGACATAGAGGACTTGTCTATAAGGGTAACTATGATATAGAGGACTTGTCTTTAAGAGTAACTATGATATAGAGGACTTGTCTTTAAGGGTAACTATGATATAGAGGACTTGTCTTTAAGGGTAACTATGACATAGAGGACTTGTCTTTAAGAGTAACTATGATATAGAGGACTTGTCTTTAAGGGTAACTATGATATAGAGGACTTGTCTATAAGGGTAACTATGATATAGAGGACTTGTCTTTAAGGGTAACTATGATATAGAGGACTTGTCTTTAAGGGTAACTATGACATAGAGGACTTGTCTATAAGGGTAACTATGATATAGAGGACTTGTCTTTAAGAGTAACTATGATATAGAGGACTTGTCTTTAAGAGTAACTATGATATAGAGGACTTGTCTTTAAGAGTAACTATGATATAGAGGACTTGTCTTTTAGAGTAACTATGATATAGAGGACTTGTCTTTAAGGGTAACTATGATATAGAGGACTTGTCTTTAAGGGTAACTATGACATAGAGGACTTGTCTTTTAGAGTAACTATGATATAGAGGACTTGTCTTTAAGGGTAACTATGATATAGAGGACTTGTCTTTAAGGGTAACTATGACATAGAGGACTTGTCTTTTAGAGTAACTATGACATAGAGGACTTGTCTTTAAGAGTAACTATGACATAGAGGACTTGTCTTTAGCGTAACTATGATATAGAGGACTTGTCTTTAAGAGTAACTATGACATAGAGGACTTGTCTTTAGCGTAACTATGATATAGAGGACTTGTCTTTAGAGTAACTATGATATAGAGGACTTGTCTTTAAGAGTAACTATGATATAGAGGACTTGTCTTTAAGAGTAACTATGATATAGAGGACTTGTCTTTAAGAGTAACTATGATATAGAGGACTTGTCTTTAAGAGTAACTATGATATAGAGGACTTGTCTTTAGCGTAACTATGATATAGAGGACTTGTCTTTAGCGTAACTATGATATAGAGGACTTGTCTTTAAGAGTAACTATGATATAGAGGACTTGTCTTTAGAGTAACTATGATATAGAGGACTTGTCTTTAGCGTAACTATGATATAGAGGACTTGTCTTTAAGAGTAATTATGATATAGAGGACTTGTCTTTAAGAGTAACTATGATATAGAGGACTTGTCTTTAAGAGTAACTATGATATAGAGGACTTGTCTTTAGCGTAACTATGATATAGAGGACTTGTCTTTAAGAGTAACTATGATATAGAGGACTTGTCTTTAAGAGTAACTATGATATAGAGGACTTGTCTTTAAGAGTAACTATGATATAGAGGACTTGTCTTTAAGAGTAACTATGATATAGAGGACTTGTCTTTAAGAGTAACTATGATATAGAGGACTTGTCTTTAAGGGTAACTATGATATAGAGGACTTGTCTTTAAGGGTAACTATGATATAGAGGACTTGTCTTTAAGGGTAACTATGACATAGAGGACTTGTCTATAAGGGTAACTATGACATAGAGGACTTGTCTATAAGGGTAACTATGACATAGAGGACTTGTCTTTAAGAGTAACTATGATATAGAGGACTTGTCTTTAAGGGTAACTATGACATAGAGGACTTGTCTTTAAGGGTAACTATGACATAGAGGACTTGTCTTTAAGAGTAACTATGATATAGAGGACTTGTCTTTAAGAGTAACTATGATATAGAGGACTTGTCTTTAGAGTAACTATGATATAGAGGACTTGTCTTTAAGAGTAACTATGATATAGAGGACTTGTCTTTAGAGTAACTATGATATAGAGGACTTGTCTTTAAGAGTAACTATGATATAGAGGACTTGTCTTTAAGAGTAACTATGACATAGAGGACTTGTCTTTAAGGGTAACTATGATATAGAGGACTTGTCTTTAAGAGTAACTATGACATAGAGGACTTGTCTTTAAGGGTAACTATGATATAGAGGACTTGTCTTTAAGGGTAACTATGATATAGAGGACTTGTCTTTAAGAGTAACTATGATATAGAGGACTTGTCTATAAGAGTAACTATGACATAGAGGACTTGTCTTTAAGGGTAACTATGATATAGAGGACTTGTCTTTAAGGGTAACTATGATATAGAGGACTTGTCTATAAGAGTAACTATGACATAGAGGACTTGTCTTTAAGAGTAACTATGATATAGAGGACTTGTCTATACGTGATGTCACACAGGTGTTATAGAGGTGATCAGGTGAAGAATCAGGACCAGATGTCTCTACAGAACTGAACTGGTTGGTCTTCTGTTTCCTCCTTCAGATCCGAACTTTGTCCGAACATTTCTGACCACCTACAGATCGTTCTGTAAACCTCAGGAGCTGCTGGACCTGCTCATGGAGAGGTGAGGACCCACCTGTGTACTTACTCACCTTTGTACTTACTCTCAACACTAAAAACATTTAGATTAACGTTGATGAAGTTCACTGGAAACTCTTTCTTTGGGTTATTTACATCATACGTCTCTAAGGATGTTTCACTCCACTGCTATCATTAACGGGAGTCACAAAGACCTGATCTCAGGTCTGTGACGGTTTCAGGTCTGATCTCAGGTCTGTGACGGTTTCAGGTCTGATCTCAGGTCTGTGACTGTTTCAGGTTTCAGGTCTGTGACGGTTTCAGGTCTGTGACGGTTTAAGGTCTGATCTCAGGTCTGTGATGGTTTCAGGTCTGATCTCAGGTCTGTGACGGTTTCAGGTTTCAGGTCTGTGACGGTTTAAGGTCTGATCTCAGGTCTGTGACGGTTTAAGGTCTGATCTCAGGTCTGACGGTTTCAGGTCTGATCTCAGGTCTGTGACGGTTTCAGGTTTCAGGTTTCAGGTCTGTGACGGTTTCAGGTTTCAGGTCTGTGACGGTTTCAGGTCTGATCTCAGGTCTGTGACGGTTTCAGGTCTGATCTCAGGTCTGTGACGGTTTCAGGTCTGATCTCAGGTCTGTGACGGTTTCAGGTTTCAGGTCTGTGACGGTTTCAGGTTTCAGGTCTGTGACGGTTTAAGGTCTGATCTCAGGTCTGTGACGGTTTCAGGTCTGATCTCAGGTCTGTGACGGTTTCAGGTCTGATCTCAGGTCTGTGACGGTTTCAGGTTTCAGGTCTGTGACGGTTTCAGGTTTCAGGTCTGTGACGGTTTCAGGTCTGATCTCAGGTCTGTGACGGTTTCAGGTCTGATCTCAGGTCTGTGACGGTTTCAGGTCTGATCTCAGGTCTGTGACGGTTTCAGGTCTGATCTCAGGTCTGTGACGGTTTCAGGTCTGGTCTCAGGTCTGTGACAGTTTCAGGTCTGATCTCAGGTCTGTGACGGTTTCAGGTTTCAGGTCTGTGACGGTTTCAGGTTTCAGGTCTGTGACGGTTTCAGGTTTCAGGTCTGTGACGGTTTCAGGTCTGGTCTCAGGTCTGTGACGGTTTCAGGTCTGATCTCAGGTCTTCTGTGATGTTTCAGGTTTGAGATCCCGGAGCCGAGGCCCAGCGAGGTGGACCCCATGGAGGGAGGAGAGCAGCCACTGAGTGCCGAACTCAAACGCTTCCGCAAAGAGTTTGTCCAGCCGGTCCAACTCAGGTAGAGTGACACCTGCTGGAGGGTCAGTGGCAGTGCAGGGAGGCAGAGTCCAGGGCGGCAATGCTGGTGTAAGAGCTGCTGATCTGGTTCAAGGTGTGGAGGGTTGCTGGTCTCATTTCACTCAGTTAGGAACCTTCGTAAAAGAAAAACCTGGTTCCACAGCAGCCCTGGCCTCTGACACTCTGAACGTGTCCATATTACTGTTGTATTGTCATGTGATCACATGACATGATTAGTCACATGACTAAGGTGATTAGCTGAGGTCATGATGTATCTGTGATGAGCTCGGTATGATGTCACCTCTGCAGAGTGTTGAATGTGTGTCGCCACTGGGTGGAGCACCACTTCTACGACTTCGAGAGAGACGCTTACCTGCTGAGACGACTGGAGGAGTTCATCGCATCAGTCAGAGGTACGCACCTGTCAGTCATCAGTCATAGGTACGCACCTGTCAGTCACCACCTGTCAGTCATCATTCAGAGGTGATAAATACATATTTGTTGCAGGTAAGGCAATGAGGAAATGGGTGGAGTCGATAACTAAGATCATCCAGAGGAAGAAGCAGGTTCAGGTGAGCGTGCCCAGTCCCAGCATAACCTTCCAGAACTCTCCTCCTCCCATCGAGTGGCACACCTGTAAACCAGGGAACACCGAGCAGTTGGACCTCATGACGCTTCACCCCATCGAGATCGGCCGGCAGCTCACTCTGCTCGAGTCTGACTTCTACAGGTAAGGGTGCCTGTACCTGTAGTCCACTTAAACTGTCAAGAGGAACAACTACTAACAATAATCAGGATTAATATAAACACGTGTTTGTATCTTAATATAATAAATGACTTTGTTCTTCAGCAACATTTGACCCTTTAAAATGTGAGTGAGCATGCTTGGTGAATTAGTCATGTATTTGTACATGGATGATAAATGCCCCCTTATGTCCAGAACCTCCTACATTACATTCCTCTTAGAAAACGTCAATTCGTTGGATCTTGAGTCACTGGCTGTTGCCTCCTTTTACTTGAGTTTGATTATAAAGTTCCATGCTGTCTTACTTGTGTGACCTTCTGCAGGGCAGTGCAGCCGTCTGAGCTGGTTGGCAGCGTCTGGACCAAAGAAGACAAAGAGATTCACTCCCCCAACCTGCTGAGGATGATACGACACACCACCAACCTCACACTGTGGTTTGAAAAGTAAGACATCCCTCTGACATCACAAACAAACTAAACTCGTACAAAAGTATTTATAAGGTGACTTCAGAGACATCACACCTTTATTCACAGCCTCGACCTCACCGTCAGCTGCAGATCCAACTGTATCACAAAGACAGCCCAAAACGTTGCTCTCCATCTACGTCACCAACCTCATGTTATAGTTCACACCTCTAACCTCAACTCAAACCACACCTCCAACCTTTCATCCAACCACACCTTTAACCTCATCTTCAACTGCACCACCAACCACACCTCATCTTCAACTGCACCACCAACCACACCTCATCTTCAACTGCACCACCAACCACACCTCATCTTCAACTGCACCACCAACCACACCTCATCTTCATCTTCAACTGCACCACCAACCACACCTCATCTTCAACTGCACCACCAACCACACCTCATCTTCAACTGCACCACCAACCACACCTCATCTTCAACTGCACCACCAACCACACCTCATCTTCATCTTCAACTGCACCACCAACCACACCTCATCTTCAACTGCACCACCAACCACACCTCATCTTCATCTTCAACTGCACCACCAACCACACCTCATCTTCATCTTCAACTGCACCACCAACCACACCTCATCTTCAACTGCACCTCCAACCACACCTCATCTTCAACTGCACCTCCAACCACACCTCATCTTCAACTGCACCACCAACCACACCTCATCTTCAACTGCACCACCAACCACACCTCATCTTCAACTGCACCTCCAACCACACCTCATCTTCAACTGCACCACCAACCACACCTCATCTTCATCTTCAACTGCACCTCCAACCACACCTCATCTTCAACTGCACCTCCAACCACACCTCATCTTCATCTTCAACTGCACCACCAACCACACCTCATCTTCAACTGCACCACCAACCACACCTCATCTTCAACTGCACCTCCAACCACACCTCATCTTCATCTTCAACTGCACCACCAACCACACCTCATCTTCAACTGCACCTCCAACCACACCTCATCTTCATCTTCAACTGCACCTCCAACCACACCTCATCTTCATCTTCAACTGCACCACCAACCACACCTCATCTTCATCTTCAACTGCACCTCCAACCACACCTCATCTTCAACTGCACCTCCAACCACACCTCATCTTCAACTGAACCTCCAACCACACCTCATCTTCAACTGCACCACCAACCACACCTCATCTTCAACTGCACCACCAACCACACCTCATCTTCAACTGCACCACCAACCACACCTCATCGTCAACTGCACCACCAACCACACCTCATCGTCAACTGCACCACCAACCACACCTCATCTTCAACTGCACCACCAACCACACCTCATCTTCAACTGCACCACCAACCACACCTCATCTTCAACTGCACCACCAACCACACCTCATCTTCAACTGCACCACCAACCACACCTCATCGTCAACTGCACCACCAACCACACCTCATCTTCAACTGCACCACCAACCACACCTCATCGTCAACTGCACCACCAACCACACCTCATCGTCAACTGCACCACCAACCACACCTCATCTTCAACTGCACCTCCAACCACACCTCATCTTCAACTGCACCTCCAACCACACCTCAAACTTCATTCAATTCAGTTTATTTTATATAGCCCAACATCACAAATACAAGTTTGCCTCGGAGGGCTTTACAATCTATACACATAACATCCTGTCCCGGGACCTCACATCGGATCAGGAAAAACTCCCCTAAAAAGATAGTAAAAACCCTTTCACAGGGAAAAAAGGGAAGAAACCTGAGGGAGAGCAACAGAGGAGGATCCCTCTCCCCGGATGGACAGAAGCAATAGATGTAATGTGGCCAGAATGAATAGCGTAGTTACAGGACATTCAATGAATATGACATAAATTATTCATATAATGAGTAGTAGGTATGGTCCATGATCCAGATAATCCACGATCCATGAAGCAGAAGGCGGTAGAGGGGGGGGGCATCAACTGCACCTCCAACCACACCTCATCTTCATCTTCAACTGCACCTCCAACCACACCTCATCTTCAACTGCACCTCCAACCACACCTCATCTTCAACTGCACCTCCAACCACACCTCAAACTTCATCTTCAACTGCACCTCCAACCAGCTCCAGCCTCTTTTCCAACAACTTCTACAACTAGACCTCCAACTTCATTTCTAACCTCACCGCCAACCCTTCCTCAAACTATACCTCCAAACAGATATCCAACCTCAACTCAAACTACTCTTCCATCCGCACCTCCAACCACACATGCAACTTTAACTTTAAATACAGCTCAAATCACATAGCCTGTAAATACACCTTTGAAATCCTCCTCTAGCCGCTTCACCGTGGCACTGCTCCAACCATGAGCCAGTCAAACATGTATGAGTTGTTACCTGTCCTATCTGATCCCTCTGCAGGTGTATGGTAGAAACTGAGAACCTAGAGGAACGAGTTGCCGTCGTGTCTCGGATCATCGAGATCCTGCAAGTTTTTCAGGAACTCAACAATTTTAACGGAGTTCTGGAGGTCGTCAGTGCCATGAACTCCTCTCCGGTCTACAGACTGGACCACACCTTTGAGGTAACAATACACTAATGCTTTGAAACTGCTTCTGACTGTTAGACCCATCTGTTGATCTGTCATATCTTTATTCTTTCTCTAGGACTGAAACTCACTGTGAATGTACTACATATGTTGTTGCAGCTTAGGCCCCACAGATGGAAACACAGAGGGCCAATTCAACAGGAATGTCCTATTTGTATGTCAGTAAAGACATTCTGAAACAATCATCTCTCCAAACAAGTTCCATCTTAAAGTCAGTTTACAATCACATAGGTCTCCATTAATACTGCTGACCACACACTCGAATGCAAGAGTCATACATAAAAGAACCTCAGGTATTTTTGAGTTGCTCAGAAGAAGTGAGCAAGGCATTACCTGTGGCCTGCACTCGCACCTGAACCTCAGTACCTAAGTATAATGTGTCCTACCTGTTCAGTCAGCTCAACGCTGTAACGCCGCTTCCTTCTACCACTGCTGATCATCGCCAAAAACAAATTGCATTCTGCCATTAACTGTAGATTTTACAAACTTGTAGTTTACAAACACAGGGAAAAATAATATATGCTGTGGTTTTTCGTTTTCAGCAAATTCCGAGTCGGCAAAGAAAAATCCTGGAGGAAGCTCATGAGCTGAGTGAAGATCATTACAAGAAGTATTTAGCCAAGCTGCGCTCCATCAACCCCCCCTGTGTCCCTTTCTTTGGTATCTTATCTTAACATCATGTCTCATAAAGGATTTAAACATGGAGGTCAAATGTTAAATACGCAGTCACTCTCTTGGTTTGTCAGGAATCTATCTGACCAACATCCTGAAGACGGAGGAGGGAAACCCCGACTTCCTGCGCAGACACGGAAAAGATCTCATCAACTTCAGCAAGAGGAGGAAAGTGGCTGAAATCACCGGAGAGATCCAACAGTACCAGAACCAACCGTACTGCCTGAGAGTAGAGAACGACATCAGGGTCAGTGTGGTGGTGATGTCACTAACCCTGTCACTTACTGTTCACCCTGACCCCTAACCCTGTCACTTCCTGTTCACCCTGACCCCTGCCCCTGCTGAGTCAGAGGGTAACCCTGTTCTCTGTTTGTGGAGCAGAAGTTCTTTGAGAGCCTGAACCCGATGGAGGACATGTCAGAAAAAGACTTTGCTGATCATCTGTTCAACAAATCTCTGGAGATAGAACCTCGAAACGTCCGATCGCTGCCTCGGTTTGTAAGTATCATCATGGCAACACAAACACCTGCAGCAGTCACCTGCTGAGACATCACAGAGCATCTTAGTTAACCCTTAATACTACTCAGGTCCTTAGTTAACCCTTAATACTACTCAGGTCCTTAGTTAACCCGTAATACTACTCAGGTCCTTAGTTAACCCTTAATACTACTCAGGTCCTTAGTTTACCCTTAATTAATGAGTAGTATAAAACCTGCAGTGTGTTCAGAGGAGGCTGTTAGACTTTAAATGTCCTCAAGTGAAGTCTATCTCGGTTTAAAAGTCAAAAATAATTTGGACGTGTGAAGTTGGAAAGAAGTGATCTGACCAGAACTCTGTAGCTCATGACAACTGTCAGAGGAAGGGGTGCATTATGGGTATTGTAGAGTGAACGGTGAGAGTAGGAGAGGCAGGACCTATAACTGTTTTTTCAAAACAAGCTCTAGGTTTTATTGAGAGTTTTACAGCTCTAGGTCCCTACGGTAGGCTGTAACTCCTCAACCCTTAAGTCTTCACCCAGAGATACTTACCTTAAGTCTTCACCCAGAGATATTACCTTAAGTCTTCACCCAGAGATACTTACCTTAAGTCTTCACCCAGAGATACTTACCTTAAGTCTTCACCCAGAGATACTTACCTTAAGTCTTCACCCAGAGATACTTACCTTAAGTCTTCACCCAGAGATATTACCTTAAGTCTTCACCCAGAGATATTACCTTAAGTCTTCACCCAGAGATACTTACCTTAAGTCTTCACCCAGAGATATTACCTTAAGTCTTCACCCAGAGATACTTACCTTAAGTCTCTTTGGTAGATTCAGTCGTCACTTCTGTATCTCATGGTGGATGGACAGGGAAAGAGGCTTTAAATTGTTTTAAAGAACCAGAATACTTGGTTTGGTTTCAGTCATTTACGAATGGTAAGGCCGAGTTTTATTCAATGTTTATCTCACATACAACAATTTCAATTCCATGAAACAGTTTCAGTGTCACATGCAACTAAAAAGATTGATTAAGTTCTATCCAGACTCAGATAAAAACACTTATTCTCTCCTCTGTCGTCCTGCAGAGACTAAGCTTCACAGACACACTTCTCCTGATAGAAGAAGTTTCTTCCAGACTAGAGCAACTTCTCCTGGTAGCAGAAGTTTCTTCCAGACTAGAGCAACTTCTCCTGATAGCAGAAGTTTCTTCCAGACTAGAGAAACTTCTCCTGGTAGCAGAAGTTTCTTCCAGACTAAAGCTGGGAGCAACTTCTCCTGGTAGCAGAAGTTTCTTCCAGACTAAAGCAACTTCTCCTGGTAGCAGAAGTTTCTTCCAGACTAAAGCAACTTCTCCTGGTAGCAGAAGTTTCTTCCAGACTAAAGCTGGGAGCAACTTCTCCTGATAGCAGAAGTTTCTTCCAGACTAAAGCTGGGAGCAACTTCTCCTGATAGCAGAAGTTTCTTCCAGACTAAAGCAACTTCTCCTGGTAGCAGAAGTTTCTTCCAGACTAAAGCTGGGAGCAACTTCTCCTGGGAGCAGAAGTTTCTTCCAGACTAAAGCTGGGAGCAACTTCTCCTGATAGCAGAAGTTTCTTCCAGACTAAAGCTGGGAGCAACTTCTCCTGGTAGCAGAAGTTTCTTCCAGACTAAAGCAACTTCTCCTGGTAGCAGAAGTTTCTTCCAGACTAAAGCTGGGAGCAACTTCTCCTGATAGCAGAAGTTTCTTCCAGACTAAAGCTGGGAGCAACTTCTCCTGATAGCAGAAGTTTCTTCCAGACTAAAGCAACTTCTCCTGGTAGCAGAAGTTTCTTCCAGACTAAGGCTGGGAGCAACTTCTCCTGATAGCAGAAGTTTCTTCCAGACTAAAGCAACTTCTCCTGGTAGCAGAAGTTTCTTCCAGACTAAAGCAACTTCTCCTGGTAGCAGAAGTTTCTTCCAGACTAAAGCAACTTCTCCTGATAGCAGAAGTTTCTTCCAGACTAAAGCAACTTCTCCTGATAGCAGAAGTTTCTTCCAGACTAAAGCAACTTCTCCTGGTAGCAGAAGTTTCTTCCAGACTAAAGCTGGGAGCAACTTCTCCTGGTAGCAGAAGTTTCTTCCAGACTAAAGCTGGGAGCAACTTCTCCTGATAGCAGAAGTTTCTTCCAGACTAAAGCAACTTCTCCTGATAGCAGAAGTTTCTTCCAGACTAAAGCAACTTCTCCTGATAGCAGAGGTTTCTTCCAGACTAAAGCTGGGAGCAACTTCTCCTGATAGCAGAGGTTTCTTCCAGACTAAAGCAACTTCTCCTGATAGCAGAAGTTTCTTCCAGACTAAAGCAACTTCTCCTGGTAGCAGAAGTTTCTTCCAGACTAAGGCTGGGAGCAATTTCTCCTGATAGCAGAGGTTTCTTCCAGACTAAAGCAACTTCTCCTGGTAGCAGAAGTTTCTTCCAGACTAAAGCAACTTCTCCTAGTAGCAGAGGTTTCTTCCAGACTAAAGCAACTTCTCCTGGTAGCAGAGGTTTCTTCCAGACTAAAGCAACTTCTCCTGGTAGCAGAAGTTTCTTCCAGACTAAAGCAACTTCTCCTGATAGCAGAAGTTTCTTCCAGACTAAAGCTGGGAGCAACTTCTCCTGGTAGCAGAAGTTTCTTCCAGACTAAAGCTGGGAGCAACTTCTCCTGATAGCAGAAGTTTCTTCCAGACTAAAGCTGGGAGCAACTTCTCCTGGTAGCAGAAGTTTCTTCCAGACTAAAGCTGGGAGCAACTTCTCCTGATAGCAGAAGTTTCTTCCAGACTAAAGCAACAGCTGGGAGCTGGCTGGTTTTTCTCCTGTTTTACTAAAGATGCTTATTAAGTCCAGTTTTCTCAGGATCTGGTGCAATCCCTATTCAGACCGAGATCTGGTGAAAGTGCTCTGTGCATCAGCTCTTGTACCACAGACACACTTAACCCCTCCTCCTTTTCTTCACGGGTCAATCCTAGATCCTGTCTCTAAGGTCAACCACTGAGGGTTTGTTGCCTAATATGGTAACACTGGCTGCTGTATCCTATTACACAGGAGAGCTTTAAACAATACCATAATATAGACAAGATTATAAAACATATCAACTTATAGCATCCTATGCATTATATATTGTCTAATCACAAACTATAATTGAATGAAAACAGTATATATGTTAAATGGTTGTACTAAAAAGATAAAAGGTTACATGTAGTTTTTACTTTCATATTTTTCCACGATCTTTCAACAGTATTGTAGGCACCAGTTTTAAACAAAGAAGAAGAATATGTGGAATATAACAGACGATCTTTTGAAAGGAGTTACAGGAGTGTGAAGATAAATATGTTTAAATATTACCCCCCAGATGAAGAAGTACACCTGTCCTCTGAAGTCTCCAGGGATCCGTCCGACCTCAGCGAGGCCTGGGACCATGCGGCATCCAACACCGCTGCAGAACGAACCTAGGAAGATCAGTTACAGCCGCATCCCCGACAGCGAGGCTGAGGGGGGGGCTGTCTCGGCCCCCAATTCCCCCCGCACCCCCCTGACTCCGCCCCCTGCCTCCGCCACCTCCAGCTCCACAGACCTTGGCAGTGTGTTCGACTCGCCGCAAGGTCCCAGCAGCCCCTTTCACTCCAGTAAGGCCGTCCATCCGCACACTGTCCCACCAATCACAAGTCTGACATTAACTCCACCCACCTGCACACTATCCCACCAATCACAAGTCTGACATTAGCTCCACCCACCTGCACACTATCCCACCAATCACAAGTCTGACATTAGCTCCACCCACCTGCACACTATCCCACCAATCACAAGTCTGACATTAGCTCCACCCACCTGCACACTATCCCACCAATCACAAGTCTGACATTAGCTCCACCCACCTGCACACTATCCCACCAATCACAAGTCTGACATTAGCTCCACCCACCTGCACACTATCTCACCAATCACAAGTCTGACATTAGCTCCACCCACCTGCACACTATCCCACCCATCACAAGTCTGACATTAGCTCCACCCACCTGCACACTATCCCACCAATCACAAGTCTGACATTAGCTCCACCCACAATGTACTGTCCTACCGATCACCATCAGTGACTGATGTTCTAACAGAGTGACTGATGTTCTAACAGAGTGTCTGATGTTCTAAAGGTTGTTTTCTCTGGTCTCAGGGTCCTCCTCGGTCTCTTCCATGGTGAGTTTCAGTCGTGGTTCTGAGGACGTCCCTATTCCTCCTCCTGTTCCTCCTCGCAGACGTCCAGAGTCGGCTCCGGCCGAGTCCTCGCCCTCAAAGGTAACGAACGAGTCCACTTCTCAGTTGCGTTCAGATTTGATACTAGAACAACTCGTGTTCTCGGAGTCAGAAGACGTGAGGTTCTTGCGTCCTGACCTAGAGGTGCTCAGAGGTCACAGGCCTGTGTAACTTGGTGTTGGTTACAGTGTTTCTACAGGTGTAACTTGGTGTTGGTTAGAGTGTTTCTACAGGTGTAACTTGGTGTTGGTTAGAGTGTTTCTACAGGTGTAACTTGGTGTTGGTTAGAGTGTTTCTACAGGTGTAACTTAGTGTTGGTTACAGTGTTTCTACAGGTGTAACTTGGTGTTGGTTACAGTGTTTCTACAGGTGTAACTTAGTGTTGGTTACAGTGTTTCTACAGGTGTAACTTAGTGTTGGTTACAGTGTTTCTACAGGTGTAACTTGGTGTTGGTTAGAGTGTTTCTACAGGTGTAACTTGGTGTTGGTTAGAGTGTTTCTACAGGTGTAACTTGGTGTTGGTTAGAGTGTTTCTACAGGTGTAACTTAGTGTTGGTTACAGTGTTTCTACAGGTGTAACTTAGTGTTGGTTACAGTGTTTCTACAGGTGTAACTTGGTGTTGGTTACAGTGTTTCTACAGGTGTAACTTGGTGTTGGTTACAGTGTTTCTACAGGTGTAACTTAGTGTTGGTTACAGTGTTTCTACAGGTGTAACTTAGTGTTGGTTACAGTGTTTCTACAGGTGTAACTTGGTGTTGGTTACAGTGTTTCTACAGGTGTAACTTAGTGTTGGTTACAGTGTTTCTACAGGTGTAACTTGGTGTTGGTTACAGTGTTTCTACAGGTGTAACTTAGTGTTGGTTACAGTGTTTCTACAGGTGTAACTTAGTGTTGGTTACATTGTTTCTACAGGTGTAACTTGGTGTTGGTTACAGTGTTTCTACAGGTGTAACTTAGTGTTGGTTACAGTGTTTCTACAGGTGTAACTTAGTGTTGGTTACAGTGTTTCTACAGGTGTAACTTGGTGTTGGTTACAGTGTTTCTTCAGGTGTAACTTAGTGTTGGTTACAGTGTTTCTACAGGTGTAACTTAGTGTTGGTTACAGTGTTTCTACAGGTGTAACTTGGTGTTGGTTACAGTGTTTCTACAGGTGTAACTTAGTGTTGGTTACAGTGTTTCTACAGGTGTAACTTGGTGTTGGTTACAGTGTTTCTTCAGGTGTAACTTGGTGTTGGTTACAGTGTTTCTACAGGTGTAACTTAGTGTTGGTTACAGTGTTTCTACAGGTGTAACTTAGTGTTGGTTACAGTGTTTCTACAGGTGTAACTTGGTGTTGGTTACAGTGTTTCTACAGGTGTAACTTGGTGTTGGTTACAGTGTTTCTACAGGTGTAACTTAGTGTTGGTTACAGTGTTTCTACAGGTGTAACTTAGTGTTGGTTACAGTGTTTCTACAGGTGTAACTTAGTGTTGGTTACAGTGTTTCTACAGGTGTAACTTAGTGTTGGTTACAGTGTTTCTACAGGTGTAACTTGGTGTTGGTTACAGTGTTTCTACAGGTGTAACTTAGTGTTGGTTACAGTGTTTCTACAGGTTTAACTTGGTTACTAAGACTGCCCTCTCTCTGCCCCCCTCTCAGATGAAGCTGGACAGCCCCCCTGCTGTGCCCCCTCGTCAGCCCACCTGTAAGCTCCTCCCCCCTCGTTACTCTTCGTCTCTGTCATCGTCGTCTCCCCCGGACAGCCCCCCCTCCCTGCCTCCTCGGGAGCCTCTCGGCTCTCCTCTCCACCTCCTCCCCCCTCCTCAGGGTCGCCCTCGCTGTGACCTTCAGGCCTTCTTCCCGTCCAGCACCTCGTCCTCACCCTCCATCAGCTCTGCCCCCACTGCCTCCTCCTCCCCGCCACCCCTTCCTCCACTCACTCCTGTCATCCCTAGCCCCGCCCACGCCTCAAGGCTCCTCCCCCTTGACGCCCCCCCCGTGCCTCCCCGGCACAGCGTCCCCAAACTTCCTCCCAAGACCTACAAGAGGGAGTCTCTGACCGCTGCCCTGCTGTTGGACACACCCCCTGCACTGTGATTGGACAGCCTGCTGAGGAGGCAGAGCTTGATGAGTTAACTCTACAGCAAATTGGCTGAAAACAAACAAAACAATGGATTTAAAGACAAAAACATCTGACTGATCAATCAGGATGTTGAATAAAGATCATGTGCTCTTATTTTGAAAACAAACTAATCTTGTGCCCTTATTCTGAAAAACAAACTGATTGTATCCTCCAGCTGCAGAACTTTGGAGAACATTCGTCTGCTTGTCAGACCTGATGAACAGAAAGGATTGTGGGTAATGTAGTGCTCCATGGACTGAAGTGGACTCTGGGTCTGAGATGCCTTCAGGTACTTAACCAGAACCAAAGCGGTACTGTATCGGTTCTGGTGGACCTGATTGTTCATGAATGTCTATTCTTTAAAACAAGGGAATAAACTTTGTAAACTGAGCTGGAAGGACCACAGAAACCCGCTTCCTGGTCTTTATTCATAATAATAATAATAATAGTTGTTGTTTACTGACTGAGAACACACGTCACCTTTAACCTTCAATAAATAACACTGAAATATAACATGCTTGATTCTGATTGGTCGGATATTGCGTCGCCATCACTCCCTCAACACAGAATATATGTATTATTTATTTACTATTATATATATTTAACCCTCATAATGTCCTCCCGTTTGCCATACACCTGCTGTCCTCTGGGGTCAAAATGACCCCGTCTGGTTTGACTGCTATTTAAAGCATAAAGTATAAATTGTCAATCAATTCTGTTCTACACCTTTAGTCTTACTTCAGTCCAATTCATTAACACAATTGTTTCCTTTTGTTTGGGAATTTAGGGCCAAAAATTACCCCGTCTGGTTCGCCTGTTTATAAAGTATAAATTATCACTAGTGATGGCGAGATGAAGCTTCCTGAAGCATTGAAGCTTTCCATCCAATTGGTTCGCTCATGGGCCGAAGCTTCATGGGGCTTCATTTGCTCCACTGCGCCACCAAGTGGACATACATGTAAAACAGGCAGAGTGATCACAACGACACCATGGCTTTGGTGTGTGAAGCTTTGAATTTAATACATTATGTTTGTGATGCCAATACATCAGTTATTAACTTATTAATATTGTGTCTATCTTTATGATATAATGGCGGGGTCAAAATCAAAATTGGAAACAAATTGGGAAGAGAGTTGTGATGTGACTGTGGGTCAGTGGTTAGATTACCCGTCTTTCAGTCAGAGGATCGGTGGTTCGAGCCTCAGCTCTGCTTGTCCATGTTGATGTGTCCAACTTTTTATTTTTTTAAATAAGAACTTTTCCACAGTGCTGGGCTTTTTGAGACTATTTTGCCTGCTTTATAAAATACCCTTTCACAGGCACAGATGACGCTGGGTACAGAGAGGAAGGGGGAAATCCATTGAGTTTCGCTGCCCCTTATATTTCAAATCGCACGGCAAACCCACGAACCATTTTCTGAATCAGTCACGTGGTACGGCCGGCTCGCGAGGCTTCGAACGTCACCACATACGTCATCGACACAAGCCTCGATACGCGCTTCACCAAAATCTACCTGATTACTCGACACGCGCATCGAAGCCTCGACACGAAAGGACACATCACTAATTATCACCCACCTCTGTGTTTCAACTTTTTAGTCAACTCATTACCTGACATATAAAACATGTCAATATTCTTTACCAAAGCATTTGACTTCTCAAAACTAACTTTTCAGAACAAAAACCATCTAAATGGGCCATTAGTTGCATGCGAGGCAGGTAGTAATGGCCTGATCTTTGCAGATGTATGCATTGCATTTTTGGCACATTTTCCATGTTTTGAGATCACTCTTGCGAGGGCAGAATTAGCCCCCCCTCCTTGTGGGTGATGGGCCAGAGGGGTGATGGGCAGAGGGGTGATGGGTGATGGGCCAGAGGGGCAGCTGCTGCAGAGGTAGAGATGAGCAGAACTGCTGGATCTCCATAACCAATCTGGCAATCATCAGAAGAACACCTCTCTGTTTTTTGGGGGTGATGGGGCACCACAGCATGGTCTCGGTGAAGGCACTGGATGAGAACCAGTTTTTGACACCAGTGCAGGGGAAGCTCAGCTCAGTCCTCCGTACTGTCCCCACCATGTACAGCTTTCTTTTCAGCAGCTGCAGGCCGAGGGCACGTGAAGTAAATAAGTTGTCACAGGTGATTGTTTTCCCCTGGAGACCTTCATGTCAAGGATAACTTGATGCCCTGATTGTTTTCTGACTGCGCACCAGCAGGTTGTCCAGTGTATACTTGCATGTTCCATGCATAGCTGGACCTGGCATTGCATGCTGCCCATATTTTTTATCCCATATTTCCTTGTTTACTCAGGATGTACTGTTTGAATGGACGGCGACCTTTGAAGGGGACCAGCTGCTCATCCACAGTCACATCAGTGCTGGATAGAACATCCACGGCAGGAGAGACACCCACTTGTCCCGAACGTCTCCAGTGGGAGCAAGTTTGTCTCGTGCACAGCGACCTTCCCTTGTGTCTTTATCATCAAATCACTCTTGAGATTATATGAAACACCTTGAGTGTCATGGTAGCCCTCTGCATGCCATAAACTAGCTGTAGCTTCTGGATCGGTACACGGCAGCGAGAAACAACCAACACACATATGCAGGTCCATTGGATCCATCTTGCTCCACATGTTGCTAGTGATGGCGAGATGAAGCTTCCTGAAGCATTGAAGCTTTCCATCCAATTGGTTCGCTCATGGGCCGAAGCTTCATGGGGCTTCATTTGCTCCACTGCGCCACCAAGTGGACATACATGTAAAACAGGCAGAGTGATCACAACGACACCATGGCTTTGGTGTGTGAAGCTTTGAATTTAATAAATTATGTTTGTGACGCCAATACATCAGTTATTAACTTATTAATATTGTGTCTATCTTTATGATGTAATGGCGGGGTCAAAATCAAAGGTGGAAACAAATTTGGAAGAGAGTTGTGATGTGACTGTGGGTCAGTGGTTAGATTACCCGTCTTTCAGTCAGAGGATTGGTCTTTCGAGCCTCGGCTCCGCTAGTCCATGTTGATGTGTGTAATTTTTTTTTTTTTGAAATAAGAACTTTTCCACAGTGCTGGGCTTTTTGAGACTATTTTGCCTGCTTTATAAAATACCCTTTCACAGGCACAGATGACGCTGGGGTACAGAGAGGAAGGGGGGAAATCCATTGAGTTTCGCTGCCCCTTATATTTCAAATCGCACGGCAAACCCACGAACCATTTTCTGAATCAGTCACGTGGTACGGCCGGCTCAGAGGCTTCGAACGTCACCACATACGTCATCGACACAAGCCTCGATACGCGCTTCACCAAAATCTACCTGATTACGCGACACGCGCATCGAAGCCTCGACACGAAAGGACACATCACTACATGTTGCCCCTCCTTGTTTGTCATGTTCAGCACCACCTCTTCAATATATGTTTGTCATGTTCAGCACCTCTTCAATAGGTGTTTGTCATGTTCAGCACCACCTCTTCAATAGATGTTTGTCATGTTCACCACCTCTTCAATAGGTGTTTGTCATGTTCAGCACCACCTCTTCAATAGGTGTTTGTCATGTTCAGCACCTCTTCAATAGGTGTTTGTCATGTTCACCACCTCTTCAATAGATGTTTGTCATGTTCAGCACCTCTTCAATAGGTGTTTGTCATGTTCAGCACCACCTCTTCAATAGATGTTTGTCATGTTCACCACCTCTTCAATAGGTGTTTGTCATGTTCAGCACCACCTCTTCAATAGATGTTTGTCATGTTCAGCACCTCTTCAATAGGTGTTTGTCATGTTCAGCACCACCTCTTCAATAGATGTTTGTCATGTTCAGCACCTCTTCAATAGGTGTTTGTCATGTTCAGCACCTCTTCAATAGATGTTTGTCATGTTCAGCACCTCTTCAATAGGTGTTTGTCATGTTCAGCACCTCTTCAATAGATGTTTGTCATGTTCACCACCTCTTCAATAGGTGTTTGTTATGTTCAGCACCTCTTCAATAGATGTTTGTCATGTTCACCACCTCTTCAATAGGTGTTTGTCATGTTCAGCACCTCTTCAATAGGTGTTTGTCATGTTCACCACCTCTTCAATAGGTGTTTGTCATGTTCAGCACCTCTTCAATAGGTGTTTGTCATGTTCACCACCTCTTCAATAGGTGTTTGTCATGTTCAGCACCTCTTCAATAGGTGTTTGTCATGTTCACCACCTCTTCAATAGGTGTTTGTCATGTTCAGCACCTCTTCAATAGATGTTTGTCATGTTCAGCACCTCTTCAATAGGTGTTTGTCATGTTCACCACCTCTTCAATAGGTGTTTGTCATGTTCAGCACCTCTTCAATAGGCACTGGCAGAAACAGGTCAAGAGAGGACTTCATGTCATAAATACGAGACCTTGAACATGCGGTTGGTCCATGGTGGCTTCTCTCTCTCTCTCTCTCTCTCTGAGGGATGGAAGACCAGATCAATGTTTTATCCTTTGACTGGAAATATTCTTCTATCACAACTAGCTAGCTGGGTCCTCTTCCTCCGATTCAGTTGATTCTTCCTCTTCATCATAATAAGTGCAGTCCTCCACTTCTTCAGATTCTACCTCGTCACCATGTTCCTTCACTCCATACCGTCTTGGTGATGTGGGGCTTCTTCAGAGGAAGAAGTAGCATGTGGTCTGGATGTTGGATCTATCAGCTCATCATTAGTTTCCTTCTCTTCTGACCCTGAATCCTCCTCATGAGGTTTAGTATTGTCCTCCTGGTCAATGCTGGTCATCTTTTACCATCATGGTAAAAAATGTGGTCACCAGCCTCCTGTGCAGTAAAGCGCTTCTGCTCCTCATGGTGCTGCCTGTCTCTCTCTAAATTATGAAAGGTTGAACACCTGTGAGAAAAGACCTGTTTTGTTGTTGTTGTTGTTGTTGTTGTCATAACCGTTGCTTGACCCCACACATCAAACATCCAAGATCAAAGATGTTTTGAAAGCATATGATGTGACAAGTTGCCCCATTGCACCACTTTGTGCTGCGGGGTCTTTTTGACCCCAGAGGACAACAGACGTTATTACGTTCAATAAATCACCCATAATTCAATCAAATTACTTCAAATGTATTATAAGCATGAACAGCATAGTATTAAACAACCCTCATTATTTTCAGACCATTTAATGAATAAAAAACATATTTTAATAGCAAAAGTTTCATCTGGGGTCACTAACATGCATGCTCACATGCACTAACATGCACACTCATATGCACTATCATGCACTAACATGCACACTCACATGCACTATCATGAACACTCACATGCACTATCATGCACTCACATGCACTAGCATGCACTAACATGCACACTCACATGCACTATCATGCACTAACATGCACGCTCACATGCACTAACATGCACGCTCACATGCACTAACATGCACACTCATATGCACTATCATGCACTAACATGCACACTCACATGCACTATCATGAACACTCACATGCACTATCATGCACTCACATGCACTAGCATGCACTAACATGCACACTCACATGCACTATCATGCACTAACATGCACGCTCACATGCAATAGCATGCACACTCACATGCACTATCATGCACTATCATGCACACTCACATGCACTATCATGCACTAACATGCACACTCACATGAACTAACATGCACCCTCACATGCACTAACATGAACTAAGAGGCACGTGCACTAACATGAACTAAGAGGCACGCTCACGTGCACTAACATGAACTAAGAGGCACGTGCACTAACTTGTTATCAGGGAGGAAGGTGATTTTTTAGAATTGTCTTTTTCGCCCCAATTTTTATTGGGCACCCTTTACCAGGATCATATGAATTCTTTTAATTTTATATCATATTTTAAAATTGTTATTAATTAATTAATTAATTCTTGTATAGACATGTGCATGACTTGGAGATAATGTCTTTTTAAATATTTATGATTTAAATATGATATATTAAATATGTATTCCCATTTTTAGGTCCACACGGTGGCATACATATTAATGTTATCGGCCGAGAGGGGCCCTTTAATATCATGTGCAGATGGGGCTTCATTTTAGGATGTTTTTAATAAGATTGTCTACATTCTCTTTTACATTTTAGGAAAAATGGAAACTTGAATCACTGAAATGGAAGTTAAGTAGTTTTAATTCTTCACATGTTTAAAGTTACAACTGGCAGCTGACAAGTGGACACGCCCCTCACCATAAGCCCCGCCCCTGGCGATGACGTCATCAACATGTCCATCAGCAGCTGCTCAGACTGAGATGAGAGTTTTAAACCTGCAGAGAAGCGTCACCTCTGCACACACAGAGAAGAAGAAGAAGATGGCCGACTCCACCAGCAGCAGTTGCTCCGACTCTTCATCACCACCCAACAACTCCTCTTCTTCCTCCCTCAGAGACCTCACACATTCAGGTAAAGATTCAGTCGAACAGCAGCTGATTGGCTCTCCAGTCTTGATACAGAGAGATGTTTGAGACAATGAGCTTCATCTTGTTTGCACAGTAGCACATTATGGTAAACTGTAAAACTAACAATGAACTGTAAAACTAACAATTGAATGTTAAACTAATAAATGTCTGTAAAAACTAATTTAGTGTAAAAACTAATAATTAGTGTGAGAACTACCACCAATTGAAAAAAGGAAGAACAAAACCATGAATAACCAGTTTCACATGATCACATGTTAAAGCTGCTGTTGATCTGCAGCTGAAGAGTTCCATTGTCCTGTGGGCTGATCTGCTCAGCTGACTGATGCTATGCAGACAAGCTGCTTACTGACTGCTAACCCTAACCGGCCTGAACAGACCGACTTATAATCAGGTATTGTTGCTGTTACCACATGAAGTGATGCAGTGGCCACTAACCCAGCTGTCAATAGGGACCCATTGTCCAACCAAATAGTTCAGTTAATGGTAAAAAGTCATCCTGATAAAAACAGTCAGCAGCTCCGGCTGCTCCAATAAGTTAAAGATAAAAACACCCTGTTGGGGAGAATATTCAAGATTCAAGATATTTTTATTGTCATATGCACAGATAACAGGCAGTTATTCTGTACAATGAAAAGCTTATTTTGCTGGGTCCTCCTAACACAGAATTACAATAAACTTTAAAAGGAAAAAAGAAAAAGAAAACTTAAGGAAAAAAAATTATAAATAAAAATAAGGCACAAAATATAGTGACAGTATTGAACAGAAATATGTATAAAGTGTATAAAGTGCACTATGCATTGCTACAATATCCAAAGTCCAAAGTATGGCCGTGACATGAAGTCACAGCAGCACCCGTTCACAGTTCAGTGATGTGTTTACCAGCCTGATGACCACAAAACTGTTTGTCAGTCTCGTGGTTCTGGACTTGTGACTCCTGTAGCGTTTGCCTGATGGCAGGAGCAAGAAGAGTCTGTGCTGGGGGTGTGTTGTGTCCCTGATGATGTGGTGTGTTGTGTTCCTGATGATGTAGGCTGCTCTCCTGGTTACCTCTGGTGGAGTAAATGTCATGAAGAGAGGGGAAGGCTGTTCCTGAGATGTACTGTGCAGTTTTTAAAATCACATGCTGGAGTGCCTTCCTGTCCTGCAGTGCAGTTTCCATACCACACTGTGAAGGAGCTGTAAGGACGCTCTCCACTGTACATCTGTAGAAGTTGCTGAGAATCTTGGATGGCATGCCAAATGTCCTCAGCCTTCTTAAGAAATGCAGTCGCTGCTGGGCCTTTTTGATGCTCTGCAGTGCGTTGTGAGACCAGGTGAGGTCCTCGCTGATGTGCGTTCTGAGGAATTTACAGGTTTTCACCCTTTCCACCTCTGTCCCACCTATGCAAAGCGGTGTGTGCTGCACAGTTTTCCTCCTTGGGTCGATAATCATCGACCCAAGTTCCTCCACCTCTCTTCTGTACGCCGTCTCAGCCCCACCAGTGATCATTCCAATGACCGTTGTATCATCCGCACAATGGATGATGCTTGTGTTTTCCTGGGAGGCCACACAGTCGTATGTGAAGAGGGTCTACAGCAGGGGACCCAGCACACAGCCCTGGGGGGTCCCTGTGCACAGTTCATGCGCGGTTGCCAACTCTGACTGATTGGGGTCTGCCTGAGAGGAAGTTCAGCACACAGTTGCAGAGAGCAGGTGTCAGCCCAAGAGTGAGGAGTTTTACGGAGAGTTTGTGTAGTATGATGGTGTTGAACGCTGATGTGAAGTCTATGAAGAGCAGTCTTCATAGGTGTCCTTGCCCTCTAAGTGAGTGAGGGTGGTGTGGATGACGTTGTTGACTGCATCGTCAGTGGGCCGGTTCTGGCGATATGCAAACCGCAGCGGGTCAACGGTGTCAGGGATCGTCTTCTTGATGTGAGTCATGACTATTCTCTCGAAGCACTTCATCATTATTGGGGTGAGTGCCACGGGGCGATAGTCATTCAGGCAGGTCACAATGTTTTTCTTTGGGGCACGATGGTGGTGGACGATGGTGGGCACACAAGCTTGTGCTAGTGACAGGTTGTAGATGTCAGCAAGCCCATCAGCCAGCTCTGATGAGCAGACCCTGAGGGCACGGCCGGAGATGTTATCTGGGCCAGCTGCCTTCCGTGGGTTTATTCTTCTCAGAACCGTACGAACCTCTATTGTTGTCGTCACAGTGAGTGGTGAGTCCTGTGTGCGCTTCATCGGCAGGAGCCCTCCCTGTGGGTTGATGTTGAGGGCCTCGAAGCGGGCATAGAACTCATTCAGCTCATCTGGCAGTGAGGTCTGGCTGGTCGTGACCCCCCTGCGCCCCTGCTGGTAGCCTGTGATGTGTGGCAGGCCCTGCCACATGCGTCGGGACTCTGCGGTGGAGTAGAATCCCTTCAGCTTCAGTCTGTACTGTCTCTTGGCTCCTCTGATGGATCTACTCAGGTCGTATCTGGTCTTCTTATAGTCCTCAACGTTGCCTGAGGCAAATGCAGTGGAGCGGGCACGTAGCATGGTCCGAACTTCAGTTAATCCAGGGTTATTGATTGGGGTATGCTTGAGGCGTTGTCTGTACGCTGGGTAGAGGAATGCTGAGATGTGATCAGACTGTCCAAAGTGTGGCCGGGGCAAAGCCCTGTAGGCTCACTTCACGTTGCTGTACACATGGTCCAGGGTGTTATTGTCTCTCGTCAGAAAGTTCACGTGTTGGTGGTATTGTGTGATGGAGGACCCAAACGCGGACCAGAGAGTGGAATGAGAAAAGTGTTTATTAACAGGGGAACAGAGTGGACTGACAGAGACAGGTTTCAATTGGGAGACATGAAATGTTGGATGAATCCTCAAGGAGGCAGGTAGTTTGAGTCTAATGGCAGAAGGGTTAATGACAGTGTCTATCACGAAGGGCCCAATGTAATGGGGAGTAAGTTTCTTGGAGGTAGTCTGTAACGGAACATCTTTAGCAGACAACCAAACACTCTGACCTGGGAGGTATTCTCGTGCCGGGGCCGATGCCGGTCAGCGATGCGCTTGTTGTGTTCGGCAGATCGCAGTAGAGCTAAGCGTGCCTGTCTCCACACCCGGCGACACCGACGAAGATGTGCTTGGACCG
The DNA here is from genome assembly GCA_038501785.1 of Myoxocephalus aenaeus. Taxonomy (NCBI): domain Eukaryota; kingdom Metazoa; phylum Chordata; class Actinopteri; order Perciformes; family Cottidae; genus Myoxocephalus; species Myoxocephalus aenaeus. The sequence goes on along the minus strand of JBAMJR010000245.1, from coordinate 76,199 downwards.
ACGGTACTGCAATCTACTCCTCCTGGACTGGAAATAGGGGTGGCTGATACCCCAAGGAGCACTCAAAAGGGGACAATCCTGTAGCAGCACTTGATAACGAGTTGTGGGCATACTCAACCCAGGGGAGATGCTCACACCAGGATGAGGGATTCCGGGCTGTGACACACCGAAGTGCTGCTCCAAGATCCTGGTTGGCTCGCTCCGCTTGTCCATTAGTCTGTGGATGATATCCTGATGAGAGACTGACAGACGCCCCAATAGCGCGACAGAAAGCTTTCCATACCTGTGATGTAAACTGTGGTCCACGGTCGGAGACCATGTCGGATGGGATTCCATGGAGCCGGACCACGTTGTTAACCAGGAGGTCGGCAGTCTCTGCGGCTGTAGGGAGCTTAGGTAGGGGCACAAAATGTATAGCCTTGGAAAACCTGTCGACTATCATGAGAATGGTTGTCTTACCCCGAGAAGGAGGAAGTACAGTAACGAAGTCTAGTCCAATGTGGCTCCAAGGACGCCGCGGGACCGGAAGGGGACGGAGTAGACCCATGGAAGGCTGGTGAGAGGACTTACTGCGAGCACACACCGTGCAAGCCAGGACAAAGGCGCGTGTGTCCATGTCCATGGACGGCCACCAGAATCGCCTCTTCAGGAGAGATAATGTTTGACCGATGCCAGGATGGCAGGCGAACCATGAGGTGTGAACCCACTGGAGAACCTGTGAGTGGACTGGTTCAGGTACAAAAAGGCAGTTCCTAGGACCCCCCCCGGATCAGGGAAGGCTCCCTGGGCCTCCCTAACCAGGGATTCAATCTTCCAAGTCACTGCTGCCACTACACATGATGAAGGGAGTATGGTCTCAGGATCTGTAGAGTGGTGGTCAGCCATGAACTTTCTGGACAGGGCATCAGGCTTGAGATTTCTGGAACCGGGTCGGAAGGTGAGCGTGAAGTTGAAACGACCGAAGAACAAGGCCCACCGGGCCTGATGGGAGTTGAGGCGTTTGGCGGTCTGGATGCAAGACAGGTTCTTGTGATCCGTCCAAACGATGAAAGGCTGTGCCGTGCCTTCCAGCCAGTGTCTCCACTCCTCCAGAGCCAGTTTCACTGCCAACAGTTCTCGGTTGCCGATGTCGTAATTGCGCTCAGCGGGGGATAGACGGCGGGAGAAGAATGCACAGGGATGAGCCTTTGGTCCTTGGCTGAGCGCTGGGACAGAATGGCCCCCACTCCCGTGTCAGAAGCATCCACCTCTACGGTGAACTGACGCATGGGATCCGGATGTAAGAGCACAGGCGCCGTCGTGAAGCGCCTCTTAAGCTCAACAAAGGCGGCTTCCGCCGCTGGAGTCCAGGAGATGAGGTTGGCAGGTGAAGTGAGTTGGGTGAGAGGTGCCGCCACTCTGCTGTAGTCCCGGACAAACCTCCTGTAAAAGTTTGCGAACCCCACGAACCGTTGGAGTTGCTTCCGGGAAGTGGGTGTCTGCCACTCAGCCACCGCCTGCGTCTTCTTCGGGTCCGTCCTCAACTGCCCGCTCTCGATGATGTACCCCAGGAACTCCACTGAAGCTACATGGAACTCACACTTTTCCGCTTTAATGTAGAGCTTGTTCTCCAGTAGCCGCTGGATAACCTGCCTCACATGTCTGACGTGTTCCTCTGTGTTACGGGAGAAGATCAAGATGTCATCTAAATAAACAAAAACAGATCGGTTAAGGAAATCACGAAGGACATCATTGATCAGAGCCTGGAAGACTGCAGGGGCATTAGTAAGCCCAAATGGCATAACCAGATACTCAAAGTGGCCCAGGGGGGCCCGGAAGGCAGTCTTCCATTCATCTCCCTCCCTGATGCGGACCAGGTGGTATGCATTCCGGAGGTCCAGCTTTGAAAAAATGGTCGCTCCTTGCAGGGGTTCGAAGGCAGAGTTAATAAGGGGAAGAGGATACTTGTTCTTAATAGTAATGTTATTTAGCCCCCGGTAATCAATACAGGGGCGTAGTGAACAGTCCTTCTTGGACACAAAAAAAACCCCAGCCCCCACCGGGGAGGATGATGGCCTAATTATCCCCACAGCAAGAGAGTCCTGAATGTAAGTCTCCATAGACTCCCGCTCCGGGCGGGACAGGTTGAACAACCGACTGGAGGGTAGTGGAGCACCAGGCAGCAGGTCGATGGCACAGTCATAGGGCCGGTGCGGGGGGAGGGAGAGAGCCTGCTTCTTGCTAAAGGCCTCACAAAAGATCTTGGTATACTGTAGGGATAGCTGACAGATCAGGGGGTTCCAAGTCAACTGAGGGGGCAGCACCCTCAGTAGGCGCTCGGGCAGATCTTAGGCAGGAAGAATGCAAAAAAGCTCCAGCTCTGAACCTTATTCTTAAACCAGTCAATGTGGGGATTGTGGAGTCTCAACCATGTCTGACCAAGAACTATAGGGGTCTGGGGAGAGGGTATAATATGAAACTGAATGACTTCATGGTGATTACCTGATAATACCAGGCGCAGTGGTTCCGTGATGTGGGTCACATGAGCGAGAAGTCCCGTCTAGAGCTTGAGCACGGAGAGGAGTGTTGAGCGGCTGGCAGGAGATACCGGTTTCGGAAACGAGTCCTGCGTCGATGAAGCTGTCATCCGCTCCCGAATCCACCAATGCACGTAGGGGAACGGACTGTTGGTTCCAAACGAGAGTGGCCTCGAGCTGCAGCCGGGTCTGGGGGGCAGTACAGGAAGTAGCCTGGCTCATCAGTATCCCCACCTCTACTGACGAGCCTCCTCTTTTGGCCGCCGGGGACAGGAGGCCAGAAAATCCCCAGGTTGGCCAAAAAAAAATGCACAATCCAGCTCTGACCCTACGGTGCTGCTCCTCTGCTGATAGGCGCGTTCTGCCCAGTAACATGGGTTCCTCTGCTGAGTTGTGGGAAGCCAGGAGAGGTCTGGGGACTTGAAACAGGGCTAAGGCTGGTCCTCCCCGAGGTGGGGGAGGAAGCACTGAAAAAGGGGTGGTACACTAAGAGGGCGGCTAGGTCTCTCCTTCCTAAATTCCTTAAGGCGACCCTCTAGTCTGACAGCAAGAGCAACAAGGGCCTCAACACTCAGAGTCCTCCCTCACTATCAGTTCCTCTCTTACAGGGCTATTAAGCCCTCTGAGGAAGACCCCTGTAGGGATATGTCGCTCCACCCCGAACCATATGCTACCGTCCGAAACTCCATGGAATAATCTGCTACACTACGGGAGCCCTGACGTAGGGAAAGCAGACGTGAGGAGATGTCTACCACTAAGGGGGGGCAAAAACCCTACGCATCTCATCAGCAAAGTCCTGGTATGAGGAATTAGCTAATGACTCCACAAACTTGTAGCCCAGGCTAGCGCTCTTCCCCATAATAAAGGCAACCCTGGCCCTCTCTGTGACATATCTAGAAGGTTGTAAATCAAAGACTAGGGAGCACTGCATTCAAAAAGACTTGCAAGTTCCCAGGTCCCCAGTGTAGCGCTCCGGCGTAGGAACGTGTGGCTCCCGGGGGCTGACTGGGGGCTGAGTAGGGTGTTGAGGTGAGGGCGCTGCAGCGTCTTCTGAAGCAGGTGGTGAAGGAAGCTGTGTGGAAACCCGATTGAGCAGCTGTTCCATCTGGCGCACGTCAGTAGCAAGGGAGCTAAGCGACTCCATGAGGTCCTTGAGGAGTCGGTCGTGCTGTCCAACGAGAGTACCCTGTGAGGCGAGAGCCTGACGGAGGGACTCTGGGTCTGCTGGGTCCATTCTGGCCAGATCGCTCTGTTGCGGTGTGATGGAGGACCCAAACGCGGACCAGAGAGTGGAATGAGAAAAGTGTTTATTAACAGGGGAACAGGTATGGAGGAGCAGTCAGGGGAGTGACGGGACAATCCAGGTGGGGGAAATCCAGGTGGGGGGAATGCGGGTGGGGGGAACAGCAGGCGGTGAACCGGGAGGACGGGTGACTGAACAAAAAGACAGGGTCAAAGGCGAGGCAAACACAATTTATCCGAACCTCGGCCAGGAGCAGACTCTACCGGGTTAGTCGGACAACGATCTGGCGACAAGTGAATGAAGGACCGGGGTAGATGTACTGCAGGGTGATTAACGGATTGAAGGCAGCTTGGTTGCTTGAGCAGGTGAGGTGAGTTGTAATCAGGAGGCCACGCCCCTGGCAGAAGCCGAGCGGCGTGAATGGGCTGGGTTGTAAGGTTTTACCATGTCCTGGATGTAGATTGGACCCGATCTGACCCGAGCACGGTACACAACCAATGTTTTGAAACGGATGCTGCAGCCATGGTAACCAATGAAGGGAGCGGAGTAGTGCGAGTGAAGCTGCTGCATTCTGGATGAGCTGCAGAGGTCAGATAGCACTAGCAGGTACAGTGGGTACGGAAAGTATTCAGACCCCTTTACATTTTTCACTCTGTTTCATTGCAGCCATTTGCTAAAATCAAAAAAGTTCATTTTATTTCTCATTAATGTACACTCAGCACCCCATCTTGACAGAAAAAAAAACAGAAATGTAGAAATCTTTGCAAATTGATTAAAAAAGAAAAACTGAAATATCACATGGTCATAAGTATGCAGACCCTTTGCTGTGACTCTCATATTTAACTCGCATGCTGTCCATTTCTTCTGATCCTCCTTGAGATGGTTCAGGGTCCAGCTTTGTTTAATTAAACTGATTGGACTTGATTAGGAAAGGCACACACCTGTCTATATAAGACCTTACAGCTCACAGTGCATGTCAGAGCAAATGAGAATCATGAGGTCGAAGGAACTGCCCAAGGAGCTCAGAGACAGAATTGTGGCAAGGCACAGATCTGGCCAAGGTTACAAAAGAATTTCTGAAGCACTCAAAGTTCCTAAGAGCACAGTGGCCTCCATAATCCTTAAATGGAAGAAGTTTGGGACGACCAGAACTCTTCCTAGACCAGCCAAACTGAGCAATCGTGGGAGAAGAGCCTTGGTGAGAGAGGTAAAGAAGAACCCAAAGATCACTGTGGCTGAGCTCCAGAGATGCAGTAGGGAGATGGGAGAAAGTTCCACAAAGTCAACTATCACTGCAGCCCTCCACCAGTCAGGGCTTTATGGTAGAGTGGCCTGACGGAAGCCTCTCCTCAGTGCAAGACATATGAAAGCCTGCATAGAATTTGCCAAAAAACACATGAAGGACTCCCAGACTATGAGAAATAAGATTATCTGGTCTGATGAAACCAAGATTGAACTTTTTGGCGTTAATTCTAAGCGGTATGCGTGGAGAAAACCAGGCACTGCTCATCACCTGCCCAATACAATCCCAACAGTGAAACATGGTGGTAGCAGCATCATGCTATGGGGGTGTTTTTCAGCTGCAGGGACAGGACGACTGGTTGCAATTGAAGGAAAGATGAATGCGGCCAAGTACAGAGATATCCTGGAAGAAAACCTCTTCCAGAGTGCTCTGGACCTCAGACTGGGCCGAAGGTTCACCTTCCAACAAGGCAATGACCCTAAGCACACAGCTAAAATAACAAAGGAGTGGCTTCGGAACAACTCTGTGACCATTCTTGACTGGCCCAGCCAGAGCCCTGACCTAAACCCAATTTAGTGTCTCTGGAGAGACCTGAAAATGGCTGTCCACCAACGTTCACCATCCAACCTGACGAAACTGGAGAGGATCTGCAAGGAAGAATGGCAGAGGATCCCAAATCCAGGTGTGAACAACTTGTTGCATCATTCCCAAGAAGACTCGTGGCTGTACTAGCTCAAAAGGGTGCTTCTACTCAATACTGAGCAAAGGGTCTGAATACTTATGATATTTCAGTTTTTCTTTTTTAATAAATTTGCAAAAAATCTACATTTCTGTTTTTTTCTGTCAAGATGGGGTGCTGAGTGTACATTAATGAGAAATACAATGAACTTTTTAGATTTTAGCAAATGGCTGCAATGAAACAGAGTGAAAAATGTAACGGGGTCTGAATACTTTCCGTACCCACTGTAGACCTGCCAAGAGGGAGTTACAGTAGTCAAGGCGCAAGATGACCTGAGCCTGGACGAGAACCTGTACCGCCTTCTGAGTGAGAAGAGGACGTATTCTCCTGATGTTGTACAGCATGGACCTACAGGATGTTGTGCAGCATGGACCTACAGGATGTTGTGCAGCATGGACCTACAGGATGTTGTGCAGCATGGACCTACAGGATGTTGTGCAGCATGGACCTACAGGAACGTGTTGTTGCGGTTATGTTGGCAGTCAGGGAGAGTTGACTGTCGAGTGTCACACGAGGTTCCTGGCAGTCGGGGTCGGTGCCAACACTGAGTTGTTGAAGGTAGTAGTGAGGTCGTGGGTGGGAGAGCCTTTTCCTGGAAGGAGAAGTAGTTCAGTCTTGTCAGGGTTGATTTTCAGGTGGTGTGTGGACATCCACTGAGATGTCAGTCAGACAGGGAGAGATTCTGCTGCTACCTGTGTTTCAGATTGGGGAAATGAGAGGATCAGTTGGGTGTCATCGGCATAGCTATGGTAGGAAAAGCCATGCGAGCAAATGACAGAGCCGAGAGAGTTGGTGTACAGAGAGAAGAGGAGAGGACCCAGGACGGAGCAGATCCTCTCCAAGTTACCCGGTAGTGCGGTCGTTGAGATAGGATGAGAAGAGAGCGAGCACAGTGCCTTAGATCCCAAGGTCCTGGAAGGAGGAAATAAGGATCTGGTGGTTCACGAGGGACAGAGAGAATCAAGAGAGGAAGACAGAGTAAAGAGGAGACTGTCTGTGGCAGAGTTAGGATGCATTAGTGAGAACGAGTCAGTTGAAGGAAGGGCTGACAGAACAGACGAGGCCAGAGAGAAGGGAGATAGGGTGCGAAGGAGAGCGGGAGCGAAAGAGAAAATGAGAGGAGGGAGGGAGAGAATGTTGCGACGGACAGGTGCAGAGTTTGTTGATGCCGGGGGGTTGTCAGTTCCAAAGAGTGGGAGAGAGTCAGAGATAAAGAAGTGGTCAGAGACATGAAGTGGAGTTACAATGAGGTTAGATGTAGAGCAGTTTCTGGTGAAGATATAATCAAGGTGGTTGCCGGCTTTGTGAGGAGGAGGGGAAGGAAATATGCTACCTGGTTTTACTCCCAAGTTGACAATTGTTAGCTACAGCTGTGTCGACCACGCCCCAAGATCATTAGTGGAATGCCCAGCAATAGAAAGTAGCTCAGCAATAGGACTTTCATTAGGGTCTCTGTTACTTTCACTTGGGTCTCAGTGACTTTCATCTGTGATGGCTCGCCTTACGTCTAAAAACAATAAGGGTCGCCTCTTTCTGTCCATAATGTAGACTTTGTCCTGTAACGCCTAGTGGAAGGATTTCTCCTCACCAACAGGAAGTGAAGGGTTTTATATATATATATTATATTCACATGTGTAGCGTTTCTGCTCCGTAGTCCTCAACCAATAGAATGCCAGGTAAAGTGTCGACCAATGAATTATCCTTATTATTCCATGATATCCACTGCTGCTGCTGCTGCTATTAGTCTACTTCTATTACTCAAGAATACTTTCCCTTGCATGCATCGACTATGTCGTAATCCTACTATGTTTATTCTGTCCATGTCGCGTCTATCAAGTCCTCCTCTGCTTCTCTTACTGAGGTTTGTTTTGGGGAGTTGCTTCTGGGACCGTCACACCAGGAGGAACAGAATTGAACTGATTGTAAAGCCCTCTGGCTATGCAGATAAAATGTATATTTAGTATACACACAGTCTGTCTCTCTGCAGCCTTGCAGCTCGTCCACTGGGAAGAACCAAAGAAGTCGGTGGTGGTGTTTGGCTCGTCGCTGCTGGTTCTTGTCTTTGTGGCGACGCTTTCCGTCATCAGTGTGGTGTCGTATCTGCTGCTGACTGGCCTCTGTGTCACCATCACCTTCAGGTGAGGGCTTCACCTTCTTCTGTCACCATCACCTTCAGGTGAGGGCTTCACCTGTTCACCTGGTGTCAGTGACTCATCAGAACCAACAGTGACAGTCGGTTTGATGCTGTTGGACTGTTTCTGAGCAGCAACAGGTAGCACACGCACACAATAATGCACAAACCCTACAGTTTTGAAGGCAGCACGCCTCTTGCATGTGAGGGTGCATGTTAGTAAATGTGAGCGTGGATGTGAGCATGCATGTTAAAGCATGTGAGGCTGCCTTCTTCCATGTTAGTGCATGAGACAGCACATACCTGACAATATAAATCAAAAGTATAAAATCCTTTTTATCAATGTTTGAGAATCAAACAAAACTTGTATTATTATGTCCAATAGATCTTAATGCTTTTTAAAGGCCAAGCCTTAAAACATCATATCAGGGATTGCTCCTCAACACAAGGCATATATGCATATTTCTGGAGTTAATTTATATAAAGTCAGAAAATCTATTACCTTTCCAGAGTAAATAGAGAAGCAGAAGAAGATGTTTATCCATGCCTTGTATGCATTTTAAATTTCAAAGGCAATATCACCATAATAACCAAGACCCCATAATGGCATTATGGGCTTTTGCAATGGGGTAGATTGTAATGGGGAATGCTCCCCATAGAAGGTTTTTGAACGCAGCACTCGGGCTGGCTCCTCCCCCAATCAGCGTTAATATATAAAGGCACCTGTTGTCATGGTCTCATTCCCTTTTGGTGTTTATCTTTGTAGGTTCTGCTGTTTTGCTGTGCCCAATCTACTTGTTCTGGTTAATTTTATAAAACACATCTCTGCCCCAATATTTTGTTAAGGACACACATATTCATTACCGATATCAGCCAGAGACATGTTTTATGAAATTAAAAGGGTGACACCATGCTGCAACATACAATTTAAGATTCTGATTACTTACAATGAATGAATCTTAACTCACTGCGAGCCAGGACAGGGACCAAAAGGGAATGAGGCCATGTCAACAGGTGCCTTTTTATATTGGCACTGATTGGGGGAGGAGCCAGACCGAGGGCTGCGTTCAAAACCCTTCTCTGGGGAGCATTCCCCACTACAAAAGTAGTAAAAAATAAAATAAATAAAAACAGATAAAAAGCGGGTCATTTCAGGTGTTTAAGACAAACGCCAGCGTAAAAAGGTAGGTCTTTAGTTGTGTTTTAAACGACAGCACAGCAACAGCAAACCTAAGGTGTGCAGGCAGAGCGTTCCAGAGCCTAGGGGCTACTGCCTCAAAGGCTCAGTCACCTCGGGTCTTTAGGCGCGTGAGAGGGACGGACAGGAGCCGACCGACTTTAGTCAGCTGGAGTTCAAAAGTAGTAAAAGGTTATGTGCTGCCCATTTGACAGGAAAACAGATTCTTCCAGACCACGGCCAGACCTCCACCGCGGCCGGTCAAGCGCGGAGTCCCAATAAAAGAACAGTTCTCACGGCAAAGTTCATTGAGATGGATGCATTCCATTTCCCGTTGCCAGGTTTCAGTCAAAAATAGGAAATCCAAAATATGATTTGTGAACAAGTCATTTAAAATGTGAGCCTTGTTGGCTATAGAGCGTGCATTAATCAGATACATTTTAATGGGCAGAGGCACTGTGTCGTCATCAGCACAGGAGGCTTTAGGGGTACGTGTGATTGGACGTAACACTCAAGCAACATGGTGAACCTGACCAAGAGTAGGGCGCGAGCTGGAGCCGGTGATTCTGACCGGAATGTTCATGGGTCGGGGAGCGGAATTGTCGATAAAAAACACATTTCGCGCTGCGCAGGTGGACTTGAGCCACGAATGGAGACTCAGCAAGCGGGTGAAACGGCCCATGCCGTGGTTGTGCGGGGGGATATGTCCACTGATAAAGACCCGTCTATCAAGGACCTCAAGGGAGTCCAGGAGAATGCTGAAATCCTGTTTCAGTATTTCAGAGGACTGGTTGGAAAAGTCATTACATCCCACATGCACGACCATGTCCTGGGCAAGTGGGTGTTTGGCCAGGATGCTGGGAAACTTTTCCAGAATGTCAGTTACCTTTACGCCCGGAAAACTAAAAGTAGCTGCCGCTTTTCTCCTCACGTTCCTAACGATCGAGTCCCCAATGATGAGCGTGGTGGGAGAGGGAGCAGTCAGAGGAGAAGACGTTACCTGCGACGGTGGAGAGGACGGACGGAGCTGGCGGCTGCAGCTCTCTGTTGCGCCGGCGTGTTTTGAGGAATGGGGCGAGACATTTGTCTGTGGGAGATGTTTGGCGATGTGGTCTTTGGAAGGCATGGTGGAGACAGTGAGTCGCGGAAAAGCCAGAGAGCTGAAGGAGGTCCCTCAAGCAGAGGTGGGAAGTCATGCTGGTCCAGAATGTCGGATATACTCAAACAGTCAACATGATCTCAGTAAGCGGAGCCAGAACATTGAGACTGCCTCCTTGGAGTTTTTCAAAACATTGAAATCGTAATAAACATAATCCAAATTGATCAATATTCATATATTTCCAAAGAGTCCTATTCCATAAGATGGATAAAGGAAGAAGGATATGAAATGGATATTATTAGATTCCTCAGAATCAGGGTAATAGAATGCCATCGAGCTTTTTGCTCTCTGGTGTCTGAATGAAAGAGCTTGTTGCTCTCTGTCGCCCTCTGGTGTCTGAATAAAAGAGCCATAAGCCAAACCCTAACTAGGGTGTGGCTCTCTGGTGGTTTTAGAATTGCTGTGGACAAGTAAGGAACTAAATCTTGTTTTATGGTGAAAATAACATTGACTATGATGAATTACAGTGTCACTATAAAATAGGAAGTTTGAATCCTTCGTTTCCCTGTTAATATCCGACACTATGTTCAGAGTTGAGGTGCATTAAAAAGCTTAGAATTTCTGGTTTCCAGTGATACTAAAGAGGTTGTTGTAGACTGATGACAAAGGTTTCCCAGACCTTTTGAACACAACTTGCTCGTATATTAATTAAGATTAAATTTGTAGTGCTGTATTGTTAAATACTTTGCAATGAGATACTGGGTTCTAACCCTGGGCTAAAGACTACATTTATTCAAAACAGTAAACATATCTTCTAAAAAAAGATTCCAGGTCCATCGGGCTTAAAGGAGCTGCATTTAACATTGTGAACATTCAATAACCACTGTTATATATATATATATATATATATTTTCAGTTCATTCAAATAATGGCACAGCTGTCCCAGCAAATGATCAGACTATAAAAACTATAAAATAATGTATTTTCATCATAATACATTTAAAATAAACTACTATGGCATGCTTTTATTATTGAAACATTTCAAATAAACAAAGTGTTTACAAACACCAATAGTTTTAAGCTGTTGAAATAATAAAAACACTTTTGTCTAGAAATGTTCTTGTTCTGGTACACTTTTCATGTCAAGTCATACAATTCAATTCAGTTTATTTATAAGTTTGCCTCAGAGGGCTTTACAATCTGTAACATAACATCCTGTCCCGGGACCTCACATCGGATCAGGAAAAACTCCCCCAATAAAGATAGTAAAAACCCTTTCACAGGGGAAAAAGGGAAGAAACCTTCAGGAGAGCAACAGAGGAGGATCCCTCTCCTGATGGACAGAAGCAATAGATGTCATGTGACCAGAATGAAAAACGTAACAGAGTTACAGCACATTACATGAATATGACATAAATTATTCATATAATGAGTAGTAGGCATGGTCCATGATCCAGATAACCACGATCCATGTAGCAGAAGGAGGTAGAGAGGAGGGGCATCAGCAGGGCCATGGCAGCAGGCAGGACCGGTTCCAGGCCGGTTCCATCAGCAGGGCCATGGCAGCAGGCAGGACCGGTTCCAGGCCGGTTCCATCAGCAGGGCCATGGCAGCAGGCAGGACCGGTTCCAGGCCGGTTCCATCAGCAGGGCCATGGCAGCAGGCAGGAGGCAGGAGGCAGGACTGGTTCCAGACAGCCACGGTCCATGGAAACTAGAGGCGAGGAAGCACAGAGGCTCGTAATGTGCATTGAAGAGACAATAATGAGGGGGTGGTGAGACGCAACCGTCTGCATCTGATACCTCTACAGGAGCCTACACAAGAGAGGACATCACCACAGCAGCATATGTCAGAGCAGGCTTCCGTGTCACCTGCTGGGACACCTCCAGTGTTACCTGCAGAGTCTCCCACTCTCAGAACTAGGTCGGGGAGAGCCATCATTAAGCCCGATAGGCTTAACTTGTGAACTGATAGGAAAGGAAAGAAATCTTTGAAATATATGTTGAGTTATTGTTGGGTTATGGTGTCATGGTTATGTGAAAGCTTAGTTGAAGCTAATAAGGTTAGTTAAAACACTTAATGTTACAATGGGAGAATTCAGGGAACTGCAGTTGTTTAATTAATACACTTTTTTCATACTAGTTCCAATGCTCACCAAAGTGCCTAACATTGTTTTCCGTACAGGGTTCGAATGGTCTGAGGGGAACAACAGTTTATTCTTATTATCTTAAAAGGGAAGATGTGGCACTGTTCAATGTTATTCATGACCGTTGATTGACATGTATGTTTAACCAATAGGATGCCCAGGTGGGGGGGCTGTGGACCAATAAGACGAGGGAGTGAATGTGTGGGCGGGACAGCCGGAGACGGGGTGAGCTCGGAATAAACATGTCAGCTTCAGTACACAGTCTGTCTCACGCGCATTATTAAGCGAACGCGACAAGAAGAACAGAAGAGGAGGTTTTACAACCATTCTAAAACTATAAAGATTGTATTTTATCATAAAACTCGTTATCGTATTAACAAAGTATATGAATGAAGTTGCTAGCAAGAACAAAAGCTAATGCTAGCTGCTACTATATGCCAGTTTCATTTGAAATTAGTTGCAAAACTCAGGCAACGCAACCAGATGTCAAATGTCACAACCGCAAGTAGTTTCACTTTATGAATCGTTATCTGACGCTTAAGATTATTTATTACATTTTTCAAATGTTTAACAGTGTTAAGTTAAATATATTATACACGTTCAAACCATGTTCATGATAATATTGAATATTCTTTTACTATTTAAGAAGCCACTGTGAGTCAAGAGGAGCGTGCCTTTAGTGCATGTGAGTGTGCCTTTAGTGCATGTGAGCGTGCCTTTAGTGCATGTGAATGTGCCTTTAGTGCATGTGAGCGTGCCTTTGGTGCCTGTGAGTGTGCCTTTAGTGCATGTGAGTGTGCCTTTAGTGCATGTGAGCGTGCCTTTAGTGCATGTGAGCGTGCCTTTGGTGCATGTGAGCGTGCCTTTGGTGCATGTGAGTCTGCCTTTAGTGCATGTGAGCGTGCCTTTGGTGCATGTGAGCGTGCCTTTGGTGCATGTGAGCGTGCCTTTAGTGCATGTGAGCGTGCCTTTGGTGCATGTGAGCGTGCCTTTGGTGCATGTGAGTCTGCCTTTAGTGCATGTGAGCGTGCCTTTGGTGCATGTGAGTCTGCCTTTGGTGCATGCGTGTTATGTATTTCTGGTCACATGACCTCTATTGTCCTTCTGGTCACATGACCTCTATTGTCCTTCTGTCCATCCTGTTAGAGGATCCTCTTCTGTTGCTCTCTGAGCTTTCTGCCCTTTTTCTCCCAGGATTTTTGGGAGAGTTGTTCCTGTTCTGATGTGAGGGTCGAAGGTCAGAGCATTTCGTACAGATTGTGATTTTGGGCTCTACTTGAATAAACACGGTTAGCTCTGTGAGCTCTGAGCGATGTTGAAATCAAAATCCTCCAAATCTCTGTGTGGTTTGTACTGTAATAATCTGTTTTATCCAAATCATCTGTTCATTATGTGTGAATTGAATAAAAGCAACCAATCCTCTGAGCTGGACTGAGACATTAGTGTTTGTCTGAGTGAAGGCATTATCTCGGCTGTAGCTCATGGGGAGTGGTGGTCCTGAAACCACAAGGTTCAGGGTTGGATCCCCGGTCTCCCCATAGTTTGCATGTCTCAGTGTCCTTGAGCAAGACCCTGAACCCCAGTTGCTCCCAGGTGCTTCACAGGGCTGCCCACTGCTCCTTAAATACTAAGAATGGGGAAAATGCAGAGAATACATTTCCCCTTGTCAGACTAATAAGGGATTTAAAATAAATTAAATATTGATTAAGTGTATCTTACACTTCCTGTTTGTTTGTCTGTTCGTAGGGTTTATAAATCAGTCATCCAGGCCGTCCAGAAATCAGACGAAGGTCATCCATTCAGGTAACATGACAAGTGTTGATCCTGAACCATGAACCTCCTCTGAAATGTCAGTCTCACCCTCTGTCCCCCTCCATCAGGCCTCTGCTGGAGAGGGACATCTCAGTGTCCTTGGAGTCCGCCCGGCTGCTGACTGATCGGTCTCTGACCCATCTGAACTGGTTCAGCAGTCAGACCAGGAGGCTGCTGCTGGTGGAGGACCTGGTTGACTCTCTGAAGGTCAGATGTACAGTTACTTACAAGTTAGCATCGTTTAAATGCTAGCTGGCATACATGTTTCACTCTTTGTCCTCTACGTGTGTCGTCTGTTTGTCGCCTGTTTGTCTGTTGTCTGCACGTGTCGTCTGTTTGTCGTATGCGTCTGTGGTTTGTCTGTCTGCGCGTGTCGCCTGCATCCGTCGTCTGTCGTCTGTTTGTCTGTCGTCTGTTTGTCGGTGGTCTGTTTATCTGTTGTCTGCGCGTGTCGTCTGTTTGTCGTATGCGTCTGTGGTTTGTCTGTCGTCTGTTTGTCTGTCGTCTGTTTGTCTGTCGTCTGTTTGTCGGTGGTCTGTTTATCTGTTGTCTGTTTGTCGGTGGTCTGTTTATCTGTTGTCTGCGCGTGTCGTCTGTTTGTCGTATGCGTCTGTGGTTTGTCTGTCTGCGCGTGTCGCCTGCATCCGTCGTCTGTCGTCTGTTTGTCTGTCGTCTGTTTGTCTGTCGTCTGTTTGTCGTCTGTTTGTCGGTGGTCTGTTTATCTGTTGTCTGCGCGTGTCGTATGCATCCATTGTCTGTTTGTCTGTCGTATGTTTGTCTGTCATCTGTTTGTCTGTTGTCTGCGCGTGTCGTATGCATCCATTGTCTGTTTGTCTGTCATCTGTTTGTCTGTTGTCTCTTTGTCGTCTGTATGTCTGTCGTCTGTTTGTCTTTCATCTCTTTGTCTGTTGTCTGCGCATGTCGTATGCGTCAGTTGTCTGTCGTCTGTCGTCTGTTTGTCTGTCGTCTGTTTTTTGTCTGTCGTCTCTTTGTCTTTCGTCTGTTTGTATTTTGTCTGCGCATGTCATATGCGTCCGTTGTCTGTTTGTCTGTTGTCTGTTTGTCTGTCGTCTGTTTGTCTGTCGTCTGTTGTCTGTTGTCTCTTTGTCTGTCATCTGGTTGTCTGTCGTCTCTTTGTTGTCTGTCGTCTGTTTGTCTGTCGTCTGTTGTTTCTTTGTCTGTCATCTGGTTGTCTGTCGTCTCTTTGTTGTCTGTTTGTCTGTCGTCTGTTTGTCTGTCGTCTGTTGTCTCTTTGTCTGTCATCTGGTTGTCTGTCGTCTGTTGTCTCTTTGTCTGTCATCTGGTTGTCTGTCGTCTCTTTGTTGTCTGTTTGTCTGTCGTCTGTTTGTCTGTCGTCTGTTGTTTCTTTGTCTGTCATCTGGTTGTCTGTCGTCCGTTTGTCTTTCGTCTGTTTGTCTGTTGTCTCTTTGTCTCTTTGTCTGTTATCTGTCTGTCAGTCGTTGGTCTGTCGTTGATCTGTCCTGAACCCTAACCCCCTCTGTGTTTTATCTGGTCCAGTTGGCAGCCGTCATGTGGATGATGACGTATGTCGGAGCCGTCTTTAACGGAGTCACCATCCTGATCCTCGGTGAGAATTAATTTTTTCTGTTTTGACTGATTTTAAATCAATAAACCTGAAACAAACTTTTTCTCGTCCAGCTGACGTCATCGTCTTCACCACACCGCTGATCTACCAGAAGAAAAAGGTACCGTAAAATCCTTTGTCGTGGTTTCTTCTTTGTAACAGAACCTGAATCAAAAATAAGATGAACATTAAAGATGTTTTTACAGCCAAATAACCTTTTTGATTTACACTTCTATAGTTGTGTCTCTTACATCCAAACGAATGCTTTTCACAGAAAAGCGCCTCAAACTGCTCCAGATTTATGTTTGGATATAAAACGTAATTGTGCCCAGAAATAACTTACAAAAGGCCTAAAAAATGTAATATGCAAATCAACTGCACTTACGCTGTACTTCTATTTCATAGGACAACATTGTAGTAAAATATATATATATATATATATAAATATATATATATATATATATATATATATATATATATATCTAAGAATATATACCTAAGAATTTAAATGTGATGACTATAATTCAGGAAACTATCCAGCATCATCATAACATTGAGAGCAGCACCTGGAGAGTTAATGAAATGAAGTAAATGTAATGACATTGTGCTGATGATGCCCCTCTTTCATTCTTCATCAAAGTAAACGTTTCAATGCTCTTAACTATACATGGTTTATATATTTAGTTGAGAAACATTGTGGAGGACTTCTTCTGCCAACATGTACCTTTCCAACTAGAGAGTGAAAAGTAAAGCTTCTGGTTATAAAGGAGAGCATCTCTTTTACAACGAACCTCCAGATGACTGTTCCTACCTCGTATCTCACTTTCAAACCAACACGTTCTTGTTCTTGAGAACTAAGCGCTGTTTTATGAGCAGATTATTGCTGTATGTATATTTACTATACATATATATCAATAAACCATGCTTGTTTGTGTGTAGGCACAGATTGATCGGTACATTGAATTGATTAAATCCAGAGGGGAGGAGATGCTGCAGAAGTGAGTTCACCTCTTATAAATGTAATATGTAATATACATGTAATATGTAATGTACATATATGTAACATAGCAATGTGTAATATCCATCAGTGTATATGAATACTCGGTTTATGTTCTAGTACATCCTGTGGGTATTTATACTGTGCTTAAGTATCATCTGTGTGCATTAAAACATAAGCAAGTCAGACACAAATCTACCCAGCATGCATTGTGTTTGAATCTGATACATTGTGTTGTCAGGCTGCAGGACCGGTTACCTGGAGCTGTGAGAAGAACCAAAGCTGAATGACCACCTGACATGCACACACACCTGCAGACGCCGTGGGTCATTCCTGTCTTCTGATTGGTCGGTTTGTCAGCGATACTCTTGCTGCAATAAAATCCTGACTGACAAACCACAGTGAAGCTGATCGTTTTGTTTCCCTTTGTATGCAGAGTTCTGTTCATATGGTTTTATTTTCTTGAGGTAATACATTTTGATGTTTTTATTTTACCAGCAGAAGTGTGATGGAATGAAATGCTTTGGCTTTTGTGATCAGTGGAAATACATTTTTAGAGGTTCGCTGTGACATTTTAGAGAGCTATTGTTATTCTGGAGCAGTTCTGTTGAGATGTGGGTGGGTTAAGGTTAGACCCACAATACACTTCCTCAGGTTAAGGTTAGACCCACAATGCACTTCCTCGGGTTAAGGTTAGACCCACAATAAACTTCCTCAGGTTAAGGTTAGACCCACAATGCACTTCCTCGGGTTAAGGTTAGACCCACAATAAACTTCCTCAGGTTAAGGTTAGACCCACAATACACTTCCTCTGGTTAAGGTTAGACCCACAATGCACTTCCTCGGGTTAAGGTCAGACCCACAATAAACTTCCTCAGGTTAAGGTTAGACCCACAATACACTTCCTCGGGTTAAGGTTAGACCCACAATACACTTCCTCAGGTTAAGGTTAGACCCACAATACACTTCCTCGGGTTAAGGTTAGACCCACAATACACTTCCTCGGGTTAGGGTTAGACCCACAATACACTTCCTCAGGTTAGGGTTAGACCCACAATACACTTCCTCAGGTTTTCTTCCTTTTCTTTCCAGGAAGAAGGACAGAGATCCAGAAGATCCACAGTGGTTTGACTGGTTTAGTGTATTTATGGTGGGCGGATCCTTGACCTGTTATTAATGATTGATACAAATTCGAGTTTATTGTTTTGAATGTAACGATAAACTGCTTTTAGTTATTGATCAAGTCAACGTATCCTCAAACTGTTCATATATCTTGAAAAGTTGAGTTTTTTTTTTTTAACATGTATACATTTTTTTTCTCAAATCAACATTTCTCTTCAGGAAACAAATTGGGTAGGTTTAGGAAAAGATTGTGTTTTTGGTAAAATATCTACGGAACACCACGCACCTGCTGCTAGTGAGCACAACGCATGGTGAGTTTATTGCTGATTGTATGAAGTATTTTATAGGACGACTTGGAGCCTCTTGTTTTTGAGTTGGAAGCGTTTGATGCCTTACGCCTGGTTTTCTAGAGAGGGGGGTTGCAGAGATCTCTCTACTGAGAGCACCTTTCCAGTTATCTAGTTGTTCTGTTATCACATAATCCGCATTTACTCAGAAACAAAGTCCACTGAACTGACTGATATCAGAGGTCAAAGGTCATTGCAGACAGAAGAAGTGATTCTGCTGAAACTGCAGAAAGACGAGAGGTAAATGAGAGGAGGAAGATCTCTGAGAGGAACAAGGATTTAAAAAAGTGACAGATACAGGAAGAAAGATCTCCCAACTGACTGAAAAGAAAGACTGAAGGAGACTTCAACTGAGAATGAAACAAAGCGAGACAGAAGTTGTTTGTTGAGGGTTCAAGAGCAGAAGCAAAGTCCTTCTGTTCTTCTGTCGAACTCTGCTGTCGTGGAGATCCACTGAAGGTAAGACCTGCAGCTGCTTTCTTTGCTGTGACTGTAAGTTCAACTTAATTCTGTTATTGGTAATATATTTACTCTAATATTTATTTTTCATGATTTTGTGCAATTGAGTTTTGAGGCCATTTCATTGTTGGTTTTAGGAATTATAATGTAAATATAAAATGTCACAAAGGTTAGGGTTTAGAAAACCAAACCACCAGCGTTAGAGGTTACCTAACCCAAACCCTGTTTGCTTGCTCTGACTTTTCCATAGTCACGTGTATGCATTTCATTTGTGTGTCCACCATAAGAAAGGTGCCTAATGGACTTCCATTTGCATTGTTTTCATTCTGAGCGACACATACAAAAGGAACAATGTGTGTCTATGTAAAACCAGTAGATTGAATGCCGTGTCTGTGTCAGTTCATCAGGTCTTCAGTTGATCAAATCCTCAGAGAATAATGGCTGTCAGCTCACCGAGAGACAAGTGAGTCAAAAACAACTTTCCCTCGTTCAGTTTGAAATAATAAATGCAGCAGGATGCTACAGCTGTTCAAACACTCTAAACTTTTTAGATTCCAGGTAAAGTTATTACATTAGTATATAATTCTGATTGACATTTAATACAGAAGCTAAAATCTGAAACAGTTATTGATGTTTGTGAGGGAGGAAGTAGCCCACTATGTAGGCTGGAACCTGGAGGGTAGCAGGTTTAGGTCACGAATGGACCAGGTCCGGATTGTGAACTGGTAGCTGAAGAGGGGACAGTTCACCTCCTGGGCTCTGCTGAGATGCCCTTGAGCCAGGCACCAAAGTCCTTGTTCAACGGCATCTTGAACAAGGACTCCAAGATGCCGTTGACTGTGCTGAGGCAAAGGTGAAGTTGAAGAGGGTTTATTGTGAAACGACAGGTTTGTCTCCGCCTCCGCCAGCCATCACCATCACTGGAGTGTGATCCAGGTGGTCCACCTCTTCATCACCTTCAGTGGAGTGTGATCCAGGTGGTCCACCTCTTCATCACCTTCAGTGGAGTAAAGATGATGGCTGGCAGCTGTTAAGGTTATCAAAGTAAACCAGTAAGAACCCAGCAGTCTGTTGGTCACAGTGGTTTTGTATCAGTTTCACAATAAATGATTCGTAATGATGTGTTTTGAAAACATCTTCCTGCAGGTATTTTGGCGTCTGGCTGATCTTCTTCATGCTGGGTTTGGGGACGCTGCTGCCCTGGAACTTCTTCATGACTGCTACCATGGTATGACATCAATTCCTGTCTGTTATTTGTTTGTTTGTTTGTGTGTTTTATTCAGTCAATCATTACAATACAATATTCTATATAATATACAAAACAGAAAGACTGAAAATGTATAGGTAGAAGCAAAAATGCTTATATATTCCTATCCTAAATTATTATTATCAATTAAATCAGATGATTAATTCGAAATAAAGAACAAATAAAAGAAAATAAATAAATAAAACTCAAAAATGAGTTGACCGTTCTTACATTCATGTTAGTGTTGTTCCATAACTGAACTTCTACAATAGAAATACATCTTCTTTTAATCCCTTTTTTTTTTTTTTGCTTTATCTACAATAAACTTACAAACATCTCTCAAATCATATTTACACTCGTCTATTGTAAACAACCTTTGTACACATTCTAGCAGTGACTTATCCATCCACACATCATCTTCTGCTATGGATCAGCTTTTATTTTGAAGGATGGAGAATTTAAACATTGTTCACATATTGAGGGAAATTAATAAAAAATTAAGTGAATGAAACAACTGCTGTAAAAAAATAATCTATTCTGTGTATTATATTAAAGTAAAAGTTAGGATAGCCAGAAGAACAGTTCTGCATATCTGTAATGAACACTAAAGTGTAGTAAACATTTAAACTCTGTGGATTTGTAATCTCATATTCAGACCCAAATAACCAGTTAATGTATACCAAGTATCTATCGAAGCAAAAATGATAACTTCTTAAGCCCCTTTTCTGATGGCTCTTTTTTATTGACTGAATTTATCTTCCTGTGTGTTTATTAAAGCACAGATTCATTCATCATTGTTTTATTTTTGGGGCCTATCAAACAGCAGTCCAAACTAGCTGTACAAACATTTTCTCCTACTTTAGCCACGTTCATAGTTTCAGTGTAGTTTAAAACTGAAGCTATACATTTGTGTTTGAACGGGTTAATGTCTTATAGGAACCAATGGGATTGGAGCTGAGAGCCACAGTGATTTGAGTCTGTATTTTATATAAAGAGAATAATCCAACAGTTCTGTCTGTGTCTTCAGTACTTCACCCACCGTCTGAAGGACTCCTCATTGGTTGATTCTTCAGCCAATCAGACAGAGGCATCAAGTGAACATCGCAGCCTTCTAGAGGCCAAATTTAACAACGTGATGACGCTGTGCGCCATGCTGCCGCTGCTGCTCTGCACCTGCCTCACCTCTTTCCTGCACTCCCTGTGAGTACCACAACACAACAATACTAATGAAGAAGAGTCCGCTGCAGCTGCCTCATTCATGTTTTAGCCTTTAGAAAACCAATCCCCCCCTGGGGGTGCAGACTGAGAGATTGTTATATAAAACTGTAAATCATAGGTTGTTTTTAAAAATAAAAGCCCCAAACTGTTGTATTTGGATGTATTGAACACGTATGTAATATACAAGTGAAATATATGGTTTGATACATGAAACAATTCAAATGTCACAGTCCTTTAACCCTTTAACACTTGGGGGTTTGGTCATTTTCTCGATTTTACATAATTTTTAAATTTCCCTTTTTAAAGTCACTACCATATGATACATAATCATGTGTTGTATATCAAAAATTACAGAACAATCTCAGCTATCTATATAATGAGGCACCATTGTCCCAAGGCACAAGTGTAAAGAGAAAATATGACTAAAGCTGAAAAATTGAATCTTGATTTTGGAAATGTTTCATATTTGTTGTGAAAACATAACTTTACTCCGGTGGGATATCGGTTTTGGTGATGGAAATTGGTTTACCAAAGGTCTTAGGTTCACAAAAGCAGTGGAATATATGAATAAAATGGTAGACACATGTAATTTAATGTCTAAAACCAAATGTATTATCATATGGTGGGGATGATGAGCTGTGGTTGGCTTTGCGGCCTGCTAGGTGATGTGTTGGCAGGCAGACGGACAGGGAGACTGCTGCAGCGATGCTACATGTTGCCCTCTGGACCCTCACAGCTCTGAATCCACTCTGTAAAATACATTAATACTAGTTAGTATGAGATCACTGAAAGAAAGTTAACGGTGATAGAGACAACAGTTGATTACCACCGTTCATAGCTGAAGTCAGCTATCTCCGTTAGCTCTCGTTAGCTCGCGCCGTGTTAGCAGCACCTAACGTGACATAAACACTACAGTAGTAACGATTAACGGAGATCCAGCGCTACTAGGCTTACTAAGTTCACTGTAAGAAAGTTAATGGTGATAGAGACAACAGTTGATTATGCAGCGTTCAGTCGTAGACACGGAAGAGACATCCAACACGGCTCTATTTAGTGACGTGCTGACGCTACGAAGCTATCGTCAACAAACACACGTTATTTACGGTCTTACAAACACATAATGGAGGTCCAACACTACTGGTCGTACTATGTTCACTGTAAGAAAGTTAATGGTGATAGGGACAACAATTGATTACTCACCGTTCAGTCTCACAGAAAAGCTGTAGCCAGCTATCTGGCCCGTTAGCTCCGGCTAGCTCCTTGTTAGCGAATCCTTCAGGCTCTGAAGCTGCGCCGTCAGTCCCCTCCAAGATAGCTTTGCTCAGGACTCTTTGCTTGGCATCTTCTGACTCACAGTGAAGCTTTGCACGCCTCATACGACACGTCCATGTTTAGATGCTCAGACGCGGAAGTGGAAACCATATCCGCCAGATTTGAAACCATATCTCTGTGACGTATTATTGTGATGATATAATTTTATAAAAAATTTAAACATCTGGTTTTACGCATCGACGCGGGCCCCGCCCCCAAAGGGTTAAGTAGGATACAAACCAAAAAGTCTAACCCAGTTTTTAAGTGGGTCTAGTATTATCATTAAATTCAGCACTGTCTGTGTTTCAGTGGCTGAAGACCTTAACTAGAGCAGTCTCTGTGCTGTGGGGTGGTCACAGACCTCATTGGAAGACATCCAAACAGTTGTTCAGTGTCAAGAAGTTGGTCTGAAAAACAGCATTATCAATTATTTTACAAAGAAAGGAGGCGTTTGATATCGGCCAATAATTGTTCATTAGTGATGTGTCTTCTTTAAGAGTGAAGACAGAGAGTGAAGAAACATATTTACAATGTTTTAAAGATCCGAGGCCATGCAATCTGAAACACTTCTGAATGCACAGACGCGATAGGTTGCGGAAAAGCTATTTTTTTCGCCGGGTGGCGCAAATTAAATTAAATTCAGTTTATTTTATATAGCCCAACATCACAAATACAAGTTTGCCTCAGAAAAAAAAAACTTTCACAGGGAAAAAAGGGGAAGAAACCTGAGAGACAGCAACAGAGGAGGATCCCTCTCCCCGGATGGACAGAAGCAATAGATGTCATGTGGCCAGAATGAATAGCGTAACAGAGTTACAGCACATTACATGAATATGACAGAAATTATTCATATAATGAGTAGTAGGCATGGACCATGATCCAGATAACCACGATCCATGAAGCAGAAGGAGGTAGAGAGGAGGGGGGGGGGCATCAGCAGGGCCATGGCAGCAGGCAGGACCGGTTCCAGGCAGCCACGATCCATGGAAAAAGAAAGTAGAGTTAGTAATGTGCATTGAAGAGACAATAGTTTATCCAGAAGGAGAGAAAGAAGAGGAGAAGAGGAGGAGCGAAAGAGGAAGAGAAGAGGAGCTCAGTGTATCCTAAGATGTCCCCCAGCAGTCTAAGCCTATAGCAGCATATCTAGGGGCTGGACCAGGTAAACCTGAGCCAGCCCTAACTATAAGCCTGAAACAGCCCTAAGTATAAGCGCTATCAAAGAGGAAAGTCTTATTTCTACTCTTAAATGAGGTGACTGTGTCTGCCCCCCGGACTGAAAGTGGAAGCTGATTCCACAGAAGAGGAGCC
>JBAMJR010000245.1:5000-47500 GCA_038501785.1 Myoxocephalus aenaeus | reverse complement strand
TGTGAAAAATGACCGCATACATCCGTCTGTGGTAACCTCAGACGGAATCTCTTGACACATGTCAAGATGTTACGTTACTCTGAAAATGAAACGTATGTCTGTTACAACTCTGTCGGTGATCTGGAAACCAAGGCAGAGTATCCTGAGATCGCCAAAAAAGCATGAAACCTGCTTCCATTTCAACATCCTGTCTTTGTGCAGCGCGTTATAAGTTAAGCAGTAGACTGGACTAAAGGTTTAGTTAGGAGTAGAGTCAGTAGACTGGACTAAAGGTTTAGTTAGGAGTAGAGTCAGTAGACTGGACTAAAGGTTTAGTTAGGAGTAGAGTCAGTAGACTGGACTAAAGGTTTAGTTAGCAGTAGAGTCAGTAGACTGGACTAAAGGTTTAGTTAGGAGTAGAGTCAGTATACTGGACTAAAGGTTTAGTTAGCAGTAGAGTCAGTAGACTGGACTAAAGGTTTAGTTAGGAGTAGAGTCAGTAGACTGGACTAAAGGTTTAGTTAGGAGTAGAGTCAGTAGACTGGACTAAAGGTTTAGTTAGCAGTAGAGTCAGTAGACTGGACTAAAGGTTTAGTTAGCAGTAGAGTCAGTAGACTGGACTAAAGGTTTAGTTAGGAGTAGAGTCAGTAGACTGGACTAAAGGTTTAGTTAGCAGTAGAGTCAGTAGACTGGACTAAAGGTTTAGTTAGCAGTAGAGTCAGTAGACTGGACTAAAGGTTTAGTTAGCAGTAGAGTCAGTAGACTGGACTAAAGGTTTAGTTAGCAGTAGAGTCAGTAGACTGGACTAAAGGTTTAGTTAGCAGTAGAGTCAGTAGACTGGACTAAAGGTTTAGTTAGCAGTAGAGTCAGTAGACTGGACTAAAGGTTTAGTTAGCAGTAGAGTCAGTAGACTGGACATAAAGGTTTAGTTAGCAGTAGAGTCAGTAGACTGGACTAAAGGTTTAGTTAGCAGTAGAGTCAGTAGACTGGACTAAAGGTTTAGTTAGCAGTAGAGTCAGTAGACTGGACTAAAGGTTTAGTTAGCAGTAGAGTCAGTAGACTGGACTAAAGGTTTAGTTAGCAGTAGAGTCAGTAGACTGGACTAAAGGTTTAGTTAGGAGTAGAGTCAGTAGACTGGACTAAAGGTTTAGTTAGCAGTAGAGTCAGTAGACTGGACTAAAGGTTTAGTTAGGAGTAGACTGGACATAACGAACACACGTCAGGTGTCGTTGTCTCCCGTCTCTCCGAGGTCGGACCCGGTCTGTGAAAATATTGTCTTCACGTAACCGGTCTGTGACGCATAAAGGTTTGGGAGCGCTGGACTAGAGGATGTAGAGGGAAAATGCAAAACATTGTGATTCGCAAAACCTGCTTGGTGGAGTCTGTGTTCCACCACAGTCCCCGATGTTTTTTTTTTCTTTCTAAAGATAGATTTGATTTTGTAGTGAGTAACGAAGGTTTCAGGAGAAATGTATCGGAGTAAAAGTATCATTTTTCTTTGCAAAATGTAGTGAAGTAAAAGTAAAAGTAAACAGAAATATAAATAGTAAAGTAGAGTACAGATATCCCCAAAAACTACTTAAGTACAGTAACGAAGTATTTCTACTTCGTTACTATACAACACTGATCCTAACACATGGTGTGCATGTGTAAGTACGTGTGTGCATCCTAACACATGGGCGTGCACGTTTAAGTACGTGTGTGTGCATCCTAACACATGGGCGTGCACGTTTAAGTACGTGTGTGTGCATCCTAACACATGGTGTGCATGTGTAAGTACGTGTGTGTGCATCCTAATACAGGCGTGCATGTGTAAGTACGTGTGTGTGCATCCTAATACAGGCGTGCATGTGTAAGTACGTGTGTGTGCATCCTAACACAGGCATGCATGTGTAAGTACGTGTGTGTGCATCCTAACACATGGTGTGCATGTGTAAGTACGTGTGTGTGCATCCTAACACATGGTGTGCACGTGTAAGTACGTGTGTGTGCATCCTAACACATGGTGTGCATGTGTAAGTACGTGTGTGTGCATCCTAACACATGGGCGTGCACGTTTAAGTACGTGTGTGTGCATCCTAACACATGGGCGTGCATGTGTAAGTACGTGTGTGTGCATCCTAACACATGGGCGTGCACGTTTAAGTACGTGTGTGTGCATCCTAATACAGGCGTGCATGTGTAAGTACGTGTGTGTGCATCCTAACACAGGCATGCATGTGTAAGTACGTGTGTGTGCATCCTAACACATGGTGTGCATGTGTAAGTACGTGTGTGTGCATCCTAACACAGGCATGCATGTGTAAGTACGTGTGTGTGCATCCTAACACATGGTGTGCATGTGTAAGTACGTGTGTGTGCATCCTAACACATGGTGTGCACGTGTAAGTACGTGTGTGTGCATCCTAACACAGGCGTGCATGTGTAAGTACGTGTGTGTGCATCCTAACACATGGTGTGCATGTGTAAGTACGTGTGTGTGCATCCTAACACAGGCATGCATGTGTAAGTACGTGTGTGTGCATCCTAACACATGGTGTGCATGTGTAAGTACGTGTGTGTGCATCCTAACACATGGTGTGCACGTGTAAGTACGTGTGTGTGCATCCTAACACATGGTGTGCATGTGTAAGTACGTGTGTGTGCATCCTAACACATGGTGTGCATGTGTAAGTACGTGTGTGTGCATCCTAACACATGGGCGTGCACGTTTAAGTACGTGTGTGTGCATCCTAACACATGGGCGTGCATGTGTAAGTACGTGTGTGTGCATCCTAACACATGGGCGTGCACGTTTAAGTACGTGTGTGTGCATCCTAACACATGGGCGTGCACGTTTAAGTACGTGTGTGTGCATCCTAACACATGGTGTGCATGTGTAAGTACGTGTGTGTGCATCCTAACACAGGCATGCATGTGTAAGTACGTGTGTGTGCATCCTAACACATGGTGTGCATGTGTAAGTACGTGTGTGTGCATCCTAACACATGGTGTGCACGTGTAAGTACGTGTGTGTGCATCCTAACACATGGTGTGCATGTGTAAGTACGTGTGTGTGCATCCTAACACATGGGCGTGCACGTTTAAGTACGTGTGTGTGCATCCTAACACATGGGCGTGCATGTGTAAGTACGTGTGTGTGCATCCTAACACATGGGCGTGCACGTTTAAGTACGTGTGTGTGCATCCTAACACATGGGCGTGCACGTTTAAGTACGTGTGTGTGCATCCTAACACATGGGCGTGCACGTTTAAGTACGTGTGTGTGCATCCTAATACAGGCGTGCATGTGTAAGTACGTGTGTGTGCATCCTAACACATGATGTGCATGTGTAAGTACGTGTGTGTGCATCCTAACACATGGTGTGCATGTGTAAGTACGTGTGTGTGCATCCTAACACATGGGCGTGCATGTGTAAGTACGTGTGTGTGCATCCTAACACAGGCGTGCATGTGTAAGTACGTGTGTGTGTGCATCCTAACACATGGGCGTGCATGTGTAAGTACGTGTGTGTGCATCCTAATACAGGCGTGCATGTGTAAGTACGTGTGTGTGTGCATCCTAACACAGGCGTGCATGTGTAAGTATGTGTGTGTGCATCCTAACACAGGCGTGCATGTGTAAGTACGTGTGTGTGCATCCTAACACAGGCGTGCATGTGTAAGTACGTGTGTGTGTGCATCCTAACACATGGGCGTGCATGTGTAAGTACGTAAGTACGTGTGTGTGCATCCTAACACAGGCGTGCGTGTGTGTGTGCATCCTAACACACGGCGTGCATGTGTAAGTACATGTGTGTGCATCCTAACACACGGGCGTGCACGTTTAAGTATGTGTGTGCATCCTAACACACGGCGTGCATGTGTAAGTACATGTGTGTGCATCCTAACACACGGGCGTGCACGTTTAAGTATGTGTGTGCATCCTAACACACGGCGTGCATGTGTAAGTACGTGTGTGTGCATCCTAACACACCGCCGTGCACGTGTAAGTACGTGTGTGTGCATCCTAACACACGGGCGTGCACGTTTAAATATGTGTGTGCATCCTAACACACCGCCGTGCATGTGTAAGTACTTGTGTGTGCATCCTAACACACCGCCGTGCATGTGTAAGTACGTGTGTGTGCACTAAGATCTAACAAGAAAAGAACAGACGACTACTACTGAGGTCTATTGAAATACACCTGGCTGCATTACTGAAGAGAAACCTTGGGTTGTTCTTATTTTGTATATTATTGATGAGTAATAAGCTGCTCTGGCCTTACGGAGGGCCTTCTTATATTATAATTATTATATGTTTTTATCTCGCCAAACTAACTGAGATTCTTCCAAAATAGTGGAACAGCATATCCTTTCGCGATGTTTGCTTTAATTACATAATAAGTCCAGAGATCAGCTAACCCTAAACCTACTTACAAACTTGAATTATATGCATTATCAAATCACACGATATGGTACCTTCACAATGTTTCATATTTTATGTTGTGTTTGTTTTCAGACGTTTTTCCAGTTTTATCAGGAGAGAAACAGAAACCAGAGACCAGACAAGGAGAACTCAGTGAATCTGATGAACAGAGGTACAAAGTAAACCCGTTGACCCTCTGATCCACAACAGCTGCTGCACATTAACGTTACATTTAGCTGACGCTTTAATCCAAAGCGACTTACATGTGTGCAATCAACCATGAAGACAAACCTAGAACAACAAGAATCAAGAAAGAACTATTTCTTCAAGAAAGCCATACTACAAAGTGCTATCAGTAAGTGCCACTAAAGTGCGAAATCTGTATTTTTTTATTCAAGGAATGGAAAAGATATCTTTTTAGTTTCTTTTTAGTTTGCGGCGGAAAATGTAGAGACTTTCTGCTGTCCTGATATCAATGGGGAGCTCATTCCACCATTGAGGAGCCAGGAGAGCAAACAGTCGTGACTTTGTAGAGTGTTTAGCTCGCAGTGACGGAGCTACAAGCCGATTGGCTGAAGCAGTGACGGGGCTACAAGTCTCAAGTTCAGTCTTCAGTCAAGGTTAATTTTTAGGTGGTGTGCGGACATCCACTGAGAGCTGTCAGTCAGAGAGTTGTGCTGATACCTGTGTTTTCGATTGGGGAAACGAGAGGATCAGTTGGGTGTCATCGGCATAGCTATGGTAGGAAAAGCCATGCGAGCGAATGACAGAGCCAAGAGAGTTGGTGTACAGAGAGAAGAGGAGAGGACCCAGGACGGAGCCTTGAGGGACTCCAGTAGTTAGAGGACAGGGTTCAGACACAGATCCTCTCCAAGTTACCCGGTAGGTGCGGTCGTTGAGGTAGGATGAGAAGAGGGAGAGTGCAGAGCCTGAGATACCAAGGTCCTGGAGGGAGGAGATAAGGATCTGGTGGTTCACTGTGTCAAATGCAGCAGAAAGGTCTAGAAGGATAAGGACAGAGGAGAGAGAGGCTGCTCTAGCAGTGTGAAGCTGCTCAGAGACAGCAAGGAGGGCAGTCTCTGTTGAGGCCTTGAATCCAGACTGGTGAGGGTCCAGAAGGTTGTTCTGGTCTCTGTTGAGGCCTTGAATCCAGACTGGTGAGGGTCCAGAAGGTTGTTCTGGTCTCTGTTGAGGCCTTGAATCCAGACTGGTGAGGGTCCAGAAGGTTGTTCTGGTCTCTGTTGAGGCCTTGAATCCAGACTGGTGAGGGTCCAGAAGGTTGTTCTGGTCTCTGTTGAGGCCTTGAATCCAGACTGGTGAGGGTCCAGAAGGTTGTTCTGGTCTCTGTTGAGGCCTTGAGTCCAGACTGGTGAGGGTCCAGAAGGTTGTTCTGGTCTCTGTTGAGGCCTTGAATTCAGACTGGTGAGGGTCCAGAAGGTTGTTCTGGTTTCTGTTGAGGCCTTGAGTCCAGACTGGTGAGGGTCCAGAAGGTTGTTCTGGTCTCTGTTGAGGCCTTGAGTCCAGACTGGTGAGGGTCCAGAAGGTTGTTCTGGTCTCTGGTGAGGCCTTCAGTCCAGACTGGTGAGGGTCCAGAAGGTTGTTCTGGTCTCTGTTGAGGCCTTGAGTCCAGACTGGTGAGGGTCCAGAAGGTTGTTCTGGTCTCTGTTGAGGCCTTGAATCCAGACTGGTGAGGGTCCAGAAGGTTGTTCTGGTCTCTGTTGAGGCCTTGAGTCCAGACTGGTGAGGGTCCAGAAGGTTGTTCTGGTCTCTGTTGAGGCCTTGAATCCAGACTGGTGAGGGTCCAGAAGGTTGTTCTGGTCTCTGGTGAGGCCTTGAGTCCAGACTGGTGAGGGTCCAGAAGGTTGTTCTGGTCTCTGTTGAGGCCTTGAGTCCAGACTGGTGAGGGTCCAGAAGGTTGTTCTGGTCTCTGTTGAGGCCTTGAATCCAGACTGGTGAGGGTCCAGAAGGTTGTTCTGGTCTCTGTTGAGGCCTTGAGTCCAGACTGGTGAGGGTCCAGAAGGTTGTTCTGGTCTCTGTTGAGGCCTTGAATCCAGACTGGTGAGGGTTAGGGTTAGTTAGCAGTTTCTGGTAAAAATATAGTCAAGGTGGTTGCCGGCTTTGTGAGTAGGAGGGGAAGGACTGAATGAGAAAGCAAAGGAAGACAGTAAGAGTAACAGGTCAGATGACTTCTCTGTCTGGATGTTACAGTCACCCAGAAGGATGAGCGGGGGCCATTTTCTGAGAAGTTCGATAGGAGGACGTCTAGTTCTTCCAAGAAATCTCCCAAAGAACCAGGTGGACCGGTAGAGAACAACAATGTTCAGTTGGACCGGATAAGTAACCGTCACAGCATGAAACTCAAAAGACAGTGGGGTAAACAGTGGAAGCGGGTAGAGAGAAAAACTCCATTTGGTGGAGATGAGTAGACCTGTGCCACCACCCCGATCAGTGGGCCGAGGTGTGTGGCTGAAGGAGAGGGCAGCAGGGTGGCATGTGTTGTCTGGTGTGATCCAGAGGAGTGATTTCGGTAAATGTGTGAACGAGTCCGAGGCCTCTAGTATCTACGAGTAGATATGCGCACAGGTATGGAAGGAAAACACATTTTCACAGGGCAATGTTTATACTCAGCCACCCCCTCCGACGAAAGACTCCTTTGTCTTTACCCTCTGAGTCTTCATACAACGAGCCTAGTCCCTAGTAGAACTGGAAGACAGAACAAACACTATAACCCTAGCTGGTTTCCTATGCTTTTCAGTCACCGGAGTGAAAACAAGGTCCAGGCTCAAACAATTCAGATTAGGAAAAGACAATACAGGATCACACTCTAGTAGACCTAATACAGCAGATAAAATAGTAATCTTGCAGAGAAACCTCTTTAAAGAATGTACTCAGCCAGGATCCAAGTAGTCCAGCAGTCTCACAGGAAGAGAAGTACGCTGGAGTGTGACTCTGAGGCTTGCTTATATAGGCTGTAGAAACACTCTGATCCACAACACCTGCTATAGAAACACACTCTGATCCACAAAACCTGCTATAGAAACACACTGTGATCCACAACACCTGCTGTAGAAACACACTCTGATCCACAACACCTGCTATAGAAACACACTCTGATCCACAACACCTGCTGTAGAAACACTCTGATCCACAACACCTGCTATAGAAACACACTGTGATCCACAACACCTGCTATAGAAACACTCTGATCCACAACACCTGCTGTAGAAACACACTCTGATCCACAACACCTGCTATAGAAACACACTCTGATCCACAACACCTGCTGTAGAAACACACTCTGATCCACAACACCTGCTATAGAAACACACTCTGATCCACAACACCTGCTGTAGAAACACACTCTGATCCACAACACCTGCTATAGAAACACACTCTGATCCACAACACCTGCTATAGAAACACACTCTGATCCACAACACCTGCTATAGAAACACACTCTGATCCACAACACCTGCTATAGAAACACACTGTGATCCACAACACCTGCTGTAGAAACACTCTGATCCACAACACCTGCTGTAGAAACACTCTGATCCACAACACCTGCTGTAGAAACACACTCTGATCCACAACACCTGCTATAGAAACACACTGTGATCCACAACACCTGCTGTAGAAACACTCTGATCCACAACACCTGCTGTAGAAACACTCTGATCCACAACACCTGCTGTAGAAACACACTCTGATCCACAACACCTGCTGTAGAAACACACTCTGATCCACAACACCTGCTGTAGAAACACACTCTGATCCACAACACCTGCTATAGAAACACACTCTGATCCACAACACCTGCTGTAGAAACACACTCTGATCCACAACACCTGCTATAGAAACACACTCTGATCCACAACACCTGCTGTAGAAACACACTCTGATCCACAACACCTGCTGTAGAAACACACTCTGATCCACAACACCTGCTATAGAAACACACTCTGATCCACAACACCTGCTGTAGAAACACACTCTGATCCACAACACCTGCTATAGAAACACACTCTGATCCACAACACCTGCTATAGAAACACACTCTGATCCACAACACCTGCTATAGAAACACACTCTGATCCACAACACCTGCTATAGAAACACACTCTGATCCACAACACCTGCTGTAGAAACACTCTGATCCACAACACCTGCTGTAGAAACACTCTGATCCACAACACCTGCTATAGAAACACTCTGATCCACAACACCTGCTATAGAAACACACTCTGATCCACAACACCTGCTATAGAAACACACTCTGATCCACAACACCTGCTATAGAAACACTGTGATCCACAACACCTGCTGTAGAAACACTCTGATCCACAACACCTGCTGTAGAAACACTCTGATCCACAACACCTGCTATAGAAACACACTCTGATCCACAACACCTGCTATAGAAACACACTCTGATCCACAACACCTGCTATAGAAACACTGTGATCCACAACACCTGCTGTAGAAACACTCTGATCCACAACACCTGCTGTAGAAACACTCTGATCCACAACACCTGCTATAGAAACACTCTGATCCACAACACCTGCTATAGAAACACACTGTGATCCACAACACCTGCTATAGAAACACACTCTGATCCACAACACCTGCTATAGAAACACACTCTGATCCACAACACCTGCTGTAGAAACACACTCTGATCCACAACACCTGCTATAGAAACACACTGATCCACAACACCTGCTGTAGAAACACACTGATCCACAACACCTGCTGTAGAAACACACTGTGATCCACAACACCAGAGGCCTGTCTCACGAAGCTGGATTAACATACCCGGGGTTTCCCTCAGTTATCCAGCTGCACTTACCCAGATGTCCGCGGTCTCGCTTATTGGTCTCACGAAGCCGGTTATCAACTCGTTAAGTGAACCCAGGAGCGTCTCATCTAGATCTGTGCTCGTGCACATAAAAGGGGCGGAGTTAACTCCGTTAGACCAATTGTGCACCATGGAGAAGCCGCCGAGAGCAACGTATTTCACAACTGAGGAGCAAACCATCATTTTAAGAATGTACGAAAAATATAGAGAGCGAATACAAGCCAAAAGCAACACTGCTGCAGCAGCCAGAAGCCGCAAGGAATCGTGGCAAAAAATCGCCGACTCCGTCAATGCGTAAGTTACTGGGATTGTAATATTAAATCACTGTCTCAAATGTATGTGCCTATTTTGATTATCTTTTCGTTTTAACAATTTAACCTCATTTCAGTTGCAACCCCAGTGGAGCTAAAAGAACATGGGAGCAAGTTAAAACCAAATACAAGAACATAGTTCAAAGCGGTCAGTAAGTTTATTATAATATCTTCCAGGCTACATGTATGATGTGAACAATATACATGCATAGTCTACACAACATGCACAAAGCTTTACCTTTTACGCCATCTCTTTGTTGACTGATCACAATGGCCCTGATTGATATTGTGTGCAGCTCACAGGAAAAGATGTGACCACAGAAAGACTGGAGGGGGTCCTCCCAGTCAGCCGTATACTCCAGCTGAAGAATTGGCCCTGGCACATAATAAGGGTCGCCCCATAACGGAGGGTGTGGAGGGGGTCGCCTCAGACCCATGTGATGGTAGCGGCTCACAAAGCACAGGATATGTACATGGTATGTTTCACTGCGCCAAATGTGAAAACACTGGGCTGCTTTTAAAACACAATCATCCTTCTATTGTGAAAGTAACATGAGTAACATGGGTGGGTTGGGGTTTCCCCCCACAGTGGATAGTGAGACCCTCAGGGTCACGCTGCTACCTAGACAAATACCATCCGTGATAGAGGTAACAGTAAATTCAAACTGTCATACACTTACAAGCAATCTGTTGGTGCTGATCATGCATTAAAGAGGAGGAAATATTTTGCCACTTCTCATGTAGGACACTGAGGAGGCAATAGCTGAAGAGACGCTCTCTGCGTGCTCAGAGACGCTGATGCTGGTACACTTTAGTCCCTAACATTTCCATGTACTTCAATTTCACGCTTTAAAAGGTGTGGGCACATAGCCTATGGTGGTGGTCTGCACAAGGGACAAGATATGCTAGAGTGCTGTTTATCCAGAAATGAATTAATTGCGATGATGCTCTGTTACAGGAAGTGGAAAACTCTCCCTCTCCGGAGTCTGAGCCTTTGCCCTCCACCTCCAGACATGAAAGACGATCACAACATGTAAACTTAATTTCATAAGGGTACTCTGTAATATTGGCATGACTTAAAAGTGACCCATGCAAAGAGCCAGTAATGCTTAAGCCACTGTACTGTGAATTTGTTTTAGGTGGGAGCAGACAGCATAAAAGCCCTCTACAAAAAGAGTCTGGAGCTTGACATAGAAGCTAAAAAGCTTGCAATACAATCCCACAAACAACGTATTGCTTACAGACACTTAAAGATGCAGAAACTACAACTGGAGGTTGAGAAACTGGAGCATGAGAAAAAGGTAATTCAGTTGCAATTCATTACAGGCAAAGGAAGTAATGTACATCACTTAACTCTTTTTCAGGCATAAGAAACTAAAGTTGTGCGTTTTAATTTTTTTCCAGGAGCGTGAAAAAAAGTGACTGCTGCAATAAAAAAAAAACACACCTCTTGTCTTTCCTTGAGGATTCACACTGCATTTATTTCTCCTTAACTGAAAAATTGGTCTGTGATGGCCTCTCTCACAGCTCTACCAGAAGGGTAGTCCAGGGTGATGGGGTCAACCACATCAGGGGGTGGGGGATGAAGAGGTGGGGCCCTCTCCCTCCTGATGGTGGCGATGTTGTGGAGGACACAGCATGCAGCAATAATCCTGCATGCCCGGTCTGGGACCATCCTCAGCCCCCGCAGGCAGGTAAAGCGGGCCTTGATGACCCCAAAGGTCATTTCAATCCTGACCCTGGTTCTGGAGAGGGCCTCATTGAACCGGGTTTGTGGCCCAGCACCAGGGTCAGGATATGGGGTCAGCAAGAAGGGCTGGCAGGCATAGCCCCTGTCACCCAGCAGCAGTCCAACGAACTGCCCTAAAGGTTAAAAGAAATGGACTTGAGTGCCACAAAACAGTTTCAGAAAGAATTGAGCTAACATTCAGTGTAAAGTTGCCATACCTTGCTCTAATGTCCTGCACAGAGCTGACTCCCGGAAGATTCGGGAGTCGTGGACAGAGCCCGGCCACTTGGCGTCAAGGCTTGTGACCATCATTTGATGGTCACATGTCATCTGCAGTAGCATCAAGTATTAGTAATGCAGCAATGTACTTTTGACACTATGGTGTTGTGTGGTTGGCCCTTCAGTAGGCGAGGCCACACTGTACAGACTGATTAGGATAATTGTAACATTTCTGATACAAATAATGAAATTGAAACAAAGCAATATTGATAAACTGGGCCTAATTGAATGTAAAAGGTTTGCTGAGCATCGTAATTACTATTTTAAGGTGTATACTAGGCCTACCTGGATGTTGAGGCTGTGAAAAGACTTGCGGTTTACATAGTCTGCTTCATTGTCCCCAAGACTGGCTGAGATGGGGATATGGGTGCAGTCTATGGCCCCAATAACTCTGGGGAACCCTGTGAAAGGAACATGCATGCTACATTAAATATAGCCTACAACAATATGCTCTAGGTCTGAATCATCGTGTGTAAACATGATCATATTAGTATTGTGTAAATTATCTTACCAGCTATCTCATAAAAGGCCTCTTTCACTGCCTGTGTCGGCAGGTGGCTGGGGAACACGATAAAGGCATCTAAGAGCCCTGTCAGTGCCCTTGCCACCTTATGGATGGCCCGGTAACATGAATGTTTGCTGAGGTTCTCTGCATCACCAACAGCATACATGAAAGTACCTATAAGAATGAATGGATGGACTATGCCCTAATCAATTCATTAATGAATAAACAAACAAATGTATGAATTAACTTGGCTAACTTTTTATGTCGCTCTTGTCCTTTTGGCTGATATCAATCCGTGTGGGACACAGCACACGCAAGATTGCCGCATAAATGAATGAGTAATTAAAAATATATATATATTTACTTGGGCTTACCTGTGGCGAAGAATCTCAGCGCAACACACACAATTTGCGGCACAGTAAGCGCCCGGCTGCGGCTGGTCACATTGCCAACATGTGGCTCCAGCAGCTGGCAAATGTACTTCAGTCCCTGGGCAGAAAATCTGTACCGCTCGTACAAAACCTCCTCAGGGAACTCGAACGGGTTTTGCCGGTCACGAAACACACGCTCTCTGCGGAGCGCTACTCTTACTATCCATGCGCATTCCTCAACGGGATTCTGTAGAAATGGGCAGGCCATTTTTCCAAGACAATGATTGGCCAGTAGGCGGTCTTATAGACCCGCTGAGATCTTATCCGGGAACTTAACCTGCTCCGGAGCAGGTTGGGCGTTCAGCGTAAGTTACCGGGGCAACGTACCCCGCTAGGAAGTGAACCAGCTTCGTGAGACGGAAAACCCAGGGTTAATCCAGAAGTTACCTCGCTAAACCGAAATCCAGCTTCGTGAGACAGGCCTCTGCTGTAGAAACACTCTGATCCACAACACCTGCTATAGAAACACACTGTGATCCACAACACCTGCTATAGAAACACACTCTGATCCACAACACCTGCTGTAGAAACACTCTGATCCACAACACCTGCTGTAGAAACACTCTGATCCACAACACCTGCTGTAGAAACACTCTCTGATCCACAACACCTGCTGTAGAAACACTCTGATCCACAACACCTGCTGTAGAAACACTCTGATCCACAACACCTGCTGTAGAAACACTCTGATCCACAACACCTGCTGTAGAAACACTCTCTGATCCACAACACCTGCTGTAGAAACACTCTGATCCACAACACCTGCTGTAGAAACACTCTGATCCACAACACCTGCTATAGAAACACTCTGATCCACAACACCTGCTGTAGAAACACTCTCTGATCCACAACACCTGCTGTAGAAACACACTCTGATCCACAACACCTGCTATAGAAACACTCTGATCCACAACACCTGCTGTAGAAACACTCTGATCCACAACACCTGCTATAGAAACACACTCTGATCCACAACACCTGCTGTAGAAACACTCTCTGATCCACAACACCTGCTATAGAAACACTCTGATCCACAACACCTGCTGTAGAAACACACTCTGATCCACAACACCTGCTATAGAAACACTCTGATCCACAACACCTGCTGTAGAAACACTCTGATCCACAACACCTGCTATAGAAACACACTCTGATCCACAACACCTGCTATAGACACACTCTGATCCACAACACCTGCTGTAGAAACACTCTGATCCACAACACCTGCTATAGAAACACTCTGATCCACAACACCTGCTGTAGAAACACACTCTGATCCACAACACCTGCTGTAGAAACACTCTGATCCACAACACCTGCTGTAGAAACACTCTGATCCACAACACCTGCTATAGAAACACTCTGATCCACAACACCTGCTGTAGAAACACTCTCTGATCCACAACACCTGCTGTAGAAACACTCTGATCCACAACACCTGCTATAGAAACACTCTGATCCACAACACCTGCTGTAGAAACACACTCTGATCCACAACACCTGCTATAGAAACACTCTGATCCACAACACCTGCTGTAGAAACACTCTGATCCACAACACCTGCTATAGAAACACACTCTGATCCACAACACCTGCTATAGAAACACACTCTGATCCACAACACCTGCTGTAGAAACACACTCTGATCCACAACACCTGCTGTAGAAAAACACTGATCCACAACACCTGCTGTAGAAACACACTCTGATCCACAACACCTGCTGTAGAAACACTCTGATCCACAACACCTGCTGTAGAAACACTCTGATCCACAACACCTGCTGTAGAAACACACTCTGATCCACAACACCTGCTGTAGAAACACTCTGATCCACAACACCTGCTGTAGAAACACTCTCTGATCCACAACACCTGCTGTAGAAACACTCTGATCCACAACACCTGCTGTAGAAAAGCTCCAACTCAGAGTTCAACTCTTACTATCAAGCGTTTACTCAAGCTCAGTTTAGGGTTATTCTACTTTGCTCGGTCATGTTTTTTGTACCTTCTTCTTCTCCCCCTTCTTCTTCTCTTTCTTGGTCTCCTTCTGCTTGTTCTCCTTGTTCTTGTTCTTGTTCTAAAGGCGAAGCAGCTGACCAGGACATAAAACAGAACGTTTCCATGATAAACATCTTTAAGAAGGTCAGAGACACAAGAATCCCAAAGTTTTTACTAATTGTATCTATAAAATGATGAATGAATACTTTCCAAATCATCGAATCAGATTCGCAGTCAAGTCAATCGATTGGTATTGATGATCTGTGTTGAAGAAAAGAATACAAGCAGAAAGCTATAAGTAATCAGTCCTCGTTTTTATGTTTTACATCAGTGTGAGTGCAGTTAATGAAAAAATCAATGGTGTGCTTCTTTAAAGAGGCAGGTGATTGTTTATGTGTAACAGGAGTTACATTAACCTTTATTTAATATTGTTTTCACTAATTTATTAATTATGTGTGTCTTCCTCCATGCTGACCATTCCTCATCAGATCTGGCAGCTGGCTCTGTTGGTCTGTTTCAACTTCACCGTCACCATCGGAACGTTTCCCGCTATCACTGCCGACACCAGATCCACCCTCGCCGCCGGGGGCTCCTGGGGTAAGTCACCACATCACTTTGGGTCTGCTCAGAAAGCTTTCTTCTTTTGTGGTGGTCTTGTGTGTTCAACCATAACCATATATAGAGCTTATATAAAGGGCTGCCCCAGTGCCTCGTTTTAAGATGAGGCACTGTATCGTTAAAGCCTCTCAGCGTTGAGATATTCCGCCTGACCTCACTGCCGTCCTGCCGATGTTGAATCAGAAACTATGGAGGATAAGTTGATAGTCTGGAAGCGACAATTATCCAGACACAGTTCCTGGAGAAGCTGTGTGCGGCTACATATTAATAATAATATTAATATTATGAACCCTGACACGGGGGTGTCTGATGTTCCAACGTTTGTGGAACTTCCACAAAATGTAAAGCAGAACTAGTGGTTATTTCTTCCATGGTGGATGGCGGAAATTAACCGTTTTACCCCGAAGCCCCGCGGCGCCCATTATCGGAAAAGAGAAGAATAAGTCAAGTGACGTTACCTAAAGGATCTCTGGAACCACAACGTTGATTAAATTCATTTAAATTACAGTAAAGCCTTGTGGGAAGAGTTCTATCGGCTCAGAAAAAATTAAACTTACCATTAAGTTTATGTAATTACATAAACCCTGCAACCTCACCGTCACTTTCATGCGGCGGCCGTAACGTTTCACTAGATCGTTAATAAGTACACTTTACAAAGTCGGATTTCAATAAAAGCCACCCCTTGTAACCCTACGAGCTTGTAGGAGTCCAATAAAGCATTAAGGATCCTTGTGTGTAGTATATTAGTACCTGAATAATCCCAATGCGGCCCGTTGTCTGAATTACCGGGACCAACCTGTTTTGTTTGTAAAAGGATTCGTTGCAAATAAATCTACGTGAATTGAACTTCAATCCAGTCTCTCGTGTTCTGTATCCTGTGGGGAAGCTACACTGAGTTGTTGTCTGCGAGACCCATGGAGAATGTTTTTTTTTCCTACTCTCTTTTCGACTGCGCAGGCTTCCGTGGACGGGGAGGTTTCTTAGAACGCGTCACACGTCTTAATCTTGCTCATATCATACTGGATGTTCATAGCTAAAAGTGTTTTTTAGTAGTATTAGAACTCATTTGGGGTTCATACGACTACTTGAACAGACCTCACTAAGGCCTCTAGAAGGGCTTCTCCCCCCACTAGGGGCCCACTTGGGGCCTTCAGCGAAGAAAAGTCGTTTAACTTTTGATGTAAACGCAGCATTAAGGAGTGTGAATCAACGGCACTCACTCTGCTGCATAAAAAATCCCCTTAAAATTTAAATCACAGGATTTTTTTCAAAATGTGTTTTGCCCAGGCAAAGGCCCGCAACCCACTTTAGGGTCGCGATCCACCAGTTGAGAATCATTGCTGTAAATTATGTCAATTTTTTTTTTTTAAATGAAAGGAAAGAGTTGCATTTGTCCACTGTAAAGGATTTTGAGGTGTTGTCCCTGGGTTTGAGAAGCGTGTTTATTGTAGAGAAGAGAGCCTTTGGGTTAGAGGAGCCAGAGTGTATGAGGTGTGAGTAGTAGGTGGATCGGGCTGAGATGAGAGCGTCTTGTATTGTTGGAGGTAGTCAGAGTGGCTTGGAGATGGACTGTTAAATCTGTTTTCTTGCAGAGTCTTTCAGAAGTACTAGGACAACGAAATGCAGTTTATCATCTGACCAGAGTGCAATGGTGATAGCCAGGTGGTCAGAGATATTGAGGTTGAGGCTGGAGAGCTGAGGTATCATGAGACCAGTGGAGCAGACCAAATCCAGGATGTGACCATGGCTGTGAGTGGGGAAGTTGATATGTTGTGTGAAGATGAAGCAGTTCCAGAAATTCTGTAGCAGATTTACAGTCAGTGTTATCAATATGGATTTTAAAATCACCTAGGAGGAGATCGGCAGGTGAGATGGCACACATAGAGAGAAGCTGATGGGAGGAGCTAAGGGGCGGAGCTGGGGATTGAACCACGATCCCCTGACTGAAGGACGACCCTGCCCTCTACTGAGCCACATTCGCCCCCGACAATGTGTCTTAGTTTTCTGGCCTTTTTGTAACTGCACCTAGGGCATGATCATCTCCTTCCAGATGTTTGGTAGTGAACAAGAACACCAGAAGAAGAACTTCTGCACTTAAGCTGATTACTTCCAATGTTCAGAGTCATTGTCAGCTATGAGTTCTGTCTCACTTTACAGATCAACTTGCTGTTTGAGTCTTTTTTTTTTTTTTAACAGACCAGTTCTTCATCCCAGTCAGCTGTTTTCTGCTCTTTAACCTGTGTGACTGGGCCGGGCGGAGTTTAACAGCATTCTGTATGTGGGTGAGTTTCATATCAAGCATAAAACATCCACAATAAGCACGTTTAATGATCCACAAAGACCCAAAACACACAAACACTTCCTGATCTGTCTCCACCCGGCTCATACAGTCGGCCTTCTTATCTTGCTTCATTCAGTGACTTGTGATCATGTATTGTCGTTTTTGTCCTTCTTTTTGTATTGTTTAATGTCATGTGTAAATGTTTGATAAATTCATGAGTCATTATCTCTGTTTCCAGCCGAGGAAGGACAGCATGGTACTTCCTGTATCCATCTTGTGTCGTCTCATCTTCGTCCCTCTTTTCATGCTGTGTAACGTTCATCCTCGTCTACACCTGCCCATCTTCTTCCACCACGACGGCTGGTTCATCATCTTCATCATCCTCTTTGCCTTCAGTAATGGATACCTGGCCAGCCTCTGCATGTGCTTTGGTCCAAAGTAAGAAACGATGGTTACAGCATTGTAACCCTAGTTCTATAAGCACAGGTTGAGCCCTCTACTGGACTCAATAGGTAACACTCTCTTCCATGTGTGGCTCTCACACTGCGCCCTACAACCTCCTCAGCTCAATCGGTGCTTATAGAACAAGGGTTACAGTAATGTAACTTTCTCATGCGTCAAATTCATATTCAGTTACAATATCATCATCTCCATGTATGATTATATTAATAACATTGCCTATCATAAAAAATAACCCAGTAGACATCATTATGTGTATTAGATACAACTGTAAATGGTCATGTCATTCAACTTTCACCTAACTTTCTAAAATACTGCTGTATTTATGTGTAAACTTAACTTTATACATTGCATACAAAAAATCTATTCAGAATTACTGGATTTTGATAAAAAATAATGTAATATTTTGTATTAAGTGTGAATCACTAATTCATCCTACTTGTTGTTTCAGAAATGTTCTTCCTCATGAAGCAGAAACAGCTGGGGCCATCATGGCTTTCTTTCTGTCGCTGGGTTTGGCTTTCGGGGCGGCTCTGTCATTTCTCTTAAGAGCACTGGTTTAACTGGAACGCTACATCTATATTACTGGATTAACATGAAAACAAACTGTATTACTGGTTCAACTGGAAAACTACCTGCTTACCATTGGATTAACTCAGAAACAAAACACCTTGTTGTTATGTCTAACTGAGAGAAAAACCTTTCATTAAAAAATGTATGTTAAAGTGTTACAATTCACCCTCCTACTTAAACTAAAGGGGAAAAGCACAACGCTAAATTAAAGGGAATGGGCAGATCTGTTGTCAAGAACATGCAGTTGTTGCCCCCAGACGGCGTAACAAGTTTGAAAGACCTAAGAAGGGCAAAAGAAAGTACACAAAACTAAGCAGTCAGTTGCAAACACCAGATGTTATAAATAAATTAAATTCAATGTGTTGGAGGAGAAATGTTTTAGAGACTCATGTTGTCACACACATATACATATATATATATATATATATATATATATATATATATATATATAAGGAAATATATTATACTTGTGATTTAATATCAAAACCTATGAGTAGTATATCTCATAAAACAGCAGCACCTGCAACAGCCTGCAAAGACTTGTAGCACACGAACATTTATGCCCTGAACACGACCCTGGTTTACACGAGCACATTTAACAAAAACGTTTTTGTAAGGAACAGTCAGAGGAACAGAATACGGCCCGTATCACATTATGTAGTTGGCCTGAAGAGGAGTGCCGTGAGAGGCCTCCACTTAAGAAGGGGGGTTTCAGGGACTTGGCACCAACACTGTGTTGGGCCCATAAGGTTCTGAGCGGGAAGTTGGCGTGCGATGACGCAGAGGAGGGGAGCCAGCTGCAGATAACACTGATTTCTAAGGAATTGGTAGATGTAGTCAACAACAAGTGACGAGAATTACGTAATGAAGGGAGGGACCGGGGCGTTACCTGCACTGAATGTTATGTTATAAATTATATGTTCTTGGGGTGGTTCGGAGTTGTGTAAGACAGATGATGGCGGGAGCCGTTGTCTGAATTACCGGGACCAGCCTGTTTTGTTTGTAAAAGGATTCATTGCAAATAAATCTACGTGAATTGAACTTCAATCCAGTCTCTCGTGTACTGTGTCCTGTGGGGAAGCTACACTGAGTTGTTGTCTGTGAGACCCATGGAGTCTCAACACGCAGTCAGATTGGAAAATAGTTTACAGTTTATTCAGCATCAGGTTTTTAGAGATAAGTCATCCTCCTTAATTAAGGTTTGTATCTACTACATTTGGCGAGCCAGCCAGGAGAGATAACGAGCGGCCCTTGGGGGACCAGACCTGGAGTGGGACGGCCTGGCTCGCTCACAGTCTGACCGATCGGAAAAACGTACGTAAAACAGGTGAGCAGAAAGCCTTTTCTAAAGTTTCTGCATTGGAGGTCTGTGAAGAGGAAGGACGGCCGCGACAGAGAAGGGTCTCCCAGGACACCCTACGAAGACAGACACGTCACTCGGTAGCCAAGTCTACTGAAGATAAATGACCTGTGAACACACCGTTACTGTAGTCAAGTCTACCGAAGATAAATGACCTGTGAACACACCGTTACAGTAGTCAAGTCTACTGAAGATAAATGCATGGACAAGTTTCTCCAAATTGAGACATAAGTCCTCTAACCCTTGATATATTCTTCAGGTGATAGTAGGCTGATTTCGTAATTGTCTTGATATGGCTGTTCAGGTTGAGGTCTGAATCCATAACTACACCTACATTTCTGGCTTGGTTTGTGGTTTTTAACATCAGCGATTGAAGCTGAGCGCTGACTTTCAATTGTTTGTCCTTGGGACTAAGAATTACTTCTGTTTTATCTTTATTTAATTGAATAAAGTTCTGACACATCCAGTTGTTGATTTCTTCAATGCATTTAGCCAGCCCTTGTATGGGACTATAGTCCCCTGGTGATATAGTTATGTTACCCAGCCCGTGTATGGGATCATAGTCCCCTGGTGATATAGTTATGTTATCCAGCCCTTGTATGGGATCATAGTCCCCTGGTGATATAGTTATGTTACCCAGCCCTTGTATGGGATCATAGTCCCCTGGTGATATAGTTATGTAGATTTGTATGTCGTCTGCATAATTATGATAAGACACTTTGTTGTTTTTCATAATCTGAGCCAGTGGAAGCATGTGGATGTTGAACAGAAGATACCCCAGTATTGAGCCTTGGGGAACACCACATGTCATACTAGTCAGCTCTGATGTGTAATTAGCTACCGACACAAGAGCAGTTTCAGTACTGTGGTGCTGACGAAAGCCGGACTGGAAAACATCAAAACAGGTTTCCTTTGGCCAAGAAGTTGTTCAGCT
This sequence comes from Myoxocephalus aenaeus, assembly GCA_038501785.1. NCBI lineage: Eukaryota > Metazoa > Chordata > Actinopteri > Perciformes > Cottidae > Myoxocephalus > Myoxocephalus aenaeus. The sequence goes on along the minus strand of JBAMJR010000245.1, from coordinate 26,774 downwards.
GTTGAAAAAACACTTTTTCCATTATTTTACTTAGAAATGGGAGGTTAGATATTGGCCTATAGTTTTTCATTATTTTGGGGTCTAAACAAGCCTTCTTTAGGAGTGGTTTAATAACTGCAGTTTTTAGGGCTTGTGCACTGTAAAATTGACAGTGCTAATGCAACACTTAAAGAGTCAAATTTAACACTGAGTCAGTGAACATATGGTCCCTATCTACAGAGTGTTAAAGTTACACTGAGCATAGTGTTAACATTTCAATTCAACTCTGGTAAGAGTTAATATTTTACACTACGCTACACTGAGAAGTGTTACTCAGATTTTACACTAGGATGTAAATAACACTTAGTAGTGTTATTTTCATTTGACTCTAATGCCGTGTTCACACCAAAAGAGTTGCAAATTTTCGCAACACTTTTTCGCCTGACTTTACTCGCTCAACTTTGTGGTCAATTCACTTTTCCGCTTTTTCGTAACCATGGGGGCGTGGCTTATCTCCGTGGCTTTACTCAGTGAAAACATTTACCATTTCCGCCATCCACCATTGAAATAACCACTACTTCTGCTTTATACTTGTTGAGGAAGTCCCACACACGTCGGAACATCAAACGGCCCCGTGTCTGGGTTCATAATATTATCCGTAGTCGCACACAGCTCCGACTCCTCCAGGACGAGTGTCTGAATGAAGCCGCTTCCAGCGCTCCTTCAGCGGACCAGCAGCAGTTTCATTTAGTGACGGCAGGACGGCGGTGACGACCGGCGGAGCTTCTCAACGCTGATTGGCTTTAGCAACTACGCGTCGGGCGAATTCCTCGCTGGAGTTGAAATATTTCAACTCCAGCGAAAAGGCGGAAAAGCGGATTTGCGAATATTCTCAACGCCTTTTCGCCTGTATCACGCCGCCCGGCGAAAAATGTGCTTTTTCGCAACCATTCGCGTCTGTGCATTGACTTAACATGTAATCTACCCGCGCGAATATTTCGTAACCTTTTGGTGTGAACACGGCATAAGACTCAAATATTACTCTTCATTAGTGTTAGACCTACTTAACACTAAGTGTTGTTTTAACTGACTCTTGACATTGTTAAAAATATTTACTCTTGTATTTACTCCCTATTAGTGTACTTTTTATCCAACACTTACTTACTTTCAATTGGCTCCTTTTTAACTCTTTTTAATAACTTTGAAGTGTTTTGCATTTTCTCACTTTACCATGTCCAGCTAACACTTAAAACAATGCAACAAAAACATGTCTGCAGTGGAAAAAACAACAAACACCAGTATATCAGATCTTAATAACAATTTATTAAAAATAAAAACATTTTAGTTAAGTTTGCATACAATGTTCACTTATGTTTCTGAGATGCCAGTGTAACTCCCGTCCATCAGACCTGTCCTCGTTGTAGTCAGACAACACGTCTCCACCAGCTTTCTTAGCCAACACAGATCTGCTGTGAAATGAAAGAGAAGAGGACAAGACAATGAAATTAAATATGAAATGATCTTGAAGAAATGACCGTAAATACAAAGATTGACATTGTTTTTTAAATGAGGGAATCCCGAAAGGAAGCTCACAGCAAACATTTTACACATCAACTTACCTGTTTGGCATCTTGATGCTCCTCTGCCTTCTTCTGGAAGGGCTGACGTATCCTCAGCAGCCTGAGAGGTGCAGCACTGCAGCTATAAATACATGAGAGAGGACTGGATGTCAGTAGACAGCAATATAACCCTCACGTTACTTAAAAAAAATATAATTCAGTTGAACTGGACAAAAAAGAAACGATTGTATGCAGTAACTGATTCATATGAAACTAATTAGCTTTAAAGTTAATCCGAGTCTAGTTCCCCGAGTCCCATGTCCCCGCTGCTGCCTTCAAGCTGCTGCCGACGCCGGGTTCCCCTTCAGAGTTCCCTTCAGAGTCCCGTTCCCCTTTAGAGTCCCATTCCCCTTCAGAGTCCCGGCCCCCTTCAGAGTCCCGGTCCCGTTCCCCGCCAGAGCACGGCGCTGATGGCCGTCCTCCGGCCCGCTTCCCAGAGCGCGTCCTCCGGCCTGCCCCCTGGACTGCTTCAGCCCGCCTGGTGGCCGTCCTCCGGCCCTCCCCCGGACTGCTTTTGCGGGACTCCAGGTCCCTCCTCCGTCTCCCTTCCACCCACCATAGGGGACTAAGTTTAGTTGTTTTTGTTGGTCATCTGGAATCCACCCCGAGGGGGGGGGGGGGGGGGGGGGGGGGGGGGTACTGTAACACCTGGTTGGTTGTGTGTGTGTCTCCTGATTGTCTCACTCCCTTCACCTGCCCTCAGCCACTCCCATGTGTGTCCCCTGATTGTGATTCCATACACCTGTTTTCCCCCTATATATATATATATACTCCCCCGCTTTCCCTTGTCCCCTGCCAGACTGTCTTTGTTCACCTGTGTGTCCATGTGTAGGAAGTACGCCACCTTTTTGCTCTGGACAAGTTCCTAGTTTTGTTTTGTTTTTGAAGTTTGACTTAAGTAAAGTACGTTTTGGATTTCCCCCTCGAAAGTGCCTCCTGTCTTTTTCCTCTGCGCCTGAGTCTCTGCTCATCACACCCGGTCCTGACAATTTTGTTGCGTTAACCCCCAAAAGGGTTAAGTTATACGACTGTACTAATAGATCCCCCTTCGCACTTGAATAGAGACTTACGGCGGTGCACGGGCCGACGCATGTCATTCAGTATTCCCCACGTTGTATATCTTTTTACCCAGTGTGAGGTGTCTGGTGTGAATCTTCATTAGTAGTTTTGTATTTCTTTGTTGATCCGGTTCGGATTTGGTCCGAGGGTTAGGCATTAGTGGGTTGTGATCAATCTCGCTGGGGAAACAGCAAAATCATCTGTGCACTGTCCATCACTGACTCACACCCTGAAGCTCTTAACACTCATTGAGGCCTTTTGGATGCCTCGTATCCAGTCTGGAAATCCAGATCCTTTCTGCCCTCTTTCTCTGGGCGGTACTTCACTTGGGGTTACATTCAATAACAGTAGTTAGCACAGAGTTCCATCCATGTTGGAGGAAGTGTTTCACAAAGGGCGTCAGCATCTTTTTCCTGTTCAGTGTGTTATATCTATGTTGAGCGAACCGAGTTGAAATTGTTTTGCCAGTTTCACCCACATACTGCAAAGCACACTGTTTACATGCAATCAAATATACACCATTTTTAGTTTTCAGACTTCCATGGGTCATTGTATGGAAGAACTATTTTGTGTTATTATTAGTAAACCTGTGGCGGTGTTTAAAATATTCCCCCTGTCTCCTGGATTTGGGATTAAAAAGGGGTTTAATATTGGCTTCAACCAGGAGGTCCTGTAAACTCTTATTCCGCCTGAAAGCAGGAATGATGCTGTGGTCCTGTAACGATGAGGGTCCTGTGGGGTAGTCGTGAAAGTTCCTCCTTCTTTTCCTAACAAGATCCACAGTTGATGGGGAATATGTGTTCACCAACGGAAGGTTACATGTCACTACTACAGGTTTGATACGTGGAGGAGATGATTCCGCACACTATTCCTTGCAGAGGCCAGATTTAAAGTGACGAGAACAAACGATCATGAAGACAAACGCAGATTATATAAATAACCGTTTCTATAACTTGTAAATACTTTCCATAATCTATTAAACTATCATTATGGCAAACTATGAACATTACATTGCTGTTGCTGAAAACTGCTGTAAAGGGATCAAACTGCTGTAAACTGATCAAACTGTGATCAAAACAAAAAGGGATGTGGGGACATGTTTAGTGTGAGAAAGTATTTATTCAGCATGTTTAAGGTGGCATTGAAGTAATACTTTGAACTGGGTTGTTTATGTCGTCTGCATGAAGCAACACTGTAAGAAGACGGACGAAGTATCTAAGATGATCTTTTTTGTTGTCAGAACATTGTAGTTTCACCGCTGCAGACTGACGTCACTAACATCTCCTACCGTCGCTTCATAACTACGTTGTTAGTGAAAGTGGAGTCTGATCCTCTAAACATTGCGGTTGTCTTTTCCTAACTCCTCATGAAGTCTCCTTCCCATCTTTCCTTGACCCTGTGACGTTTTCCACAGAGGTCAATGAGAAGTGGTTAGGGGTAGAAGTTAGGAGCACTTTTTTTTTACTATTCGACTGCATTCTAAGGGTGCAACCCAAGTCTCCTAATTGCGCCCCTGTTTCCGTCACTTGAGTCTTTTCCTTGCGTCCTAGTCCCTCCCACCAGGGACGCAAGGAGAGACACAAAGAGACCATGTGAGGAGAGAGGACACGAGGAAACATGCTTTAAGAGAAATGAGGCGACCTTTCCTCTGAAGCGTCATGTGAAGCAACGTATTTGAATGTGTGCTGTTGAATCTCTTTCTGTGGAACATGGACATTAACTCTTCCTCAGTACTTTATGCTGATTGGTCAGGGGCAAATTCAAAGAAACAGGAGTGAAAATAGAAAATATGGAAATCAAAGTATTCATTTGGATATGTTTCTGTATCTAAAGTTGCCCCATCACACACACCTAACACGTACAAGTACTTACTATACTACAGCATACTACAGAAATGGTTTCATCACTTTATATATATTCATATTGTATATTTAGTTTCCCATCCTGTCAAGGACATAACTTTATTAATTCTACAGTTATGTTTCTATAAATGTTCTTGAGGCTTGTTGTTGACCCTTTATGTTCCAGTCATCAGACTGTGTTGTGAGCTGAAGTACATGAAGAACTGTGAAACAGAAAGCTCATTCAAAGGTTTTATTGAAGCAAAAGAAGCATCATCACAATGAAAAAACACATTACCAATAAAACACCTACATTCAGAATTATGATGTAAAAACTACAGAAGAATGTTCTTCATGATCAAAAGCAAAAGCCCTCATTATGCAGAATAAACTCTTTTAGAGAACTATAATATAATAAACAGCATGTTATTGGATCTTTATTACTCATTAGCATGTCAGTAGCATTTTAACGCTGCAGCAGGTTGAGATTTAACAAAACAATGCATCATATTTAATAAGTCGTCACACGTTTTATATTTAACATCTTAATGTGCAAAGTAACTACACTCAAATAAATGTGCTAACTAGAACCCTGGAGGGTCCTCGGCTCGTCCCCATAGGAGAACCCTCTTTGGTTCCCTTTCAGAGGGTTCTACCTAGAACAAAGCATCAAGAGTTTTACCGAGAACCACATGAGAAGGTTTCACCCAAAGGTTCCACAGAGAACCCTCATATGGTGGAACGCTTTCACCCAAAGTCTTCTCTGGAGGTTCTAGGAAGAACAGCTGGTGAAACTCACGTGTACAGAGCCATATGGACTCTAGTTCATGAACACAAACCGTATTTGGCTCTGATAGAGACGAGCATATGCATCCTGTCCCCAGCAGGAACATTACTTTATGATATTCATAGGTCCCTATGATTCACAGTTACATATTTTAGTTGTGTCTTTTATGTTCACTGTTTTCTCAATCTGGTGTGTTTTAATCACTTAAGTAACATTATAGGCCAGGGCATTACGTCTAAGAGATCTTCACACAACATCACCTTTCTCCAACAGAACCTTATTTCTAAGAGTGTAGAAACTACAGCTGACAGATGAATGTAGTGGAGTAAAAGTCTAAAGGACTATGACATGGAAACAGGGTACTTCACAGCAAAGGGTCTGTACTTGAGTACTTTGGTACTTTCTACCATTGATTGAGAGGAAGAGGAAGAAGAAAATGAGGAAGAGAAGGAGAAAGGAACCTCTGACCAGAGTGGATTGAAAGAACATTACAGCTCATCTCTTCTCTTCTTCCCGGTCTTCTTCTCTTCCTTGTGGAAGACTTTTCCATCCGCCTGCTTCTTCCAGCTCAGCTTGATGTCGTCGTTCAGCCCCTGGGCCTTCAGCTTCTGTTTGAGCTGAGAGACAAAAACATTGAGAGAAGAAGTCTTCACTAAAGCTGTTGTTCCTCTACATCCTGCATCCTGTCTCACACTGTCCTCATGTGGAAGCTCTGCTGGAGAAGAACTCTGGTTTCCACTAGAGCAGCTTTGTTGTGTTATGTTGTCTGGACACAAGTCTACCTTCAGTAATGACATGTCCACGTCTGCACTGCACATAGCACCTTTACATTGTTCTTATAGTCCACTACCTCACATATATCACCTGCTGGTTCTGATGTTAATGAGAGGAAGACGTACCTGCTTCAAGAGGCCCTCCATCACCACAGGGTCATTCAGATCCAGAGAGGAGCTTTTCTGCAGCCTCACTCTCATCACTCGCATTGCAACAGGCTCAACAGGAACAACGTCTAAAACACAAACAACCTTCATCAGTCACAACATGTCTGGCTGATAATAATCAACATCCTGGAATGTTCAACACTTTGAATGATAAAAGAGAAAAAGTATGGTCATTTTCCATCATTTCTATCTACTTTTGGTGTTTTCGGGTAGGTTGGGCAGTTGATCTGCATATTCAATGTGTTTTCTATCCATAACTTTATATTTATAGATTTTATTTTGATCTACTTTTTGGTCCTCATTTAAAGCCTGAGTGAATGATAGCTTACCACTGTAGCAGATGAACGCTGACTTGACGTCACACTTCAGGGTCTCCCATTGTCCATTGGCACTAAAATCTGCTGACACACAATCCTCAGAGACACCAAGAGGCTCCTGAGGTTTCCAGTTCCTAGCTGAGGAGTCACTTCCATCAGACCACTTCCATCCATCTCTGAAGAGGCCGATCCAGACTGAATCTCCTGAGGGTACCAGATTCTGTACCTTCTGGTTGTCCTCCATGTTCCTCACGATGGCCAGGTCTGTGTGGTGTTCTTTGCAATAGCTCTGGGCATCAGTCCACTTCATGTTGGTGTTAATGAGGACAAATGTCTCACTGGACCCTGAAAGTAGAACAGAGTGCTGAGTAGAGGAACCATAACAGACTACATGATGCAGACCAGTTTATTGTTCTGAATGAATCTCAGCATGAAGGTGGATCAACACGGAGCTGTGTGAATATGAACATGCAGCGTCCATTGAGTCCCACATTCATAAAGGCATCAGGGCCTCCAGCAGAGACCAGTCCACCGTGGACAGACCCAGATCCATCAGAGACCAGTCTACAGTGGACAGACTCAGATCCAGCAGAGACCAGTCTACCGTGGACTAGACCCAGATCCAGCAGAGACCAGTCCACCGTGGCTCCCAGAGAGGAGAAGCTCTGCTCCTGGAGGAGCTCCTCCTCTTCCTCCTCCTCTCTGGGACCGACACCACGCTACTGGAGACCCAGGACGTGTTGCTTGAAGGGGACACAGGAGAACCAGAACCAGGACTGAGAGGGGCAGCCTGTCAGACCCTGCTGCAGTAAGATGAGAGGTTTTCTAAAGGGACTTAACACTATCACTTTAGTCCACAGGGGGCGCTAGAACCAACACTATCACTTTAGTCCACAGGGGGCGCTAGAACCAACACAACATGAAAGTTTGTCATAGTAACTTTAATATTCTCACCTTTGACATCGAGGCAGACTGTCTGGATGGTCCAGTGACAACTTTCATCACCCCATGTCCCATCTGGATACATCATTGTGCAGTTTTGGTCTCCATAGTAGTTGTCCGGTTGTTCAGACGCCCATCGTCTGACCTCCGTCTCTCCAGGTTTGTAGAAGCTTTGGTTTGACAGCGACCACCTCCAGCTGTCCAAGTACAGTCCTATCCAGGCTCGCTGAAAGCAACATTTCATTGTGATATAAAGAAATTATAATAACTTTGATATATTTTTACTTCTCATTTACAGTCTTGATTCTGACGATCAGTCTGATTTATTATTTCAAGTCTTTGCTAATATGAACATTGAAAAGGTTTTATTTCTGTCATCACTCCTGCTGTTCATAATGGACCCCCATCCTCTGCACCCCCTGTGGATTACCCCCCTCCACCTCCACCCTTTCCACAGCACTCGGCTCCCCTCCACAACTCTCATACACAGCACTCTATGACCAGCAACCCACCCCCACTCCAACACCTCACAGCACCCCACCCCCCAGAGTGTCCCTTAACCAGGTGAGGAAGGAACTGAGGGGGATCAAGGTGAGAAAGGCCACAGGTCCAGAGGGCATCAGCTCAAGGCTCCTCAAATCCTGTGCAGACCAGCTGTGCGGGATAGCGGAGCACATCTTCAACTTGAGCTTGAGGCTGGGGAAAGTACCACAACTATGGAAGACATCCTACGTGGTACCGGTACCAAATAACCCAGAATCCAAGGACCTCAACAGCTACAGGCCGGTGGCGTTGACATCCCACCTGATGAAGACCCTGGAAAGGTTGGTCCTTGTCCATCTCCGCCCCCTGGTGAGCTCATCCCTGGACTCACTTTAGTTTGCCTACCAGTCTGGCATTGCGGTGGATGACGCCGTCATCTTCCTGCTGCAGAGATGCCTCTCTCACCTGGATTCTGATTCTGAAAAGGCTGAAGCACTGTGAGAGTCTTGTTCTTAGACTTCTCCAGTACCTTCAACACCATCCAGCCTTTGCTTCTGAGGGACAAGCTGGGGTAGACCGGGGTGGACCACCACCTCACTGCATGGATCCTGGACTACCTCACCAACTGTCCACAGTATGTGCGGGTACGGGAGTGTGAGTCAGACCGGGTGTCCTGCAGCACGGGGGCCCCACAAGGAACCGTTCTGGCTCCATTCCTCTTCTCCATTTACACCTCGGACTTCAAACACAACTCTGCTAACTGCTACCTGCAAAAGTTCTGATGACTCTGCAATCGTCGGCTCATCTCCACCGATGATGACAGGGAATACAGAGAACTGGACCAGGACTTTTTAGGATGGTGCTAGTGGAACCGCCTCAGATAAACTCTAGTAAGACCAAGGAGCTGGTGGTGGACTTCCACCGGGGTAAACGCTCTCCTCCGATACCGGTGAGCATCCAGGGACTGGACATTAAGATTGTTAAATCTTACATACCTGGGTGTTCACTTGAGCAACAAACTGGACTGGACTGACCACGCACTCTACAAAAAGGGACAGAGCAGACTCTTTCTGCTGAGGAGACTAAGGTCTTTTGGAGTGCAGGGAGCTCCTGAAGACCTTCTTTGACTCTGTGGTGGCATCGGCCATCTTCTATGGAGTGGTATTCTGGAGCAGCAGCATCACGGCAGCTTACAGGAGGAGACTAAATAAACTAGTAAGGAAGGCTAGCAGCGTGCTGGGGTGTCCTCTGGATACTGTTGAGGTGGTGGGAGACAGGAGGATGATGCTAAGCTATCACCTGGTGGAGGTGGTGGGAGACAGGAGGATGATGCTAAGCTATCACCTGGTGGAGGTGGTGGGAGACAGGAGGATAATGCTAAGCTATCACCTGGTGGTGGGGGACAGGAGGATGATGCTAAGCTATCACCTGGTGGAGGTGGTGGGAGACAGGAGGATAATGTTAAGCTATCACCTGGTGGAGGTGGTGGGAGACAGGAGGATAATGCTAAGCTATCACCTGGTGGTGGGGGACAGGAGGATGATGCTAAGCTATCACCTGGTGGAGGTGGTGCGAGACAGGAGGATGATGCTAAGCTATCACCTGGTGGAGGTGGTGGGAGACAGGAGGATGATGCTAAGCTATCACCTGGTGGAGGTGGTGGGAGACAGGACGATGATGCTAAGCTCTCATCCCTGATGAACCACGCCTCCCACCCCATGCAGGACACTCTGGCAACGTTGCACAGCTCCTTCAGCCACCGGCTGATTCATCCCCGGTGTCTGAGGGAACGGTACCAAAAGTCCTTCCTTCCCGCCGTTGTCAGGCTGCACAACCAGCTGAGCTCTCAGTAGACAACAAACACTTTAATCACTTTGGCCACTTTAATTACATTCATCTGGTGCAATATATAATACATGTAAGTACTTTTATTCTGTATATTTAGTCTGTATATTTAATATCGCTACTGTATTCTTCTTTACTGTTTTTATTACTGTTTTACTGTTTATTTATATTACTTGATTTTTTATTTATTTACTATGTGTCTCTTGTGTGAAATGCTGCTGTAATCCAGCAATTTCCCCACTGGGGGGCTAATAAAGCAGTAACAATGCTAGCAGCTAACGATGCTACAAGCTAACAATGCTAACAGCTAACAATGCTAGAAGCAAATGATGCTAACAGCTAACAATGCTAGAAGCTAACAGCTAACAATGCTAGAAGCTAATGATGCTAACAGCTAACAATGCTAGCAGCTAATGATCCTAAGAGTGCAAACAAAGGCAACATGACTCCACTAAATATTTACATGGACGATGTTTGTGTGATGAGATATTAATGCTGTAAATATCCAGAACAGATTAGCAGTATGTTGCATTAAATCATATGGCTTTTAATGTAAAATCTTAATCTATAAAGTAACTCAGTCAAATAAATGTTCCTCTGACATGAAACATAAAAAGCATTGAACTAAAATACTCAAGTAAAGTAAAAGTACACACTTGGGTCCAGTTCATTTGCATACTTTCCACCACTGTGTGGATGTAAAACTTTCAGACCAACTGTCACTGACGTAATAAAACTCACAGAGCCGGAGGCTGCCATTTTGCTTGAATCCAGCGTTGTCTTCACAGTCTCCACGTCCTCCGGGTCTCGTATGGTGACCAGGTCCTTGTAGTTCTCTCTGCAGTGACGCTGTGCTTCAGTCATGTTCTTCAGCTCATAAACAACATGGTAGAGACGTACAGCAGCTGATGAGACGACACACAGCCCTGATGACACACACATGTTGATTCATCAAATCTTTATTGATTTTATAGATATGCATTTAGTGACAGTGAAGACCAGGACAACAAATGTATATGTTGTAGGGGACTAGGGGTCGAATGCACGAGGCCCCTTTAAGAGAAGGGGCGTAACCCGGGTGACATGAGGGGGTTAAAGGGCACCAGGAAGTGAATGTGTGATAGGTGGTTGGGAGGTAAATAAACGGCCGCAACCTACGGCCAAAAGGAATACTCGCCTTGTCGTTTGTTTACTCGCTCCTACAATGTAGTGTGCATATGCACACACACACACACACACACACACGTGTGTATATATATATATATATATATATATATAAGATACACATACATGTAACCATACATAAATAAAATAAAATAAAACTATTGACAATACCCACCCCCCTCATACATCTCTAAATATTATACAAGGGAATATATTATATTATGAAACAATTACATACATTGTTGGATTTATTTTAAGCCGTAGACAAACATATTGATTACATTTAATATTAATAACTTAACTCACTAATGCAAATAATCCTTTTACATTAAAGTAAAAATACGAGGAAAGAAGGGAAGTAAGAGGAATGTCACAGGAACACATTATTAAACAGTATTATTATAATGTTGAAGATGGTAAAGAATATAAAGATATTAAAGTCTTGCCTGACACAACGAGAATGCTCAGGAGAAGTTTGTCCATCCTCGTCTCCTCTCTGCTCCTCTCTGTCAGGCGGGTGACTGTTGAGGTGCAGCTCATGTAAAGTTCTGCAGAGATCATTTTCCTAATGACTTTACATCATTTCAATAACTAAGACCTGCTGGTAGATGTGACCTTCAGGTGGTTTGTTGGGACACGGAACAAAGGGGGAGATTTAGGAAGTGGAAAGGAGTTGAGGGAGGAAGGGATGAGGGGATGAATTGGAGAAGGAATGAGAAGGGTAGAGGGGGTCGTGGAAAGAAGGCTGGAGGGTGTGATGAGAGAGCGCTTGCCTCCGGTGGCTGGTGGGAACAGTCGGAGCGGTGGGAACAGTGGGAACAGTGGGAACAGTGGGAGTGGAGACTTGACCGAAAGCTCCCCAGCTAAGTTCAAAGAATACAGTTGTAGTTTAATTGTAATAACTTGAGAATTAAGCCAGAATCTTTTTTTCTTAAGTCAATTCTGAACAATTTGATTAAGACAATGGTCATTTATTTGGACTTGTATGAAACATTGGACGTATTATGAAATAATCATGAAATAATATAATGAATGAATATCATGATGTTGCACACCATATTAAACAGCAGAGCCTGGGCTACAATAATATGTACGCTGTGTGTACATGCTCCAAACACAACTCAAACACCAAAGTTATGAATTATTCATTATATCAATATTAATATCTGGCAAAAAGTCCGACCACGCGGCAACTTTGTGGCCAGTGCTATTGTCAGCTTCATGCTAGAGACGAACGGAACAGCTTTCTATAAAGAAGACAACCTGCAGACTCACAAGATATCCTTCAATGTCTTCTCCAACAAAGCATCAGCCAAACATAACCCAACACAGCCATCAATCACACAAAATGTCCAAGGGATTTTAGAGAAACATGATTTGGGTGGAAGAAAAACGATCACGATGTTTACGCTAACTGTGCTAAATGGCGACTAACTTCCGGTAATGTGCAGAACAGCATTTCTGTGTCCATTTCAGTCAGATTCTCCACGTGGCCAAAGGTATCAGCCAATCGTAGCGAGCGTTTGACAGAAAACTGATTCTGGTTGGCTAACGGCTGTCAATCTCATTTTGGTGGAATTAGAGAGATCCAACAGTCTGTAAGGATTAAATGGAGGGATATTAGGTTCATATTTAGGCCTTTCGCTGGCCAAGCTATTGATCACGTAATGGAAAAACACGAATATGGGCAAATATAGCATTATGATTTGAGTGCACATGGCATTAGTTTTGGTTTATTTAGTCTATGTTACTGCTGCATTTGGATGCATTGAACACCATTAATGATATACAAGTGAAATATATAGCGTGGTACATGAGACAATTGAAATAGCACACACTGATATCTAGACATCTGGCCACATCTCACAAGTGTTCCCTTTATTATAACTCTAACATTATTCAAATCGACCTTGTGGTTGCAGAGATAAACTCGTTTGAGTCTGGAGATGCAATTTTTTGCAATTTTCGCTAAAAAAAGTCTTGGGCTTAAAGGAAGTACTTAGTGCCAAGGAAAAGAGCTCTGCTCGGGGCGGGTCTTCGTTCCAGAACTAAGTTTTATAAAACGCCATAATGATCTAATAATACATGATATAATAATACATAATGATCTAATAATAACTGTCCTTTGATATTCGGTTTGGTCGCCACCCAATTTTAGAGAAATAGGACCTGGTGGACAGGAACCTATTATTTAATACACACAAACCAGATGATCAAGTTCTTTATCATTTAAATATTTATTGGAATAGCTCCATAACTAAACTACTTTAGTTAATGTGCATTGAAGAGACAATAATGTATCCAGAAGGAGAGAAATAAGAGGAGAAGAAGAGATGAGGAGTGAAAGAGGAAGAGAAGAAGAGAAGAGGAGAAGATGAGCTCAGTGTATCCTAAGATGTCCCCCAGCAGTCTAGGCCTATAGCAGCATATCTAGGGGATGGACCAGGGCAAACCTGAGCCAGCCCTAACTATAAGCCTGAAACAGCCCTAACTATAAGCCTGAAACAGCCCTAAGTATAAGCGCTATCAAAGAGGAAAGTCTTAAGTCTACTCTTAAATGAGGTGACTGTGTCTGCCCCCCGGACTGAAAGTGGAAGCTGATTCCACAGAAGAAGAGCCCGATAACTGAAAGCTCTAGCCCCCAACCTACTACCTAACCCTAACCCTCTGGGAACCGCAAGTAACCCTGCATTCAGTGAGCGTAACGCTCTAGTGGAGTAATATGGCACTATAAGCTCCTTAAGATATGATGGTGCATCACCAGTTAAGGCTTTGTAGGTAAGGAGAAGGATTTTAAATACGATTCTCGATCTTACAGGAAGCCAGTGGAGAGCAGCTAGTACAAGAGTAATGTGATCTCTCTTCCGCGTCCTCGTTAGTACACGAGCTGCAGCATTCTGGATCAACTGGAGAGACCCAAGGGACTTACCGGAGCAGCCTGATAATAAGGAGTTACAGTAATCCAGTCTTGAAGTAACAAATGCGTGGATCAATGTTTCTGCATCGCTTTGAGACAGGATGTGTCGGATTTTTGAGATGTTCCGTAGGTGAAAAAAGGCAGTCCTTGAGATCTGTTTCACGTGGGAGCCAAAGGACAGGTCCTAGTCAAAAATAACTCAGAGATTCCTTACGGTGGTGGTGGATGCCAGAGCGATGCCATCCAGAGAAACCATATCGTCAGATAGTTGATTTCTGAGGTGTTCTGGACCGAGTAAAATAACTTCAGTCTTGTCCGAGTTCAGCAGCAGGAAGTTGCAGGTCATCCAGGTTTTGATATTTTTAAGACACGCTTGAAGTTTAGCGACCTGGTGGAGTTCATCTGGCTTGATCGACAGATATAGTTGAGTATCATCGGCATAGCAGTGAAAGTTTATGGAGTGTTTTCTGATAATATTGCCTAAAGGAAGCATATATAAAAGGTGAATAAAATTGGTCCAAGCACAGAACCTTGTGGAACTCCATGACGAACGGCGGTGGTCATCGAGGCCTCATCGTTTACAAATACAAACTGAGATCTATCTGATAAATACGACTTAAACCAGCTTAGTGCTGTACCTTTAATACCAATCGACTGGTCTAATCTCTGTAATAAGATGTCATGGTCAATGGTGTTGAACGCTGCACTAAGGTCTAACAAGACCAGTACAGAGACAAGTCCCCTATCTGATGCAACTAGAAGGTCATTAGTAATTGTCACTAGTGCTGTCTCTGTGCTATGATGCTTTCTAAATCCTGACTGAAACTCCTCAAATAAGCTATTGTTATGTAAAAAGTCACACAACTGGTTTGCGACTACCTTCTCCAGTATCTTAGAGAGGAAGGGAAGGCTAGAGATAGGTCTGTAGTTAGCCAACACCTCTGGATCCAGGGTGGGCTTCTTAAGAAGAGGTTTAATTACAGCTACTTTAAAAGACTGTGGTACATGACGCATTAGTAAAGACTCATCGATAATATCTAGTAGAGAGGCGCTAATTAAAGGTAAAACTTCCTTAAACAGCTTCGTCGGAACGGGGGTCCAGGAGATAGGCAGAATATTTAGAAGTAGAAACCATTGAAGACAGTTGGTCGAGGTTGATGGTAAAAAAATCCATCCAGACACACAACATGGCCCACAGCCTCCTCCATGGCCATCCCACCTGAGGATGGACCGGCAGTAGTCGAGGGCAGGAGATCACCGATCCTGTCTCTAATGGCCATAATCTTACCATTTAAGAAGTTCATGAAGTCATTACTACTGAGGTCTATAGGAATACACGGATCCACCGAGCTATGACTCTCAGCCAGCCTGGCCACAGTGCTAAAGAGAAACCTAGGGTTGCTCTTGTTTTTCTGTATTAGTAATGTGCTGTAACTCTGTTACGTTATTCATTCTGGTCACATTACATCTATTGCTTCTATCCATCCGGGAAGAGGGATCCTCCTCTGTTGCTCTCCTGAAGGCTTCTTCCGTTTTCCCTTTGAAAGGTTTTTATGTTTTTGGGGGAGTTGTTCCTGATCCGATGTGAGGTCCCGGGACAGGATGTCTATGTGTACAGATTGTAAAGCCCTCCGAGGCAAATTTGTATTTGTGATGTTGGGCTGTATAAAATAAACTGAATTGAATTGATTCATGTAGCGCATTTCATAATACTCAAAGACACTTTACAAATGTTTGAAATCATCATAACAGAGCCATACAATAAACACACAGAGAACACAATCACACATTAAAAGCAGTTCTGAAGGGGTGGCTTGTGATTTGTGATTTGAATATGGAAAGTCAGTCTCGGAGGAGTTTGGGAGAGAATTCCAGAGGGAGGGGGGCGCTATAGAGAAGGATCATTCAAACTCCATGCAAAGAGCCATTTCATGCACAAAGATATCTCATGTATTCATAATAGCATCACATATCCAGAAGGAGGATTAATCATAAATATCACAATACACAACACAATCACTATTGCATCATCTACGGGCCAAATAATGATGACTCGTCCTTTTTTCCACACCGTTTCTACCTCTCTCTCCATCTCTCTGCCTCTCCAATAACTATTGGAGGAGATTTCAATGCATTCATAAACCATCATCAGACAGATGAAGTCATTCAAACCACAGAAACCATTAAACACTTCAGTGGTTTTGGTCTTGTTGATGGTTGGCCATTCAAACACCCGACCGGGAGACAAAGTTCCTTCTTCTCACCGGTTCATCACTCCTTCTCCCGCATGGACTTCTTTTTAATCAGAAACTCATAAATCTCTCCAACATACCAATACATCCCATAACCCATGAGCGGCCATGCTCTCCCTCACCTGGAATATCCACCACTCTCCCACATCTCTCAGTAGAGGTAACACATGCTCACTGGGGACCCTGACTCTGATCCTTATGAAGAGAGAGAGGGCGTCCTGCCTTGAAATACATGACTCAACAGAAATATCACCATCACTACTTTTGGAAACAGGGAAAAGCGGGATGAAGAGGAAAAATCATATCATATTCCACAAACAAGAAAACGAAAGACAAACAGGAAACATATTAAAACAAAAGATTAAAGATTGAGAGAACATCAACACTAATAATCCCACAGCCCAAAGTCAAAATGATTTATGGAAATACAAATTACAACTGAACACACAATCAAAACAACTCAGTTCCTCAAACAGACTCTGACACGAACATTTTGAATACAGCAATAAATCTGGAAAATACCAGGGCCCCGTTCCTCGTACGTGGTTTAACTAAGTCAATCAAATGTCCTATTATCCATCTTAAATTACCCCGATGATTGACGTCAGGGTAACTCGGTTTCTCAAAGGCTGATCCGCGCTCAAAACACTCTCGTTAATTCAAACCAGACGTCAGTCATCAGGATAATTGCGCGTGCCCGTCTGCTTCAAAAGGGGGGAAGAGTCGAGCACTGAATCCATGATCTTCTAACGCTACAATGGCAAATAAAGTCAAAGGACAAGCCACTTGTTTCTCCGCTGACGAGCAGGAGATGATCATGAACGCATTTGAGGAAGTCAAGACCATAATCATTGCAAAGTCTGAAGCTGTGTTCACATTCGCAACACTTTTGGTGTGAACGCAGTTTAACACAGTCACCGCTGTGAGGGCTAGACATAAGCATGGCAAAATATCAGACAAGTTAAAGGCTTAAATGTTGGGAAAATGTATTGGCTAATTTTATGTGTATCATCACCCAAATCAATCAGATTTATATTTCTTTAAATGTGCCTGCTGGCAGTAGGCTTTCAGAATAAGTAGATAAAAACAAGCCCAAAGAGTATCTAATTGATACGAATTAATCAATGTGTCATCAATGGGAGGTACATCCCCTCCCAGTGGTTGCAGCAGGGACTACAATCCAGCATGGCATCTGGGGAATAAACTACAATTCCCAGTCAGCAGTGCAGCCAGGCCCAAGGCTGCTGCCCAGCTGAAAGGGATGAGGCTGATTACCCTAGAGAGAGCTGGTGTGAAGGAGAACCAAGGACATGAGTAGAGGAGAAGAAGGAGAGTTGGAGATACACTAAAAAAGCAAGGAACCAGGAGTAAACTGGAGTATTTATGTTTCGTTTTGTGCAACAACCTTTTTGTTGGATTTAAGTTTGACCTTTTTGCTAAATACAGACTTTTGAGTTAAGAAACCCCCCTGCTTGTCGTCTCAATCTGTACACCCACGCCTCACCTCACGATCCCGACCTCTCAAGA
Source organism: Myoxocephalus aenaeus (assembly GCA_038501785.1). Classification (NCBI taxonomy): domain Eukaryota; kingdom Metazoa; phylum Chordata; class Actinopteri; order Perciformes; family Cottidae; genus Myoxocephalus; species Myoxocephalus aenaeus. Next base: position 9,101 of record JBAMJR010000245.1, on the reverse strand, counting down.
CATCACAGCGTATGTATCATGTACTATATACAGGACTGTCTCAGAAAATTAGAATATTGTGATAAAGTTCTTTATTTTCTGTAATGCAATTAAAAAAAACAAAAATGTCATGCATTCTGGATTCATTACAAATCAACTGAAATATTGCAAGCCTTTTATTCTATTAATATTGCTGATTATGGCTTACAGCTTAAGAAAACTCAAATATCCTATCTCTAAATATTAGAATATTTCCTCAGACCAAGTAAAAAAAAAAGATTGATAACAGCAAAACAAAATCAAACATTAGAAAATGTCCATTAATGCACTCAGTACTTGGTTGGGAATCCTTTTGCACGGATTACAGCATCAATGCGGCGTGGCATGGAGGCAATCAGCCTGTGGCATTGCTGAGGTGTTATGGATGCCCAGGATGCTTCAATAGCGGCCTTTAGCTCGTTTGCATTGTTGGGTCTGGTGTCTTTCAGCTTCCTCTTCACAATACCCCACAAATTCTCTATGGGGTTCAGGTCAGGGGGAATTGGCAGGCCAATCGAGGACAGTAATGCTATGGGCCGTACACCAGTTACTGGTGGTTCTGGCACTGTGGGCAGGTGCCAGATCATGAAATCCTCATCTCCATAGAGCTTTTCAGCAGACGGAAGCATGTAGTGCTCTAAAATCTCTTGGTACACAGCTGCATTTACTCTGGACTTGATGAAACACAGTGGACCAACACCAGCAGCTGACATGGCTCCCCAAACCATCACTGACTGTGGGAACTTCACACTGGATTTCAAGCAACTTGGATTTTGCTCCTCTCCAGCCTTTCTCCAGACTCTGGCGCCTTGACTTCCAAATTAAATACAACACTTGCTTTCGTCTGAAAAGAGGACTTTGGACCACTCTGCAACTGTCCGGTGCTTCTTTTCCATAGCCCAAGTCAGACGCTTCTTCCGTTGTCTTGAGTTCAGAAGTGGCTTGACCATGGGAATACGGCTATTGTAGCCCATTTCCCGGACACGTCTGTGAACAGTGGCTTTTGATACCTGGACTCCAGCACTGGACAGTGGACTTCAAAATCCACTGTCTTTGAAGCTCCCCCAAATTCTGGAAGCGACTCTTCTTCACAATGCTGTTAAGGCTGCGGTCATCTCTCTTGGTTGTGCAGCGTTTCCTGCCACATTTCCCCCTTCCAACAGACGTTTTGTGGATGTGCTTTGACACTGCACTCTGTGAACAGCTTGCTCTTTGAGAAATTTCTTTTTGTGTCTTACCCTCCTGATGGAGGATGTCAATGATGGTCCTCTGGACAGCAGTCAGATCAGCAGTCTTCCCCATACTTGTGATTTAGTTTACTGAACCAAGCTGAGTGTTTTTCAAGGCTCAGGAAACCCTTGCAGGTGTTTCGAGTTAATTAGACGATTCAAGTGATTAGTTGAATACCCTACTAGTATACTTTTTCATGATATTCTAATATTTAGAGATAGGATATTTGAGTTTTCTTAAGCTGTAAGCCATAATCAGCAATATTAATAGAATAAAAGGCTTGCAATATTTCAGTTGATTTGTAATGAATCCAGAATGCATGACATTTGTTTTTTTAATTGCATTACAGAAAATAAAGAACTTTATCACAATATTCTAATTTTCTGAGACAGTCCTGTATGTGTATATACATGTATGTGTAGATTACCATATAACTAGGAGTTTGAATATGTGTATGGGTGGATCAGTATGTATGTATTATTCATAATCAGACATTCAATCAATTGAACAGTGAAAAGAAATTGTGTATGATTCATGAAGTCATCATGATGATGTGAGCTCGTACAGGAAGTCATGATGATGTGAGAACGGATCTTGGCGATCTGGAAGAACTCCCTCCCTATAAAACTAATATAACTAATATCGCTCCTTCATCAATGAGGAAGGGAGCTGCCTTTTTTGTCCGGTGGGAGTGGCCAACTTATCCAGTGAATTTCAGTTAGCATGCACTGGAGCAGGTTCACGTTTTTGGATGTGTTGCTATGGTGATTTTGCCAAACTTGCTTTGTGGAACCGAAAAGCCTGACATGTGTCATCTTATCACCCAAAATTATCCAGCTAACTCAGTAAGCAAGGTACGAGGAACGGGGCCCAGGCCAACCACATCAAGTGAAACAAGGAAAACATAACAATTTCAACGAATGTGAACTCCTCTCTGTCAGGCTGTTGTCTGTTGAGGTGCAGCTCATGCAAAGTTCTGCAGCAATCATTTTCCTAATGACTTTAACATAATTTCACTATCAAAGGGGGAGATTTAGGAAGTGGAAAGGAGTCGAAAGAGGAAGGGATGAAAGGATGAGGGGGATGAATTGGAGAAGGAACGAGAAGGGTAGAGGGGGGTCATGGAAAGAAGTACTATGAGCTAGGGCTGTGCGGTATACCGGTTTCAAATGGGTTAGGTTTTTCATCTTTACTCATGAATCTCCCTACGTTCGCCCGACGGCTTGGTAGTTGAATGGAAACTCACGGCGGTGCACAGGCCGACGCATGTCATTTAGTAATACCTCCTCCGAAGATCTATTCACCCAGTGGGAAGTATTCATAAGGGGATGGTAAGAGGTAAAGTAAGAAGGAACCGGGTTGGGGTCCATATTGGTCAAATGATTAGTATGGGTAAGCTTTTGGTTGAGTAATGTGCTGGTAGGAAATTGGTTAGGGGTTGTGGTTTGCAGGGGATCCCTACTGTAAAAACAGCAGGTTTCCCCTAAGTGCACTCCTCGCCGAGACCTCGCCCAGGCCAAAGCCTCCGCTGGAGCACAGCTGCGTCCCCCAATCCTTATCACCTAATAGTGTTTGAAAGAAAAAGAAAAAGATATGACATAATATTCATTCTAGGTGTATGTGATGTACTTAAAATGACTGGGACGAGACTCCTTTTGGTCTAATGGGAAGCATTTTGGCCCGTTGTCCATGTGAAAGTTGATTCTCAGGGTGAGTGAAAACTTAAACAGTTGTATTCCACTTGGAGGTGACAAAGTCTGTGGTTTAGCTCACCCAGTTGAGGCTGTGTCTCTGCTCCTTCAGCTGGCATGTAGACGTTGAAGCTTTGTGATGCTGTGGTGCTCTTCACTCCGTCATGCAGTTCCCCCTCATCCGAGGCCTCTGTGAGTCCGCCTCCTGCGGACCTGTCCAGACATGCCTGGGCAATAAAAATGGCTTCCAAGATGGCGCCCGATTGTAGTTTTTTCCTTTTATTTGGACTACAAAGTTAATGTTGCTATTCTTAACGTCAGCTTAATTAGCCGTACATGTTAAGTAGCCATGGCCCCCTCATGTTGAGGGGGACAAGGTTTTTGGGATCCCACTACTAAAAAGCAATGGAGATCCCCATGCACGGTCCTTCTCCGGTCCCCCTCCCCCTCCCCCCTCAGTGTTCATTAAGACCCCCTGGATCCTTGGTACCCAGGAGAGCTATCCAGCGTCTTTCTGCTGCTCTCCTCTGTGTGGTTTTCCACCTGCGGTTACTTTCAATGATGGTGACCTGTAGGGCCTCCCATCCATGTTGCAGCATGTGTGCCACTAGTGGGGTGTATAATTTCTTTTTATGTACAAAATTGTACTTGTGTTGGGCAAACCTGGTCGAGAGCGAATTGCCCGTTTCCCCCACATATTGTGACTTACAAGACATACAAGAAATTAAATAAACACAATTATTTGTGGTGAGGTTTCCCCTGGTCCGACTTTGAAACACCTCCCCTGTGTTTTGATTCTTAAACCACTCTTTGTGCTTGAAATATTTCCCTGTGTTCTTTGATTTAGGTTTAGCTGTGACCTGAATCTTGGCCCTGACCAGATATTCCTGCAGATTCTTATTCCTTCTGAATGCTGGCATGATGGTACAGTCCTGTAACAATGTGGAGGCTGTGCTCATCCTGTCAAAGTTCTTCCTGCATTTCCTAGCCAGGTCCAAGGTGGAAGGTGAGTACGTCGTGATGAGAGGGATATAAGAGGTCACAAGAGTGGGTTTGCTCTTCAAAAAGTTTTTAAGGCCTTGTCTGCAGAAAGACCTGCAGTACCCCCTGGTGGACAGGGCTTGAAAGAGAATTTTGACTGCTTGTTTAAAGTCTTCAGATC